>VDFB02271358.1:30699676-30808523 GCA_007258455.2 Sequoia sempervirens | reverse complement strand
TTTTATAACAAAAACAACACCAATTTGTGTACATCCTCCGCTGGAACCCATTAATCTCAACCATTTTCAAAATAAATTAGTAGTTTAGAAAGTAGACTTAGAGCACTTTGATCCTTGCTTTTGTTCCATCTCAAAATTTTGAGTGTAACTATCCTCAATTTCATGTCCAAGGTTAGCATTTCTTGATTTCAGAAAAAAAAAAAGTGGCCACTTAAGCCCCCTTTTTGGGAACCATCTTGGTGCACTTACCCCAACTCCCCATTCAAAGGAGTTCAAACTTGAGTTCCTATAAAACAAACTCAAAACAAGGGTTATGGGATTATTTTTGAATTCTTGATTTTGGTTGAATTTTGGGGGTTGAGGAGTTTGAAGAAAGAACTTGGAAGAAGAGGAGTTGTGTGGATCCTCTAACCATCCTTCCCTAAGCTTGGTTTTGAGGTAGATTCACCACTCTTTCTATTTATCTATGTTTTTATTTGAAAGATTACATATTTATGCAAAAATTTATTTGGTATTTTGTCTCTTGTGTTTGCTTGTATGGTTATTTCAAAATGCTTTTGGTGCTTGTTTTCTTGTGTTGTTAAATGTGGTTTATGTGATGGGGAAAAGGGTTGTATAGGGATAGGCTCACCCAAAATTTGGGAAGAGCATACCTAGTTGGGGATGGTATGGAGTAGGAACCTCCATGGGGAAGTTTAATCCCTACTTAAGAGGAGAGGCTCAAAAAGGGTATGAGTACCCATATGTAACTGTGAAATGGTAGAAATGGTTTTGGTGGTATGGATTTTGGAGACAGAGAAGATATTAAAGAAGGGTTGTATGTGAAATGATGGGAGTATGATATTCGCTTGTTCTTGTTGCCATTATTATGAGTCCCCATATGGAGTGTGTAGTCCACCCTTCATTCCCCACTTTGGATTCTTGATGGAATCCTAAAGTTATGTGAAAATCCCTTTTGGTGGGTGTGAAAATAATCTTTTGTGTATCATGTGTGTGTATATATTGTTTTGCTTGGTTTTGTTTATACCCAGTTCCCTCGGTTTCCTCCTAGCTCAGGGGTGGTTGGTTTTCCAACCAAAGGTTGGGAGGTGAGCACCTAGGGCCTATGAAAAAAAAAAAAATTCTTGTATTGTGTAGGTTGCAAGTTGAAGAGTTTTCATATTTAAGAGTACCTATGGTGTTTTGGAGGGATGTTTTAGTGTAAAGTTTCAAAAGGAACCTCCCCTCTAGAATGTTGATGTTATAAATAGGCAATGAGGAAGTTTAAAATGGTGTTGTATTTACTAGCAAACAGATAATTGTAACTATGTGATATAAGGGGAAAAAAAAAAGTGGAGGGGAAATAGATGTTATAGTATTTAACCACGTTTGTGCATAAAATGTTGCATTACTATTTCTTGGAATGTAACAACTGGAAGTTGTTTTTGTTTCTTTTGCATTGTAAGAAGGCTATGCATCAAACTTATTTAAGTCATATAGGAGGCAAAGAAAGGAAATGTTTTATGTGTTAAAGGAGAAATCAATGTAGAAACAATATATTTATAAATATACATATTTGTTCTAGACTAAGGAAAAGCTAATAGTTGTTTAAAGCTTAAAACCAGTCATATCCTATGCATGGAAATACTATACGTTGCTTATAGGTTTCATAATTCTTTCAAATAAACTTGATGCAATAATGGTGATAGAAAATTCTCTAAAGCTATCACAACACTGGTTTCTCTTGTTAGAACATATTACACTACAATCCAGGCAGAAATTTTAGGTTCAAAAGGTTCTATGCATTATTTATAAGGGAAATATATTTCCTGTTGGAGGCTTTATGCAACATATTTTAGAGATGTATGTAAAGTACAAAAAAGTAACTATTTGTGTTGTCTGCATATTTCATTTTATTTCTACTTGTATCCTATCATTTCAAAATAACCACTCAAAAACCTAGTGAATGATATTTTGTTTAAGCAAATATAAATTTACATTTATGATTCTTTATTTGTATTTTGAGCCCAAGTGTAGTGGATTTTCTTCGAGGAAGAAAGTAATCACTTTGGCAACAGGAAGAACCTTTAATAAACCAAGATTTCTTATCTAGTCTCATAACAAAAACAAATAGTTAAAAAAGAAAGAAAAAGAGCAACACTAGCTATAAACATATTTCCAGGTAAAAGTTACCTAGATCTGTAGCATTACAAATATGGGGGTAGTTCAAAATTAGCTGAGTGAGTGATGGATTTCCTTGTACATACACAAGCATGTATATATTCCATTCATTTATAACTTGCTCTATTAATGCTATAACTGGTAGTCATTATGATCATATCATAAAAAAAGGAGTTTGTTTTCAGCTAAAGTTAAACTAAGGAGGATATCAAAATAAATTTGGTTGTGGTCATCTTCCACCAGGTTGTTCACTTCGAGTCATGATGCCATTTAGAGGTGTTGACAGTCGAAATGGCACATCAACAGTTAAACAGAATATTGCTACTCTTTTTCTCCTGAAAGAGAAAGACAACACATGGATGTCTTAGCTCCCAAGGTCTTTATAGTTGGTTCTCAATTGTGCTAACGTCTCTCAGTGGTCAATGTAGTAGTAATGTTCAAGGGGCCTGTTGGTGTCAGCTCCTGGATTGTTCTAAGATCAAGCATGAATTCAAACCTACTCTAACTAGGGGTTTTTACAGAAACATAAAAAGATAGACTAGAGTTTTAACACAGAAAAGAATGATAATTCACCTATCTCAACCAGACTTGTTATCTTTCAAGAATTTCCTAAACTAAAAGTGTAGAACAAAATTAACTTGTGATAGACACATAGTTTCATTTGTTTACAGTGTTGATTTCAATAACAGATTGCAAGTTATCATTTAAACAAAACATTAAAGTAAGACCTCAATCCTAGAAAGATTCTCAAATCAAATGATTAACTCAAGACAAACACCATTTTGAAACACAATATGAAATAGATTAAATCCGGTTGCTTCTACTGTTAGTGAAACAGATAAGCAACACTTACAAAGCTGGCACAATCACCAGTGTACAGAAAACCTATGACTCCAAATTGTTTCCACTTATATTAAGAAAGCTTGAAAGATACATTACAGCCAATACTAAATCTAATTGCTAGACAAGAAGACAAAAGAAGCTCTCATTACTAAGAATCAAGATGCAACTCTATCTCTTTCTGCTTCAGAAAATTTCTACTCTATTGCTGCTCTTAACTTCTAATCTTTTTAGTTCTAATCCTAGCTGTCTAACTCTCTCCTAGTTCTAAAAGTTCTAACCTTGGAAAATCTAACCTTTACAAAGAGGCAAGAATGCCATATATACACAGAGGGTACCCAAAAGAATGTGTTGTCCCCCCTACATTAGGGTTTTACAAAATATTTGCTTCTAGGAAAGTCGACTCTTAGATCTTTCTAAGAAGAGTAATATTGCATTCAATGTGAATCCCGCCATCCATGCCGATGAAAGATTGTTCTAGGAATGATCTGTAGATCTTTTGCAGTAGCATCATTAACTTCAGGCCTTCATGTCCATCTTTGAACTCCACCGGGGTCACCTTGAATGCTTCAGAATATCACCATTAATACTAATATTCCTCTATCAATGGTCACTACAGTTGTCCCTATGAGTCATGGTTGCTTCTTCATTCTTTTGGCCTCCTTCATGCCCTGGACTTCTCTGTGCATTGACCAATCATCGGGAAACATCACCGGTTCCCCTTTTAGATTTGAACATTTCACCCGAGTTGATCCATTTCCTTCTGATCTCATAATGAGTCCATCTGGTTTGCATTATGTCGATCTCCTTACACAGGGGTGGTCAATCGGTCAAAGGGGCCAATGAGTGACTCTTTTAGTTTCCTCTGATTGGTTGGGCATACACCACGTGAGCTCCTTAGGCAGTCAAAGGTGGTCCAAATGGCATCACATGTTAGTGAGACACCACCGGTGTCTCCCCGATGTGATTTCATCTTTCAATAATTATCAGCAAGACTCCTCAATGTAGGCCAAACCTCTTGGCACACATTTTTCCTCTCCTTGAGGTGACATCCTGTCGGTGTGACCCTTCATAGTCATTGAGACTTCCTGGCAAGGATGCAAATCTTTCAGCGAGCTTCTTCATGTCAGCGAGACTATCGCTTGTCGCTGTGACCTCATAGCGAAGTCCTTCATTTGTTTGGAGTCTCTCTGATTTTCTCCTGTCCTCTTTGAGCTCAGCCCCTTTTTTCCTCAGTGTGACCATCACAAGTCAGTGAGAGATTACACTGAGCCCTAGATCCTTGGGCGATTTTGTTTCATTTCGGCCAAACCCTGTTGAATCGACAAGAGGTTATGTCGATAGTATGTCGTGTCACCGAGAGCTTATTGTTTCATTAAGACCTTTCATCGAAGCACCCTCTGTCTTGGCAAGATCATTGCACTTGGGGAGACATCTCTTTGAGTCCATCCTTGCTTCTCCCTTCTTGTGCTAGCTTCTTTTTGTTTCGGCATGACTTCCTTCTTCGCCAAGACCTTATGGCGAAGGCGTGATCCTTTGCCGAGCTCCATTTCCTTCGATGGGGCCCCCTTTCTATTGGCAGGACATCACATGGTTGGGGAGACCTCATGGCGATATTTAACCTTTCCCAGTGAGCTCCCTCAATAGCATTCTCTCATCGCTGAGACATTTGATCGAGTTGGCAAGACATCTCGTAGTCACTCAGACACCATGCCGAATGCATCCAGTCTCCCTGAAGGCATATCTTATTGATGAGACATAAAGATCTCACCGAAACCTTATAGTGATGGAATCCCCTTCTGCTGACGCCTTCACTTCATGTCGGCAAGACAATCCCACATCGGGGAGACCTTTCCCCAAGCCCTTCATGTCATGTCAAAGACTGACCCTTTGGTAAGACTTTTCCGTTTCGGCCAGACCTCCTGCCGAAGGAAAAAATTATTGTCTGGCTCAAACACTTGGTGGGACCTTCCATCAGCCAGACTTATGGAAATATCCCCTCTGTTTCGCCGAGACTCTAACACATCGGCCAGACATTATTCCAAAAGTTAACCTTTTTCCAATCTTTTCACTCTGGGAGACCCCCTTTTGGTCGCCGAGACATATTGATTCTCTCATCGAAGACCACTAATAGAATCCCTCACGCCATGTCGGTGTGACTGGAGTTGCTCAGTGAAACGTTACCCCAATGCAGTTGAGTTCTACCAAAGTGTTTGCTTTGTTGGCGGTCTGTAAGACATTGCAGGTTCACTGAGACCCTATATCGATGAAAGATTTCTCACTGATGTGGAATGTTTTTACTGTCAATCAACAAGACCAAAAGACTTCACCAAGACCACATGCCGAATACTATTTGTTTGGCCAAAGTGTTTACTCATGAGGTGGTTGGTGAGACATGAAAAGCTCGCCATGACCTCATTCCGATGATGGCTTCTCTCGCCAATAGGAACCCCTCTATCGCTGAAACAATGAAAATATCCTGCCGATAAGTACCCGCATATGATTTCTAATCACTGTGATACCAGAGAAGTCCTGCCGATATGAACTACCTTTGTGCTCTGTCGGCGAGACCAAATGTACTCGTTGAGACATCTCTCCGATTTGAAAATTTTCTCACCAAGATGCAATTTTTTTATCGGTGGTCTGCAAGACCAAAGGCGTTTGGCAAGACCACACACCAAAGACAAAACTCTTGCCGAAGTGACTATTCGCTCTGTGCTAGTCGGTGAGACTTCATGAATTCACCAAGACTTCTTGGCGAAGAGAAAACCTCTCGCCGATAGTGTATCCCCCTTGCCGTCGGTCGGTGAGACATAAGGATCTCGCCAAGACCTTTCTCCGAAGGAGACTTTCATGCCGATGGGAAACTCTTAATCGTCGAGATGATGAATGATGTCTTGCCGATATATACCTGCATGTGAATTCCACTCACTGTTACATCTCTGGGGTCTTGCCGATAGGCAACACAGATGCTTATCGATAGAATTCATTGGTAGTCAGCAAGACATCAACAAGGTCTTGCCGATTTTCTTCTTAGAGGAAAATTGTGACCAATTGGACTAAGGAATGCATTCCAACTAAGCTCCCTTGGTGAATATCATCATGTGCGTGATTTAATCCTACAAAAAAAGTGTCCATTAGTCCTCAGAAGCACATAAGATATATTATCATAAGTGTAAGAATTGGCTATGAAGGTAGCCACGCAAGATCTAGAGGCCTAATAGAAAGCACAAAAGAGAGAAAATAATGTGACAAGAATAAACTGTATTCAATGTCAATAATATGAGATAATGATGGTACTCAATACATATACATAGGAGACCCCTTGGATATATAGCCAAGGTGAGAACATAGGAGTGCATAAGATTATGACAAGTGTCATAATCTTATGACATGTGACAACAATGAAGAGTTATCACTCCATCTAAAGTGGAAAAAGATAATGTGATAATCTCCACCAAAGGTGGATCTCCCACAAAAGGTGGAGAGATAATCACATGATGTGTCTACAAAAGGTGGAAGTGATGAGGTATGAGATGTCAAGTCCACAAAAGGTGGAAAATCTCCAACAACCTCCTATGTGGTCCCTAAGTAAACTTAAGTAAGGTGTAATTATGACCTAGGACAAGGTACAAGACATTTAATTACACCAACAATAAGATACACTACTACTTATAATTATTTCACTGAATTCTTAGGAAGAAGAAAAACAACCCAAGCAGAGATAGGACTAAGATCAGATCAGATAAAACATGGAGAAACAAAAGAACCCTGCAAAAGCAAGACAAATAACGAAAGGCAACAAAACCAAAAGAGAAGGGGGGACCCATTTTATTCCAAAATAAGATGGGGTGGTTATGCAGGGCATAACAAATGGCGACTCAGCTAGGAAAATGGTTTAATCATTTTCAAGAAGCTGAAGGATTCAGCTGATGAGCCCAAAATGTGTTCATAGTTTGGATATTATGATGAACTTTTAATGTCTTTTACTTTTGTTATCCGTGGTTGTTTAAAACTCTTTTGAAACCTTTTATGGGGATATCCTGTAGAAAAATATTTTCATATTCCCGCAGCTTATTGTGTTGACTTGACTACATTTATTACCCTGTTGACTCTCTAAATGACTGGTATATCGCATATAGTTTTTGAATGATGAAATAGATTTAAATGTGTGATTAATGAACGGATATTGTGTATGTGCCATATGCCTTTTCTTTCGCATCTGTTACCTTTTGTTTTGCAAGCTGTTGAAGAATGATCGAGTCAAGCACAGCTGATCTCGGCCTTGCAGTAAAGTCTATTTCCTGCATGACTTCGAGGAAGCTCCGGTGAAGACTCTTTGACCGAAACCGTTGGGAAAGATTTTTAATGACAGTCAATCTAGAAAGAGTGGAGTGCTAGATTCTCTTTGGATCGAGTTGAACGCATAAACTTATTTATGAAGTTTGTTCCTTGATTCTAGGATACACTTTACTTCCACGTCTTTCTTTGATAGGGTTACTTAGTTAGTTGCTCTCCTGATTTTAAATAAAGTACTCCTCCTGCGCGAGGAAAAAGGAGATGATAGTTAGAAATAAGATAGAAGCATAGTGATAGAGATATAGCAGATACCATGTAAGAGTCAGTATGATAATGAAAAGCAGAATCTATTTGACAAGAGACAGAGTTTGTTGTTAGTTTCTATATCAACAAAGCAATGTATACCATTCTGTTTTCATGAATAAAGTTTGATGAAGTTCTGAGTTTAGCACCTGCGTAATTAGTAGATGCTTGCTAAGGGGGCCCACTTAGTAAGTATCTGTAGCTAGTTAGTTAGCTGTTATTTTCTGTTGATCATCAGTTATCTTTCATCTTTGAAGTTTTCATACAAACTCAATCTTGTATTGCTCCTACAGCATCGAGAATCCATCCCTATGCCTATTCCTACAGCATAAGGCTAGTTCATAGTTTATGTTTTAGTCATAGCTATTATGGTTTTTGTTTTAATCAAATCATAGTTAAGTTGAATAACTTTGCATTACCTTCCTGCAGCGTAAATAGAATTCCTCTCAAGTATTTATTTATGCTAAGTTTTGACTTAAACCAGTTCTTAGTGCATATATTGTGCTGCGCCATTTAAAGTATACATCCCCTAGTTTGACAAGTAAATGAATGTCCATAGAGAGATATTAGTCACTTGTTGGAATGTCCAATTCCCAGGAAAGGTTTTACCATGATTTTCATATCCTTTTGTGGGTGCGACCATTTTTGGCGCCGTTGTCGAGGATGGAATCCAGCTAAGAATTTGTCAGAAGTCATTTTTAGCATTAGTTTAGTTTATTAGTCAAAAATTTTCAAAATCTTTCGAACCACCATTCATCGTATTGCATGCATTGAAGAAGAAGAGACACACTGGGAAGGTTCCTCCCTGAAAACCTGTTTGTTGAACTACCATTTGATCCAGCTAACTGTGTATGTTGTTTATTTATCAATTTAATTGAAAACACAAACACAAATGAAACATTAAACTAAAGAAAACTAAATGAAATAAAATCAAACAAAGTTTCTTCAGAGCCGTTTCATCTTCCTCTATCTCCAGGAATTTGAAGTTGTTGCTCTCAGATTTGATATAAGCTTCTCCAAATGGCTGCTATAGAATGAGTATGCAAATGAAAAGCCTCTATTCTATATGCTGATGGAATGGAATTGCTAATAAGGATATGGACAGGGGCTGTGAATGAAAAATATCATGATTCTATTGCTATGAAATGAAAATGCTATGAATACTATGAATACTATGAATGTTATGAATGCTATGCTACTTGCAATTTGGCTATAGTTATTTTACTGAAAGCTTCTATATGATTTGGAGCTCCCGGCAGTCATATTTATAGTTTTTCTTAGGCAAAATCCTGGCTGGCAAGAATCTACGGCTATGAAATTGTCTGGTAGATTTGAATGGTGAAAGATGAAGAAGTTGAGAAGAAAATGGGAGAGGTTGAGAGGTTGGAGAGAAGAATGGATTCCTGTCTTCAACCCACGGGAACAAGCCTGCACAGAAACAGAGAAAATTAAATTTTCTGTTTTGGGTTTGTTCCGAGTGTTGAAGATAAATAAATTAATAAATTTATTTAATTTCATTTATTGCATTTTGATTTTTATGCTATGGAAGATTTAATTAAATATTTTGTAATATTTAATTGTAATGTGACTTTAGAAGAATATGAAATATTTAGAAGAATTAATAAATATTTAATGAATATTTAATTATAAATAGATATATGAATCGAATTAGAGGAATTAATTAAATATTTGAATATAATTAATTTAGAAGAAGAATATTTTAATCTTTATTTGAATAAGATATTCAAACTAAGATTATTAATATAAATATAAATATTTATTTATTTATTAATGAATAAAAAGATGATTAAATAAAAATTTATTTAATCAAAATAAAAGAATGAAGAAATATAAATAAATTATTTAAATTTATTTATACGCAGATAGAATTCGAAGATTTTAATTAAATATTAAAAATATTTAATTAATTACCAGACAATATGATGTGACCATTTTTAAGTGTATACATTTTGCCCCTCTTTGAAGTGATGTGTTTTACGCATTGCTTCAAAGAATTTTGAAATTTTCCCCAAATGTTGACTGTTGAAATATTGATAGGTATATGCCCCCGCGAATGATGAATCGATAAGATTTTGAATTTTCGTGAATTTTTTGAATTTTTGAAATTTTTTGATTTCTTATGGATTTTGAAGATGTCGATTCATCGTTCGAAACTAATGATGAAGAAAATTAACCCAAAGAGATATGAAATGAAATTTTGATGAAGAAATTACCCCTACTATGTTAAAATATGATAAAATGCCCCAATTTTGTGTATTGAGATGCCCTGATTTGATGATGTTTGTCTGATGAATTTGTTCCCAAGGTTGTTGGAAAATAAATATAGCTGATAAATTTGCTTTTAAAGTTGTTAAAAATAAATAGTTGTCGATAAGTTTGCTTCTAAGGTTGTTAAAAACAAACATGATTTGATAAATTTGTTTTCATGATGATGAAAAACAAAAAGTTGATATTCAGATTTGGTTGATGAATTTGTTTCTAAAGTTGTTAAAAACAAACAAAATTGTGATAAATTTGCTTTCAAAGTTGTTGAAAGACAAATCGGTTGATATGTTGATAAATTTGTTTTCAAAGTTGTTAAAAACAAATAGTCGAATGATGTATTCTGATTGGATTGATTTGATTGATTTGATGATCCATTTTGATTTGAATAATTGTATGATCTTCTAATGTTATTGATGATTTGATCTTCTGATGTAGGAATAGGTGGTGTGAGACCAACAACATCTGGGGGTAGCACCTCATAGTGTTTTCATGTGATCATTTTTTATTTATTTTTATTCAGACATTGTATACTTTGCCAGCTTTTTAGAAATCTATAAATGCAAAATGCAAATTCTAACATGAATGCAAATCTATACTAACCATGCAGGACATTCATACAATATTGCCATTTGGAGAGCTTATTCATGCTTTTTGTATCATCATAGAGCTTTGAAATGTTGAAAGTTAATACAAGCATCAAAGGGTATGTTAGCACCAATGATGACCTGAGTATTGCTTTCATGATTTTTAATATAGCAAGTTAATACAAGCATCGAGGTATAATTGAATCGAGATGACCTGAGTATTGCTTGCATAAACAGACAAGAGTTAACCCATTTCCCATGCAAATTCTGAAATGTCATCCATGATATGTAGTAGAGCATGTCTCACGACCAATTTGCATAGTACTAATGATTTTCTCGCAAACAGCAGACAAAGAAAAATCATACTCCTTCCTTGCTCTTCTAGTTCAGTACATCATTGAATTACTCTGGAAATATGATAGAAAATCCAACAACCATTCCAATCTTGCTTAAAAATATTTCAAACATTTATTCAGATTAAGATCATCCAATTTTGGTTATCATCATTGATATTCTCATTTCGATAGTTGTTTCGATTTCCATTGGCATTGAATAAACATGTTGTGATTGATTTGATATGACAATGTTTGTTGTGTTTTGTCAAATTGTTATTTGTCTGTTTGTGATATTCTTGAAAGCTCATTACCCCTCTTTTGTATGTTTCTGCGTTTTTCCCCCAGTGTAAACACAACCTAAAGATAAAAGATATGTACAAATTTCATCAAGCCATGATGAAACCTAAAGATTCCCACTACATGATATGGATAATGAAAGATATATACAGATGATAGACGCGAATGGATGATGCCAAAAGTGAAAACAAGACATAAACTAATAAATGGAGGAGCCCATTTTGATCACAAGTAGCGCTTGTTTGCCAGGTTTTCACCACTTGTTTTTATTGCACTTTTTCAAGATTTTTTTTTTTCAGGACTTTTTATGATTTTTTTGATTTTTTTAGGACTTTTTATGATTTTTTTGATTTTTTCAAGACTTTTTAGACATAGAACTTCTTTAGATGAATACTATTGATTGGATCTTCAAATAGGTCCCCCTCTGATGTGGATAACTGATATGCACCAGAACCGTATGCTGCTATGATAACAAATGGACCAAGCCAATTAGGTTCAAATTTGCCTTTCTTTTCTCTATCTTGCTGATTACATGGATTTTCTCTCAAAACTAAGTCACCCACTTGAAATGCCTGTGGTTTAACTCTGTGATTATAACTACGGGACATAACTTGTTGATAACCTTTCAAATGATCAGTTGCATGTTGGCGCCTTTCATCTAACAGTTCGAGCTCTTGGAGGCGAGAAACTCTGTAGTCTTCATCACTTATCAATCCCTTGAGTGAAACCCTAAGCGAAGGTATTTCAACTTCTAATGGTAAAATTACTTCTGATCCATAGACTAAAGCATATGGTGTAGCTCCTGTTGGTGTGCGAACACTGGTTCTGTATGCCCACAGAGCTGGGTTTAATTGGACATGCCAATCGCGTCTAGCATCATTTACTGTCTTCTTCAATATCTTCAAAATGGTTTTGTTAGAAGCTTCTACTTGACCATTACCCTGTGGATAATAAGGTGTAGAGAACTTGTGTTGGATGTGAAATTTTTCACAAAGTTCATCAACATCCTGATTCTTAAAAGGTCTTCCATTATCAGTAACAATAGAATTAGGAATTCCATATCTACAAATAATGTAATTCAGGATAAATGAAGATATTTGTTTACCAGTTACTATTGTTAGAGGAACAACTTCAATCCATTTTGTAAAATACTCCATAGCTGTGATGATAAATTTATGACCATTCCACGATGAAGGATGTATCTTGCCAACAAGATCTAATCCCCATTGAGAAAAAGGCCATGTCGAAATGAAAGGTTGCAGTTCTTGTGTAGGTACATGAATAAGATTCTCGTGGATCTGACATTTAAAACAATTATTGACAAAATTAAAAGAATCTTTCTCCATGGTAGGCCAATAGTATCCCATTCTGACAAGTTTCTTGGCTAAGGTCAAACCACTTGAATGAGTTCCACAAATACCACCGTGAATTTCTTGTAAGGCTTTTTCAGATTCGTCACGTTCAAGACATCTAAGAAGTGTACCATCAAGACCACGTCGATAAAGGATATTGGCAATTAAGGTATAACGAGATGATTGGCGAATGAAATTCCATTTTTGGTTGTGGGATAAATCTGAAGGCAAGATGTTATCTTTCAAATAGGTATAAGTCTTACCATATAAAGGTGAATCTGAACCGGTCAAATGACATAACTTGGGTTTCAGGATTATCATAGGCGGGAGAAAACAATTGTTCCACCAAGAATTCATACTTGGTTTGATCTTTAGATATTTGTAATAAAGAAGCAATGGTAGCCATTGCATCTGCAGCTTTATTATCAATCCTTGATATTTGTGAAAACTTGATTGACACAAAATATTTCTTATAATCATCCACCATGTTCCTGTATGGTAGCAACTTATCATCTTTAGTTTGATAATCATCATTAATTTGATTAATGACAAGTTGTGAATCACCGTAGACTTCCAGCTCTGAGATCTGCCATTCCAAAGCTATTTTCAATCCTATGAGTAATGCCTCATATTCAGCTATGTTATTTGTGCAAGGAAACATCAACCGATATGATCGTGAAATGGTATGTCCTTCAGGTGTAACAAAAAGAATCCCTGCCCCCGAGCCATATTGTGTATAAGATCCGTCAAAGTATAATGCCCACGGTCTCTGAATTGTTGTTGCAAAGACATCTGCATCAGGAAACTCAATGTGCATTGGATTTTCTTCTTGTAAAGGAGCTTCAACCAACTGATCTGCAATGACCTGTCCTTTAATAGCTTTTCGATCTACATAGTGAATGTCAAACTCACTTAATATCATTACCCATTTTGCAAGTCTTCCTGTTAAAGTAGCTCTGCTTAATAGGTATTTCAATGGATCAATCTTTGTTATCAGCTTAACTGTATGAGCCAACATATAATGTCGCCACTTTTGAGAAGCAAATATTACTGCAAGACAAGTTTTTTCAATGAAACTGTAGTTTAACTCATGTCTTGTTAAAGTTCTGCTGATATAATATATGGCCCTTTCTTTACCTGTAGAATCTTCTTGTGCTAGTAATGCTCCCAAAGATACTTTTGTTGCTAAAATATAAAGTATGAGTGGCTCTCCTGGAATAGGTGGAATTAAAACTGGTGGATGCGTAAGATATTGCTTGATCTGATTGAATGTTGCTTCACATTTTTCATCCCATTTGAATGGGACATTTTTATGCAATAAATGTGTAAATGGCAAGCTTTTGTCTGCCAGTTGAGCTATAAACCTTCTAATGGATTGTAATCTTCCTTGCAATGATCTTAATTGACTGATATTTCATGGTGGAGGCATGTCCATTATAGCTTTTACCTTTTCTAGATAAACTTCTATACCCTTTTCTGAAATAATGTACCCTAGGAGTTTTCCAGATGTAACGCCGAAGACACATTTCTTTGGATTTAGTCGAACATTGAACTTCTCCATTCTGATAAAGATTTTTTATAAGATTTCCAGGTGTTCATCTCGTGTATGAGATTTGGCAAGTAAATCATCAACATAATCTTCCATGAATGTATGCATCATATCATGAAAAATAGTTGTCATTGCTCTTTGATAAGTAGCTCCAGCATTCTTTCACCCGAATGGCATTACATTCCAGCAATAGGTACCCCAAGGACATGTGAACGTTGTTTTATCTTGATCTTCTGGTGCAATTTTTATTTGATTGTATCCTGAAAATCCATCCATTAATGAATACATTGCATGGCCAGCAGTTAAGTCAACAATCATGTCTATGTTGGGCAAAGGAAAATCATCTTTGGGGCAAGCTTTATTTAAATCCCTAAAATTTGTACAAACTCTGATCCTTCCATTTGGCTTTGAAACAGGTACAATATTAGAAATCCATTCTGCATAGTCAATAGTTCGAATGAATCCAACATCCAAAAGTTTCTTTAATTCTTCTTTGACCAATAATGCAACATGCGGATGCATTTTTCTGAGCTTTTGCTTCACAGGCTTTGTCCCAAGTTTGATAGATAAATGATGCATTATTAAATTAGGATCTAGCCCTAGCATATCAACATATGACCAAGCAAAGTTAATTTGATTCTCCTTCAAGAACTACATAAATTTCAAGACTTTCTCAACTGTTAATGATGCTGCAATTTGCAAAACTTTTGGCTGCTCTGTTGTACTTATGTTGATTGATTCTGTTGGTTCTATCAAAATAGAAGATCTTTCATGATGATACTTGGGAAGAGTGTCAAGTTTCTCATCCTTCAGTGCCTCAGAAAGGTTTTCACTATCAGATTCGCTCTTTATTTTTTTCTTATTTTGATCTATCACTGCCATTTTTCGGTTTTCACCAATAGATCCGTCTTTTATTTCATTTATTTTGCAGCTAAGAGACTTGACACTCTCTTTATCAAAATCATGAGTATAAGATTCTTGAATGAAACAATTATTTTCTTCATTTGAGGAACAAAGGAAATTTATAATGTCCTCGTCATTATTGAATGTAGGAATGTGGATAGGTGCATTAATATCCCAATCTATAAGTTATGGATAAACTAAAGGCATAGGATCATTAGGTTGGGTAAGGTCTTGAATTGTCAAAGTCATGATATGGTTATCATCCTCATGGTAGACAAGGTCTGTAATAGTATTCTCCTATTGATTGTCAATCTCGTTAGAATCTGATTCTTCCTCACTTGAGTCATGATCGCTTTGTAAAATAAAATCAAGTGGAGACCTTGAGCCTTCTCCTTGTATAAGAACAGGTGCATATTTGTGTATGGTATCAACTTGTTTATCCCTCCAAAATTCATCATTATAAATGGTGTCCCATTCATATTCATTAGAATCAGTATTTGAACTATTTTGCAATTGGAAAACTGATTCATGAAATTTATCTGACACGAATCCTCCTTCATGAGTTAATTGTATCTGCTGTGAAGTAGATTCTTCTTTATCTTTACCATATCCAAGTCCTATTTTATCACTTGAATGCTTTGAAATAGGTTGAATTGGTTCCACAATTCCTTCTCTTCGTTTCCCTATAGGACCATTCCCTTCATAGCCCATCTTTTGCATGATAGCGTACCCCTTACCATATTGTTCTTTAGGCAACTTAATGTGCAAGAGATTCATCTTCATCTTTGTATAGCCAATTTAGGATATCCCTATCTTCAGCTTCTTCTTCAGTGGTATTAGCTCTAATGAATTTTCCATCAAACTTTGTGATTGGCATGGAAGCTTGAGATGTAGAAGCAGTTGCAATCTTTTGATTTGATAAAGTTGGCAAACCATGTGATCTTGGAGAAGGAGGTAAAGTAGAGAGAGATAGTGAATATTCACCTACCCCTTTGTCTTTAAACTTCAGCTTAGTATCAAGATTCTTTGTCAATTCTTGTAATTGGACTTGTAGATTGGAAGAAGAAACAGCAAGAGCTTCCCTATTGTGTGGCACAAAGACATCTTGAGTTACTCTAAGATTTGAACAAGTTTGGGTACTATTGTAATCAGCTTGTATAGTTATTTCTTGTCCATCATATGGAAACTTGATACATTGATGATATGTTGATGGTACTACTTGCATATCATGAATCCACGGACGACCCAAAAGTATGTTATAAGACAGATCTCGATCTAGAACCTAACAAAATGTATTCTTCACAACAAGTCCCACTCTGATAGGTAACAATATTAATCCTTTAGAAGCTCTTTCTTCATCATCATATGCCTTGATGGTTATCTTCCTTCGTGGGTCAATTTCATTTTCTGATATTCCTAAGGCATTTATTAATTTTAAGGTACAAATATTCAAACCAGCTCCTCCATCTATTAAGACACGTCTAATTCGATGTTTATGGATCATGACTTCAAGATAGAGCGAGGAATTATGTGGATGTGTCATAGAGGCATCATCTTTGTCGGAAAATGAAAGACAAGTGGGGGAAGATAAATGTCCCACCATGGCTTGAAATTTGTTTGCATCTAAATCAGTATCAACAGTTGTGTTTACAAGAGCTTCTTCTAAAATATTCTTGTGTATGGGGGATATTTTGAGAAGTTCAAGAATGGATATTTGAGCTAATGTTTTTCTCAATTGATCAACCAAATTATACTGACTTGGAGAAGAAATATTTGTTTTAGATGAACCTCCTTTTAAAACAACCTTTGCTTGACCTCTTGTTGTCACATTAACCTGTTGATATTCTTGTTTTCCTTTGATTTTGATAACATTAACCCGATTATCATCTGTGTGGATGTGACGGATTATATTGTTTTCAACATTATGTATGCTTTTAACTTTGGTATCCGATGTTTCCCCCTTTTGGTAGTTTGGCAAAGGATCTTTTAATGCTTGATGATCATCATTGGTATGATGTCCCTCAATTGTAATGGTACCATTGTCAATTAAATCTTGTACTAGATTTTTCAAAGCTTGACAATTGTTTGTTCTATGACCCTTACATCGATGATAATTGCAATAATACGAGTCATTCCATGATGGTGGTTTAACTTGTGGCTCATAATCTCTTTGTGGTGGTAAGGTGATAACCTTATTATCAAGAAGCTCCTTGAGAGCAGACTCAAGAGATTGACCCAAAGCGGTAAAAGTCCGTCGATTTGAAAAGAATGAAGGTCTAGACGAATTTACTGTTTGTGCATTGCCAAGATTATTATTGAAATTACCACGATTTTGATTGGTATTTTGATTGGTCATGTTTTCTTGCTTGGAAATTTGTCCTTGTTGATTGTTGTTTCCTTGTTGAATTGTATTTCCTTGTGGATTGTTTCGTGGAACACTTGATAAATTGAAAACAGATGGTCTTGTTCGTAAATTATTTGCATCCACTATACCATCATTAACAACATTTTTGTTTCTGTTCCAAAACCTTGTTTTATCGTTGTTGTTTAGATTTGATGTACTTGGATTATCAAGTTTTATGACTCCCCTTTTAACCAAGGCCCCTTCGATGGTGATTGCATTTTCAATCAATTTTTCAAAGTTATGAGGACAATGAAGGTTAAGCCTATAGCTTAATTCTGGATCAAGGCTATTGATAAAGATATCCATCTTTTCCTTTTCAGGAATAGGACGAGAATATCGTGCAAATAACCTTCTCCACCTTTGCAAGAACGTAGTGAAGGGTTCTCCTACTTTTTGTTTCACTTTACAAAGATCAAGCATTGTTATCTGGTGTTGAATGTTGTAGGAGTATTGTGATATAAACTGATTTATCAACTCCTCAAAAGTTTTGATAGGTGGAGTGATTTTTGAAAGCCACTCCATGGATTGTACACCTAGACTTCGTGGAAATAATCGCATTAAGTATCATCATAGGCGAATTCAAGACTCATGTTTCGGAAATCCCTAACATGGTCAATGGGATTAGTTTTTCCATTATACCTATCATACTTAGGAATTTCACAATGTTTTGGAAATGGGATTATTTGAAGACTCCTATCAAATGGATAAGGAGATATGTCTTCCAAAACATATTTCTTTGTTGTGCCTCCTTGCATTTCCTTTATTTGCCCTTGTAATTCTTTTATCTGTTGGTTAAGAGCACTAAAGTCATTAGGAGGAGTTTCAGTATTTTGTTTAATCCCTTCTATGTCAAAAGTGTGAGGCAACTTAGCTCCCTGATTAGCTAATGAAAGAAAATATTTTTCTTTGTTACGTTCTAGAATTCTTTCCATAAGAGTATGGAATTAAGGATCTTGTTCTGCTTCTTGAGGCTTTTCTTCTGTTAACTCATCAAGATTAAACATTTCCTCTTCTTTTTCATTTCGGTCACCCATTTTACTGGTAGTGGTTTCTCCCTCGTCTTTTTCCATTTGTTTTTGAGATCTCATGAAGACAAGTATAGATTTTGCTCCAAATTCTACTCACTTTTGATCAAAAGAGTGAAATAGTGCAATTTATGTGATATATATGAAAGTCAGGATAGAATGAAGATTTTATGACTTACACAAAATTTCTAATCTTGTGTTGTTCCCTAAGTGAAAGGATAAAAATCCTGTTTAACGGGAATGTAAGCAAAAGATCAAGAAAAGGATGATTTTGCACTTTATGAAGTTTTGATCATGGCTTTGTAAAAGGATGGATTTTATGATAGATGCCTAATGTATTCTAAGTTCTCTATTGCAAAATTTGATTTGGAGGAGTAGAATATTCGATTGCTGGTTGGGGAATATAACTGAAACGAATGCGTTGACTCTGGTTATGCCTTTGAGAAAGGGCTCTTCTTTGAAAGTAAGCTTGTGAATACAAGGGCTCTATGGCAGAATCATCTGAAAAACCTCTAACACAATCATGATACCTATGAAGAAAGGTTCTATATTTGAGTAAAACTTTTCGACTTTGATATAAGAATCGTTGCTTCTTCAATAATTTCTTGTGATTGAGGGTTTTCTTTGGCTTCTTAATCCTTTTGGAAACGGATTTCTTTACAAATTTTGTGGATTTCCAATCTCGTAACATGAGATTGATCAATGTAATAATGAGTGTTTTGGATATCTTATCTAAATTGATGTATTGAAAACACATCAAACAAGTTTTTAAAACGATTGTCTTAAGTCCTATACTAAACATCAAGTGTATAACCAAAATATTGTTCAAAAAGTGTTTTAACGGGTTTTACACATGATAAGCACTTCAAACAGACTCACTCTTAGTTCTCAAGTAGGTCATCATAGCAATCAACAGCCCATATCTTAGAACTACGTCGACTCACACAGCCATGTCACCCCCGAAAGGGCGCCCGTGTTTTTGTCTTTTCCAGGTGCGTACTCAGAGTGACGGTGGATACAGTCCCCCGAGCAAACAATCCTTGGCAGCTATATGGTTAGTATCTTGGGGGTAGATTCTTCCCTCCCCGCACTATGATTGAAATAATGTTCCAAAACTGACCGGTAAGATACTACACTAGGTTCAGAGTAAGTGGTTTCTCATTCGGCAAATGATAGACTCCCTCGAGAGACCTCCCTACCTTTAGAACAAAGGCTTTGGGGATGGTTATCAATGCACACTACCGTCAAAAGAGGGTTTCCCCAATTTTGCTTTAAATTTTAGAGTGGGGTGGAATAGCCTGGCTTTGGCTTGAACCCACTTGAGTCGTTCCTCTTGGGTGAGTACTTTTTCCCACAAGAGCAAGCTCTTTACAAGGTTTTAATAAAACTTTAAAATGCATAAAGGGAAATAGGTGAGTTTGGCATTTTGATCACCTAGTTAAGGGGAGAGCATAGGCCTATCACCAAAGACAAAGCAAACACTAATGTATTTTAAGCACCAAATAAAAAATTTCTAAGCTAAGTGAAGATTTTGCTTCACATAAAAAGAAAATTCTTTTTAAGCCCAAAATAAAAGATGAAGTGCCTACCCTAGGATTGATTCATTTTACCTTAGATGAATACCCTAGGATTGGTTCATTTTTTTCTTTTAGATGACTACCCTAGGATTGGTTCGTTTTATCCTTAAATGACTACCCTAGGATTGGTTCGTTTTACTCTTAGAAATTTATTAACTATCCGCGGCTGCGTCGGAGTCAGTTAGACTATTTACAATTACAGATTACAAAATACTGCCATTTAAAATTTGCGCTGCAATAGACATTATAGGCGCTGCAAAATTAATTACGGGCGCTACAAAACTTCTTACGGGCGCTACAAAACTTCTTATGGGCGCTACAAAACTTCTTACGGGCGCTGCAAAACTTTTTATGGGCGCTGCAAAAAGTATTACGAGCGCTGCAAAAAGTGTTACGGGCGCTGTAACAGTCTTCAAATGCGCTAAACTGGAGATGACATTCCCGAAACGTGTTGTCTGCGCTATTCCGTTGTTTTTACCTGTAACCTGTCAAAAGAAACTGCAAATAGAAATTAAAAAAGGGGGCAAGAGCCCCACGGTGGGCGCCAAAAAATGTGTATGTTGTTTATTTATCAATTTAATTGAAAACAAAAACACAAATGAAACATTAAACTAAAGAAAGCTAAATGAAATAAAATCAAACAAAATTTCTTCAGAGCCGTTTCATCTTCCTCTATCTCCAGGAATTTGAAGTTGCTGCTCTCAGATTTGATGTAAGCTTCTCCAAATGGCTGCTATAGAATGAGTATGCAAATGAAAAACCTCTAGTCTATATGCTGATGGAATGGAATTGCTAATACGGATATGGACAGGGGCTGTGGATTATGCACAGGGGCTGTGAATGAAAAATATCATGATTCTATTGCTATGAAATGAAAATGCTATGAATACTATGAATACTATGAATGCTATGAATGCTATGCTACTTGCAATTTGGCTATAGTTATTTTACTGAAAGCTTCTATATGATTTGGAGCTCCCGACAGTCATATTTATAGTTTTTCTCAGGCAAAATCCTGGCTGGCAAGAATCTACGGCTATGAAATTGTCTGGTAGATTTGAATGGTGAAAGATGAAGAAGTTGAGAAGAAAATGGGAGAGGTTGAGAGGTTGGAGAGAAGAATGGATTCCTGTCTTCAACCCACGGGAACAAGCCTGCACAGAAATAGAGAAAATTAAATTTTCTGTTTTGACAGTTTGTTTCACGGGTGTTGAAGATAAATCCCAAAATTAATTAAATAAATAAATTTATTTAATTTCATTTATTGCATTTTGATTTTTGATTTTTATACTAAGGAAGATTTAATTAAATATTTTGTAATATTTAATTGTAATGTGACTTCAGAAGAATATGAAATATTTAGAAGAATTAATTAAATATTTTATGAATATTTAATTATAAATAGATATATGAATCGAATTAGAGGAATTAATTAAATATTTGAAATATTTAATTATAAATAGATATTTAGAAGAAGAAGAATATTTAATCTTTATTTAAATAAGATATTCAAACTAAGATTATATGATAATTAATATAAATAAATCGTAATATTTATTTAATTAATTAAGAAATGAATACGAAAAGATGATTAAATAAACTTATTTATTTAATCAAAATAAAAGAATGAAGAAATATAAATAAATTATTTAAATTTATTTATACGCAGATAGAATTCGAAGATTTTAATTAAATATTAAAAATATTTAATTAATTACCAGACAATATGATGTGACCATTTTTAAGTGTATACACTAACAACGAACCTGAGGAAAATCCATTCGCTCTGTTATTCTAGCAACCAAACATGGCAAATAATCCACCTCCTGCTTTTGAGTTTCTCATTGTTCCCCAACGAGATACTGACAATCTTAAGAATATACCTTCTTCACTACTTCCAAAATTCTATGGCCTAGTCACGGAGGACCCTGAAACTTTCTTGTTTGAGTTTGATGTCCTCTATCGCAGTTATGACTATAATACAAACACTCATAAACTGAAGTTATTTCCTTCCACCTTGAAGGAGGGAGCTCTTAGATGGTTCATGAGTCTGGGAAGAGGTGTTGTAGATAGTTGGGCAGCCATGCAAATGAAATTCCTTAAAAAGTATAAGGAATATTATAAGAGTGCCAGCAAAGGTGATGACATATTCCAAATTCAGCAGGAGGATGAAAGTCTGAAAGATTATATTTCTAGATTTTTGTTTTCACTAAAGAGGAACTCAAACCATACTCTCAACGAGGACTCTCAGAAACTACTCTTTCTAAGGGAAATCAGTGATGCCTGTATAGACGCCCTGGACCTGATGGGAGAAGGTGATATAACCCAACTACCTTGGGATGATATAAAGAAAATGTGTCTTAACTACTCTCGAGCAATAGTTAAGAAAGGTCGAGGTCATCATGCTACAGTGGGGAAGTCTTCTTCTGGTGGAGTTTCTCAAATAGAGATAACAAATTTGTTGTCTGACTTCAAGCAAGACATCATTAATAATATGGCTACACAACTAAACACTATGCAAGCTCGAAAGAAACATGAGGAAGCTGAGGTAGTTTTGGCCAAGTTCTGTCCATACTGCAGATAGAAGAAACATAACTACAGATGCAAGATAGTGGCTAATTTGGAAGCTAAGAAACTACCTACTAACTTCAATCCAGTAGAAGGTGATGATGATCAAGTGTTCTTTGTTGCACAAAGGAGACCATGGGTCCAAAGACAAGGTATGCCTCAAGATCCTTTAAATTTTGGCAATCCTTATTCTAGCTATAATAACCAATGGAAACCTACATATGGACCACCACCACCCTAGAATCCACCTCAACCAAGTTGGCCTAATTATTAGACCCCGCAATGGCAATATCCTCAAGGAGGTTGGCAGTAGCCACAAGGACAATGGACCCCACCTTCAGGTAATTGGCAGCAAAATCTTCAATGGAGAGGTCCTCAGCAATGGCAAAACCAGTCCCCTAGATTCCTGCAACTTCCATAGCCACAACCATAGGCCCTTATGCCACCTCCTGCAGCAACTATCACAAATACTTGACCTCCAAAACAAACGCCTATGCCTACCCAGCCGTTGCCCAATCCCAATAATAAGCAACAGTAGCAGCCACAGCAGCCTCTGTATCTTGCCAAAGCCAACCAATATCAAAATTATGCCTTAAATGTAAATGATATCCATTTGAGGTCTAAAACCACTCTATCTGCTCCAAAACTACCTCTAATTACTGAAATACCAGATTCTCCCCTTGAAGAATCTACTGCACCTACTATTCCTAATGAGCATATGCCTATACCTGATATGATTTCTAAGGAGCCTGTTTTACAAAGTCAAGACAAACCACCTTTTCCTCAGAAGTTAAAAATTACTGCATTTCAATCCATAGAAGAACCCACTTTTGACATTCTGGATTAGCTCAAAAATGTACAAATTTAAATCTCCTTATTTCAGGCTATTAAAGATGTTCTCATTTTTAGAAAAACTATTAAAGAGGCCTATTTAAAGAAGCCTAGACAAAAGAAAAAGGATCCTCAAACAATTCATGTCTTAGGAAAATTAGCTAATATAATGTTGGGAAATGTAGTCATCCCAAAGTATATTGACCCTAGAAGTCCTGTAGTACAGATACATATAAATGGCCAAATTATAAAAAATATTTTGATTAACTTAGGTGTTGCCATTAATGTCATGACAAAGCATACTATGGACTCCTTGAACATTTCAAACATTAGGTCTACATCCACAGTTCTGCAGCTTATAGATAGCTCCACAGTTAAACCTGATGGGATAGTGGAAGATGTAATTGTCACTCTTGAATCTTGGGAGTATCTAGCTGATTTCACAATATTATCAGTTAAGGAAACTTTAGGAGGGTATCTAGTTATCCTTGGTAGACCATGGTTAGCAACTGCTGATACTTTTATAGGATGTCGTTCTGGAGATATGACCATTTTCGATGGACAATCCACAAAAAAATTAGCTTTGTATCTGCCTGCTAGACCTTAACCAGATTTGTCCCAACCTGTTTGGCCAGATGTGGGCGAAGAAACTGAAGAAGCCAATTCCTTAGCTCAATTAATGATACTTCAAAATGATCCATTCTCACAATTTCAGAGTGAAGATGCTTTTCTTTTTCAAATTCTACAGTTCAACTCTGATACGGGTAGTTCATCTGATCCAAGTGGCAACCATCTACAATTTTTCTTGTAGCAACCAAATTATGAGAGTTCACTGCCTAAACTTCTAGCAATTTTTCATAACTTGCTTCCACGAGAGGTACAAACATCACCTGTAGATTCTATGAGTAATTTCACTAAGTAGATAGAATTGTCTCTAGGTCACTGTCTGAATATCAATAGTAAGTTGTCACAATCTCAACAAGCTATCTTATTAAAAATGATACAAGATCAGCATAAAGCTTTTGCATGGGAATATGGGGACATGCAAGGAATAGATCCTTGAGTTTGTACTCACAGGATATATATCAAAGAATATTGTTTACCAGTTAGGCAGCCTCAAATAAGAGTAAATCCAGCACTTAGAGAAATAGTTAAAAGTGAGCTTCAAAAGTTGCTTGATGCTGGTTTTATTTATCCAATCTCTAACATTCAATGGGTTTCTCTATTATTTATTGTCCCCAAGAAAGGTGGAAAATGGAGAGTGTGTGTAGATTACAGAGAGTTGAACAATGCCACTAAAAAATATCACTTTCCACTACTTTTTGTAGACTAAGTACTAGACTCACTATCTGGCAAAAGATTTTTTTTTTTGGATGGTTACAGTGAGTACAATCAAATAAAAATTGCCCCTAAAGATTAAGATAAGACCACTTTTACTTATCCATGGGGAACATTTGCTTATTCGGTCTTGCCTTTTGGTCTATGCAATGCGCCAGCAACATTCCAGAGAGCAGTAATTAGTATTTTTGCTAATATATCTCATGACTGTATGAAGATTTATATGAATGATTTCACTACCTATGGAGTCACATTTGAAGAAGCACTGGTGAATTTAGAAAAAGTATTAAAAAGGTGCAAAGAGAAAATTTTGTCTCTAAACAGTGAAAAATGTTTTCTAATGATGGAAGAAGGTATTGTTCTAGGCCATCATATTTCAAAGAATGGAATTCAGGTCAACCCTGCTAAAATTGAAGTTATTCAGAATTTACAAACTCCTGCAAAACAAAAAGATGTCAGAAATTTTCTTGGCCATGCAGGGTATTATAAAAGGTTTATAAAAGATTTCAGTAAAATCACTAGTCCACTTTATGCCTTGTTAACTAAAGATTCTCAATTTGAGTGGACAGAGGCCTGTGAAAAATCTTTCCTGCAACTAAAGGACTTGCTTACTCAAGCCCCTGTTCTTCAAGGTCCAAAATAGAATTTGTCTTTTCACATACATGTTGATGCCTCTGATTTTGGTATAGGAGCAGTTTTAAGTCAAAAAAGAAAATTTAATTGAGCATGCTATCTACTTTATCAGCAGGAACCTTTAAGGTCCTGAGCTCAACTATATTGTTACAGAAAAGGAATTGCTCGCAGTAGTGTATGTTTTGAATAAATTTAGGCATTATGTCACAGGTTATCAGATATTCATCCATACTGACTATGCAACAATCAAGTATCTGATGAAAAAATCTTCCATCTCTAGTAGATTGGCAAGATGGCTCCTGTTGTTACAAGAATTTGACATTACAATAATTGACGAACCAGGAAGAGCTAATATTGTAGCTAACTTTTTATCAAGACTTCAATCAACTGCACCTGTTGAACACAAGGTCATTAATGATAATTTCCCAGATGAACACTTTTTTTCCATTGCTGCACATACACCATGGGATGCAGACATTGTCAATTATCTAGCAGCAAACAAAATACCAGCTCATTTTTCTCCAAAAGAAAAGAAATTGTTAATAGAGAAAAGTTTTAACTTTTCATAGATTGAAAATTGTTTGTTTTATACTGGACCTAATCAAGTGATGCGAAGATGTGTAAGAGAAGATGAGACTTGTGATATTTTTCATGCTTTCCATGATGAACCATGTGGGGGACATTTTACAGCAAAGAGAACATCAATGAAGGTTCTTACAACAGGATACTACTGGCCAACATTACACAAGGATGCTATGGCCTATACAAGGAAATGTGACAGATGTCAGCGTATGGGAAGACCAACCAAGTCAGATGAAATGCCACTATATCCATAGATAATAGTCACCCCTTTTGATAAATGGGGAATGGATTTTGTAGGACTAATTGATCCACCATCAAATGGCAAGTTATATATTCTAGTATGCACAGACTATGTAACAAAGTGGGTTGAGGTAAAAGCTATGACTCATGCTCGAGATAACAAGGTTGATGAATTTCTGTATGAACAAATTTTTACTAGATTTGGAGTTCCCAGAGAGCTTGTAACTGATCAAGGAGCTCAGTTCACATCGAATCTGATCACTGCACTAATGAATGACTATAAAATCAAATATAGGAAGTCCAACCCCTATCACCCTCAAGCCAATGGTCAGGCTGAGGTTACAAATAGGTAAATTGAGGCGATCCTAACAAAGACAGTGCAGCTCTATAGAAAATATTAGAGTAATAGACTTCCTGAAGCAGTTTGGGCTTACAAAACTACATGGAAGACAACAACTGGGTTTACACCTTTTGAGCTGCTTTATGGGAAAACAGCCATGTTGCCCATCGAATTTGAGCACAAAACTTTGAGGAAAGTTCTTGAACTTAATATGGAAATATCTGAAGCACAGAAAGACCATATCATATAGCTAAATGTTTTAGACGAAATGAGAAAAGCCGCCCTACAGCACACAAAAGCAATCCAATAGCAAAGGAAGAAATGGCGTGATTAACACATCAAAACAAGAAAATTTTCTGCTAGTGATTGGGCTCTATTATATGATTTCAGATATCAAGAGAACCAAGGTAAGCTCACAACATGCTAGCTTGGCCCCTATGAATTTGAGAATGTGTTCGACAACGGAACTGTATAGCTGGTGACAATTGATCCAGTCCGTTTCAAATTGCTAGTTAATGGCCACCGACTACGATTGTACCATAAACCAGTCTCAAAAGAAGAATTCATGCAACAGTTCGTCCAGGTTCATCCTGCTACTCTTCCTACAACTGAAGGCTTCATCCTTTCTCCTACAGCTTCACCGTAATTTTGAAAAAATCATGCTCATAATAAAGGTTTTCTTTTTAAAAAGGAAACCCTTTTTTCTCCATTCTCATTTATTGCCCCATCTCACTTCTTTGTCTTCCATCCATCCATCCCATCCATCCATTCCATCCATTCATCTCGTCTTCCCATGTCACCTATCTACTCCATCCATCCACATCACCCTTCATTAAGATATCATTCCCAACTATCAACTCATGCAAACGTCGTCATCTTTCTTCACACGTACATGCAATTATTAAAGGTATGCCATATCTTTTGTTATCGCATCTTTAATTTATTTTATTCTATTTATTTACTGCTATGACAGTACTAGTCATTATTACCTGATCTCTACCTATTCTTTAGTACATGTGAGGACACATGTCATACTCTAAGTAGGAGGCGAGGTAATCCACTTTTTAAAACCTATTTTTTCGTCGCTGCCATAACTATGCAAATAATTTTTCTTTATTATTTTTCTGGTACTTTCCAAATATGATCGCATGTCCTTCTTTATTGCATTATTTTTCTGGTACTTTCCAAATATGATCGCATGTCCTTCTTTATTGCATGTTTTTCTTGTAAATTATGATTAAAACTGCTTGTTCAAAAAGTTTATTTTTGGAAAAGAAAGAAATGTGACGGCATGATAGAAGAAAAACCAAAACAGAAAGGGAAACAGAGAATTTGAATTTTCAGCAGGGAATTGAGTTCAGCTAGGAGAAAACTATGGACATGGGTGGTCAGCTGGTGCGACATAAGCCTTTAGCTCATAAATTATTATTGCAAAATCCTCAAACAGTCCATACATTCAGCCTTTGTGGATGGTTAAACTACTTCTTGAGTTTAAATGCTTTTGATGAGGAGGCTGCTGGAGAATTTTTGGGAACCCTTTCTGAAGGGGAAGCTACTATATGGGGTCTAACGGTTGTTGCAACTGAAGACAGAATTGCTAAAGTAATCAGACTTCCAGCCATTGGAGAAATTTTTTCTTCAGATGTTGCCACTGCAAGGGCTGAGTTTTCAATTCCCACTGATGGACCTTTGGAAGTCTCCAAGCAGGGATGCAAGCGGGTATCATTGCATCCTCCTTATTCAGAATACGCCACTTACATAATCAAGTATTTAACCTGTGAAGGCCGTTTCTCCTACTTGCATTCTTATCATTTCAAATTATTAAATCATATGAGGCATGGGTTATAAATGTTTTAAATTTTCTGTTAAAATTTCTAGAACAAAGTGCCCGCGAAACCCAACAAGGGAAAGATAATTATGTTGCTCACCATGGCCTTATCAAATTACTGATTGAATGCTCTTTGAGAGATGTCTCACCTCTTTCCTAGCAACAATTCGTTACCCAAAAGAGCTTGAAAATTCCACAACCCCCTAGGGTACTTACCCCACGGCCTCAGAAAAAGAAGAAATAAATTGCGTCTACCAGTAGAACAGGGCAAGGGTCATCTACTCCTGTAGCACCTGGTCTTGCAGCTCTCACACCAAAATCCTCTGCTAGGGTACAAACTAGGTCTGCCACTAGGAGAGAGAAGGGAAAAACAAAGGCAGAAGGGTCCCCAGAATCTGACCCCCATTCTCAAAAAAGGAAATGCTCTTCTTCTGCACACCTTCCCCTACAGTTGTCTCTCCTACAGCAACACATGTTGCTAACACGAGTTCACCATCATCATTTGGTAGGGCAGAACCCTCTAAGCAGACCAGAAAGAGGAAGGCTACTAGAACACCTCCTGCAGTTGCACCAGTACCAAGAAGAGTTTCCACAAGGAAACAATGTAAGACCTCCCCTGCTTCACCTCAACCAGAGGTTATTGTAATTTCAGAAGGGTCTGTAAGGTCTGAATTTGATGTTTCTCAGAATGTGCCCAAAAATTTTGCACATAGTTCATTCGTTCCTGAAGAGAAACAAGTTGAGACAAAGGAAATGGGGCATAATGAGCAAGGGTTACCAAATCTTGATGACTTGGCTACCACTGCTATGTAGTTTTCGGAGGAAGCACAGTCTTCTTCACTGTAGCAACAAGAACTTATCTTGCAGCAAGAGCAGGAATAGACTGAACAATTGAATGTGCCTAGTGAAGCTACATTTCACCCTACAACTTGTAAAGTTATTGTTGTTTATAAGATGTTTTTTATTGAGTTTTTGGAATATGTCAAAGCTAACTAGGAAACAGTTACATTGCAAACCCTAACTTTTCAGCACATAGCCCAGACTGACATGCAAAAAAGTCTATGGGAGGTAGAAAGGAAGAAACTAAAAAAGGAAATTGAAAGTCAGAAACAAGAAATTGTTGAGTTGAAAGCAAAAATGGATGAAATGTTAAAAGTAACTGGTCAGATTATGGAATGTAGACCACCACCCAGAGTTTATGCTCTGTGTCTTAAGGAACAGTTCTTATGGTTCCAACTAATGAGAATTTCTAGAAATCAAGATCCTATACTTCACACTGCTAAAGAATTTTACGATGCATACCAGGGAGCCCCTAATTGGTTAAGAAATTCTCTGTGTGAATTTTATTTACATGGATTTTTAATTCCATTTGAAACAGAATGGAACCCTCTTCTGTATATTGGTGATATCCATTTGAGATCATTTATGTCATGGGAAGCAAATGAAGTGAATTATGGCAAGCAATGGGAAATATATGAGGAAGCTAAGAGAAATGAGCCTATTCCATTACGCTCTCAAATTTCAAACCCCATGCAATGTTGAAAAAGTGGTTTACTCTGACATATGGTATTAATAATACTACTACCAGAGAGAAAATATTTGATCTCAGGAAATAGGTATATGATGAATTTCAGGCACAGTCATATTCATTTTGGAGACTGTCATATACTAGAAGTGAGAAAAGGTGGGAAAGATTAACTGTTGGGCTAAGAAGATCCGAACCTCACAGTCCCCTAAATTTCACAACAGCTCTTAAACGATCAAGCAGATATATACAGTTGGGACTTCAAAAGAGATTTGAACTATGGTTGCCATTAACATTCAGACCTCCTGTGCTAATGTGGCCCCTTTATCCTCACCAAGCTACAAATCTTAATGATGATTTAGAAGACCGTAGGTATGAAAGGTGCCAAGCTTTCAGAGGATTTTATTACAGGTTTGGAACTTCATTTCATAGTCATGCAACAACCACTGATTTCAGAGAAACCACCAGGAAAGTTAATGCTGGAGGACCAGCATTAGGCTAAGTAGGGGCAGTGATGAGCCCAAAATGTGCTCATAGTTTGGATATTATGATGAACTTTTAATGCCTTTTACTTTTGTTATTCGTGGTTGTTTAAAACTCTTTTGAAACCTTTTATGGGGATATCCTGTAGCAAAACATTTTCATATTCCCGCAGCTTATTGTGTTGACTTGACTACATTTATTACCCTTTTGACTCTCTAAATGACTGGTATATTGCATATAGTTTTTGAATGATGAAATAGATTTAAATGTGTAATTAATGAATAGATATTGTGTATGTGCCATATGCCTTTTCTTTCGCATATGTTACCTTTTGTTTCGCAGGCTGTTGAAGAATGATCAAGTCAAGCGCAGCCGATCTCGGCCCTGCAGTAAAGTCTATTTCCTGCACGACTTCGAGGAAGCTCTGGTGAAGACTCTTTGACCGAAACTGTTGGAAAAGATTTTTAATGACAGTCAATCTAGAAAAAGTGGAGCGCTAGATTCTCTCTAGATCGAGTTGAACGCATAAACTCATTTATGAAGTTTATTCTTTGATTCTGGGATACACTTTACTTCCACATCTTTCTTTGATAGGGTTACTTAGTTAGTTGCTCTCCTGATTTTAAATAAAGTACTCCTGCGTGAAGAAAAAGGAGATGATAGTTAGAAATAAGATAGAAGCATAGTGATAGAGATATAGCAAATACCATGTAAGAGTCAGTATGATAATGAAAAGCAAAATCTGTTTGGCAAGAGACAGAGTTTGTTGTTAGTTTCTATATCAACAAAGCAATGTATACCATTCTATTTTCATGAATAAAGTTTGATGAAGTTCTGAGTTTAGCACCTGCGTAATCAGTATATGCTTGCTAAGGGGGCCCACTTAGTAAGTATCTGTAGCTAGTTAGTTAGCTGTTATTTTCTGTTGATCATCAATTATCTTTCATCTTTGAAGTTTTCATACAAACTCAGTCTTGTATTCCTCCTGCAGTATTGGGAATCCATTCCTATCCCTGTTCCTGCAGCATAAGGCCAGTTCATAGTTTGTGTTTCAGTCGTAGCTGTTATGGTTTCTATTTTAATCAAATCATAGTTAAGTTGAAGAACTTTGTATTACCTTCCTGTAGCGTAGATAGAATTCCTCTCAAGTATTTATTTTTGCTAATTTTTGACCGAAACCAGTTCTTAGTGCATATATTGTGTTGCGCCATTTAAAGTATATGTCCCCTGGTTTGATAAGTAAATGAACATCCATAGAGAGATATTAGTCACCTGTTGGAATGTCCAATTCCCAGGAAAGGTTTTACCGTGATTTTCATATCCTTTTGTGGGCACGACCATCAGCTACCCAGAAGTCCTAGTTTATTAACATCACAACTCCAGTTGGGTCAGTTTTAGCAAGCAAGGTTGAGCTAGAATCTCAAATGTAAGTCTACATTGGCCACCCTAGAATCTATTTGTGTGCTTGATTGTGCATCACTCTTTTTTGTAAATTTTCTTCACCTTTCAAACAACAATGTGCAAGATTTGAGCTACATGAGTTGATTCCCTTTGTGCAATGATATCCCGGGTATTGCTTTACTACCATTCAGGCATCCATAGCCCCAACGGAGATACCTCTAGTTTTCTCACAGCATTGCTCTACTGCCAGTCAGGCATCCATAGCCCCAATAGAGATATCGGAATCAACCATTCATAGTGAATCTTCTTTCTCTTTTAGATAATTATTTTCTCTTTTTTTTTCTCATAGAGTTTCAGATATTTAATTTAATTCCCTTTTCAATATGTTAGATGTTTAGCATCTGATCTAGATTGAAAACTACCATGGACCTCATAACAGCACTTGAAAATTTGGATTTTTCACTCAAATCTTACAACATTATCATCCTAGGACAAATATGCCATTACGAGAGGAGATTATCTTAGTGATTTGTGGAAAATTCAGAGGAGTAAATGAAGGTCATTTACTTTGCACCTTGTTTTCAAAACCTTCCACAACTCTTATTGAAAATGGGCATAAAATAAACAATTTAGGACAAAATTACCCAATCAGCAGATCTGAAAATATCTAAACCACTTCTCTCCTATCAACCAAAGGATGCTTAGATAACAACCACCATTCTAAGATGGGAAAGAATAGATAAACTCCAAAGAACAAAACAAAAGAGAAATGAAAAGAAAGGAAACAAAAGACAGAAAGAAAGGACAAATAGGCAAAACAACAAATTATTTACAAACAAAAGAGCAAATTACTTATACAAAGAGCAGCAGATTATTTACATAAAGGATAGAATTATCTACAAGCAGAAGCACAGAAACTATTTAGATAAATGCAAATTAGTTACAAACAGGAGACAAACAAATCATTTACATAAAGAACAATAAGCTACTTACATGTAGAACAGAAATTAACAAGCTTCATGACTCAAAATAATGCTTAAGAAACTATCCATTGATAGGTTCTCCAGTGAGACTACTCAATCGAAAAGCATTTTCTCCTAGGATCTTAGCAATCTGATAAGGACTTAGCCAGAGTTTGTCAAACTTTTGGTGACTTCCCTTCTTTTCACTAGCTTTATCCCATAATAGCACTAGATCTGATATTCTGAAAGCTTTGATCTTGGCTCTTTTGTCAAACCAACATTTGACAATAGCCTGGTGCCTAAAGAACTATTGCAAGGTGGCATCTCTTTGTTCTTCTAATTTCAACAAAGCAGCTGATCTGACTTTTATCCTATTGTCATTAGAGTATAATTTATGCATGAACTCAAGGATAGGTATCTATAGATAGATAGAGAAGACAGGCTCTTGGCCATATACTAGCTTGAATGGTGAAGTCTTTAGAGCAGCCTTAATTCTAGTCCTATCTACCCATAATGTGAATCTCAGCTAGGTATGCCAGTCTCTAGGGTTGTGCTCTAATAGTTTTTTAATAACCCCTAAGAAATTCTTATTGGTTGACTCTACAACTCCATTTCCTTGTGGGTAATAATTTGAAAAATATTTGAGGACAATTTTGTGATCATATGCCCAAGAAATAAATTCAGCAGAAGAGAAGGAAGAGCCATTGTCGCATACCAACGAGAAAGGTACCCCAAACCTCGTAGTGATGCATTTAGTGAGGAACTTGATCACTACCTACGTTGTGCTATTCTTGCAGGGTATAACCTCTATCCACTTTGTGTTGTAATCAGTGGCAGTCAAAATGAATTTATGTCCTATAGAAGAGTTTGAGTTAATCACTCCAATAAAATCCAGTGCCCATTGGGCAAATGGCCTTACCTCATAGACAAGCCGCAATGGCATGGCTGCATGGCATTCCTTTGATGCACAAATCTAACATATGTGGCATGTTCTCACATGCTGATAGGAATCTTTGAACAGACAAGGCCAGTAATAACCAGATCTGAGGATTTGGTGTGTCTATGAATTTGCAGAGCCATGACCTATGTCGTGTTTCCCATGAAACTCAGAGATCACATGTTTAGCCTCTTGTTGATCAAGGAATCATAGGTAGACTCCTTAGAAATTCTTCCTGTATAGCAACCCTCCTTTGAGCATATAATGAGAACTCTTTATTCTTAGCACTCTCCTTTGTGTTGTATTCATTCCTTTTGGACACCGATTGTTGAGCATAAAATAGATGATATCAGCATACTAGGGGTCACTAGAGAAGGACTGGGCTGTGTATTATTGACAAATGATGTTATAGCCAGTGTTTTCCATGGACTGAGACAAGCCTGTACCTCTGATAAGTCTCATAGGGCACATCTCCAAATCAAACTCTTACAAGATGGCCATCCATTTCCCTCTTCTTTCTCCCAGCTCGCTCTGCATAAGTAGGGACTTCATAGTAGTGTTAGGAACTACAATGATGACTTGGCTTCAGAGGATATAATGTCAGAACTTCTTGACAGCCTAAACCAACACGAAAGCTTACTTCTCAAGGGGTGGGTATTTGACCTCCACATTTTTGAACGGAGAGCTCATGAAAGGAATTGGTCTCTCCTTTGCCTCTCCCCTTCGTTGAGTTAAGACAGCCACATAGGAATGCTCAAAAGCAAAGGAATAAATGTAGAATGCTTTTAAATAGTTGGGGCTAGTGAGAATGGGTGCCTCTAAAATGGATTGTTTGATTTGTGAAAATGTTTCCTTTACATCCTCAGTCCACTCTATCTTGGCGTCCTTCTTCATCATTTCATTCAGTGGTTTCACGATTTCCGAAAAGCCTGTAATGAATTTTCTCACGAAATTGATCTTCCCAAAGAAAGACCTCATCTCTTTCTTGCTTCCTGGCCTAGTAATCTTCAGAATGGACTCAACTCGATCCGGGTCAATCAATATTCCTCTTTCTGAGATCACATGTCCCAACAGCTTCCTTTCAGAAACTCCAAACACACACTTTTTGGGATTCAGGGAGACTCCATACTGGATACATCTTTGAAGAACTTTGGCCAAGTTCACAGCATGGTACAGTCAATCTTTGGAGAATACCGTCAAGTTGTTCATGTAGATGATGATGCACTTGCCAATCAAATCCTTGAATGCTATGTCCATTGTGCTTTGAAAAGTTTCCCCTGCATTTATCAGACCGAATGGCATCCTTTTGTATGCAAACATTCCCCACTTTGTGGTGAAAGTTGTCTTCATCCTATCTTCACATTTTACCATTACCTGATTGTATCCAGAGTAGCCGTCCAAGAATGATATCATCTGAGATCCATTGACCATCTATAAGACTTCATCCAGAGAAGGAAGTGGGTAGTTATCCTTCTCTAAAGCTTTATTTAGATTTCTGAAGTCCACGCATAGCTTGATTTCTGTATTCTTCTTACAGACTAGAACTAAGTTGGCTACCCAAGTTGAATGGTGCACAAGGAATCTTATCCTAGTAGAAAGCAATTTATGGACTTCTTTAAGGATCAATGGCTCAATCAAGGCGTTGACAGGGCGTTGCTTCTGTTGGAAGGGTTTAGCTTCGGGCTTCAAAGGGATAGTATGAGTCATTATAGTAGCATCAAACATCTTTAGGTCTTCATATCCCCAGGCTATCACAGCAATATCTTTCTTAAATGCCCTCAATATGTCTTTTCTAATTGCTTCAGGGTAGGATTTCAATATATAGATATTCCTTTCAGGGTCAGAATCAGCTAGATTAACTGTTTCATATTCACCTCTTTTGTCTTCAACTGATATCTTCTCTCGAGCCCTTGGGTTTGAGTCAAAAATTCTTTCCAAGACCACCATCCCCTTGGGAATTCTATTGCTCTTTAAATTAAGGACCCCTTCTATATCGTAATCTTCAAGGCTCCAATCTCCTTGGTCCCTGTTGGACTCATCAATAATTTTCCACTCAAAAACATCTGAGCTTGCTAAGAAAGCAAGAATATGTTTATCATCCTCAAAGACTTGAAATTTCTTGATATTATCAGGAACAACTAGAGTGGACATTAGTTCTACTAAAAATCTTCTGAGTTTGGAACCTTGCATAGGTTTCAGGGTGCTTGCAGCAACGGCTAGTGAATTAGCTATCTGATTCTCCACTCTTGGGATTAAGCTAATCCCAAAGGCATCAAAGTCTTCGATCAAGTTCCATACCCAATTTATATAAGCTGCCAACCTTCTGTTGTGACATGTTTATTGGCTGCGCATTCACTTGATAACAATTTATGAATCTCCCTTGACCATCAATGTTGTGACTTTCTTCTTGTGTGCAAACATCAGTCCTCTTGCTAAAGCTTCATATTTCACCATGTTGTTAGTGCACTCAAACTGCAGCCTGTAAGAAGCAAAGAAAGTTTTCCCTTTTGGGCTAGTTAGTACAATTCCAACACCACAGCCTATTTTAGATTTAGATCCATCAAAGGTGAGGGTCCACAGTTGATCACGAGTTGGATTTGATTCTTTTGAAGTTGTTACAATTGCTTGATTTAGATGAGTCACAATTGGGGCTGCTTGATCTTTTGCACCAAGTATAAGGAAAGGATGCTCTATAAGTTCTTTAGATACACTCTCCAATTCATGCTTAGTTATATCATCTGACCTCTGGCTATCCTTCTGACAGTCACTAGTGTCTTTGGTTAACCCCTTGGGTTTTGGTATATTTGTGAGTGCAGGGGTGTCAAACAAACCTTGGGGTTGCCCCTCATCAATATGCTAATTTGGACATGTGTATGGGGTAGGTTTTATTTGAGAAAGAATCTCCTTTGGAAGTACCCTATCTCTGGTTAACATTATTACTTCCTTGGCTTCAAATGAGAAGTGGTCTACAATGGTCTCAAGGTGACTTGTGCTAGCATCCTCAACCTAGGCAACATGTTTTAAAATTTCAATACAGGGTTGGCACGTTAATTCAGAATGATTTTGATAATGTACCCTACACCAATTAGGGAGTAGGAGGCTTTGCAGATCGGTATCTTCCCCTAAGACCAGCTAATCCTGTTGAAGCTTATTGATCAATTCTTTTTGATTTTCATTAATTATAGGATCAGAGAACTTTGGTATTGGCAACTCTTTAGGATCAAGAATAGAGAAGGTTAAAATTTCATCTCTTTTATAAATACCTATCCCAGTTTCAAAATAGGCTACATCATTGTGGCAATCATATTCAGTGATGATATGCTTGAGGTGAGGCCCACTTTCAATCCTAATCTGAGTAGGAATCCCTCTCCATGGTAGCCACATATGTGAAAAGTCAAGGGAAAGATATCCCCCTAGACTTTTCATCAAATCTCTACTCAACAACATACCATAGGTCTTGGGAATGTCTACTGCTTGGATAGCTATGTTGGTTAGGATCCTAGGGTCGGATCCTACTTGAACATGTATGTTTCTTAATTCCCCCACCACATTAACCTCTGTTTTGTCAAGTTGAATGAACTTCTTATTTGTTTGAATGGGGTTTAATCCCAATTTCTGGCATACAGAAAATGGCATGACATTGCCAAAAGCTCCTGAATCTAACAAATAGTTGTGAAGGTTCTTCCCACAAATTCTTAAACTTAAAAGAAATGGGGGAGTACCTACCTTGTTTCTATACAAGGCTGCATTCACTTCCCAAACAGGTGCCACCTTGTTCTTCCCTTTTGACTTGTCAGCTTGCTTCAAAGCTTTTATCACTATTTCCCTTTGTGCAGGGCACCACTTTAGAATGTCAAAATATGACAAAGAAGTTTTTTGTTTCTGCATCTCAGAAACAATGTCAAATTCTATATTACAACTCGCACTACCTTTGAAAACACCAAAGGAATTACCCTTGTTATGGAAGTCAGGCGGGCCTTGTGGTGGAGGAGGATTATTATTAGCACTTTGATTTGGAGGCACCATGTGGTTAGGAGATGCTGACATAGTGAATGGCCCCTTACTTTGATTTCTTCGGAAGTGTCCTCCCTTCATCTAAAAAGCTTGGGCATCATATGAATCCTCCTCTGGTTCATTCTTTTCTTGCCTTAGGAATGAAGGTTCTTCTTCAAAAAGGTCATAAGTCATTGTTGTTTCTACTGAGTTGCCTCCTTTGTTGGAAATCCCTTGGAAAGTTTGGGCATATGCCTATGCCATCTTGACCATCTTCTCCACTTCAAGGAAGTTCACCTCAGAATGGGCTACAGTATCATGCAGCCTACACCAATTAGTCATAAGATTGAGGTTAGCCACATTTGCAGTGTGTGACCTCTCTTCATTAGCTTGATAGTTGTGCGAAACTCCACCATTATTGGGCCCTGTATTCCATTGTTTGTTGTTATTTGGCCTTTGGTTATACCCTCTATTCTGATTTTGATACCCTTGATTAGAGGAGTTTTTTCTTTGATAACCCCTTTGGTTGTAATTGTTATGATTCTGATAGTTACCCTGATTGTTGTTGTTTTGGGAGGGATTCAATCGAAGCTAAGCCATGTCATTTGTGACTTGGGACAGTGTTTTCTTCAAGGTTTCTACCTCATTTGTAAGTTGAGTTATCTTTTCACTCTCCACACTCTTGGCAACAGGTGGCTAACCACCATGATTTGATGTTCCAATTTGGTTAGGATGACCATGGGAACTTTGAGGAACCTGTGGTTGTTGAAAGAGATCAAGAGTTCTAGTAGCAAAGAACAGAACAGGTGGTTGGGTTTACAATTTAGACATAGGTCCATAATGGGAAGGAGACATCCCTGAGATAGTGTTGAATAGAGGAGTTGGGCTATGCATCCGATATCCTATTGAAGGGAAACCTCCTCCTAGACTTCCTTGTTGAAAACTGATTTGTTGTTGCAACTTGATAGCTAAGTGATAGACTTTGGATAGGGAATAAATATCAGCTGGTTGATAAGTCCTTTGAAGGAACAAACCTATCAAAGGGTCTATAACCCTAAAATATGCTTGAATGGCACTATTCTCAGTAACTATATAGGGATCTTGCAATCTCCTATGCATTCGTTGGAACCTGGTGTTGAACAAGGGCAAGGATTCACATGGCTCTTTCTTGATGGTAGAAAATTGGTGGTATAGAAGAGTCGGATCCACAAAAACCCTGAACTGATTGATGAAAGCATTTTCCAAATGTGTCCAAGTCAGAATGGAACCTTGAGGAAGATTAAGGTACCAATTGTGTGCCATATCCCCTAAGGAGTAAGGGAACAACCTACAAACTACATCATGGTGAGCTATCTAGGCTCTAGTACAAGCATCCTTGAAAGCTTGTATGTGCTCTTTAGCACTCCTTAATTCTCCATAAATGTACTTGGGGCAGAATCTTTCAAGGTTATTAGGCATGTTGTGAAAACCCACAGGAATAGTCCTCAATGGAGAGGGATTATTCTGAAAGAATGTCATTGGTGGGGGTGGTGGTTGAGCCAGCTGTTGTATGGGTTGAACCAGTTGTGATGACAATTAACATGGATGTGATGGTGGATTGATGGGTATCCACTGGGCTATTGGAAAAAATCCTGGTGGAGTGAGCAGAGCTAATAAGGGTGGAATAATGGTTTCCCTAGCCTTGTGATTCTTGTGTCTTATTGGGGTCTTGAGTTCTATGAAAGGTGATGGATTCCCAGTTGATCAAAGAACTCTATGGGGCCTTTCTGGGGATGAAAACCTAGTTTTATCCAGTTTTCCCTTTTAGGCCCTCCTTCTAACGCTAGCCTCTGTTGATGGTCGAAATGGCACAGCAATAGTTAAACAAAATATTGCTACTTTGTTTCTCGTGAAAGAGAAAGACAACACATGGATGTCTTAGCTCCCAAGGTCTTTATAGTTGGTTATCAACTGTGTTGACGTCCCTTAGTGGTCAATGTAGTAGTAATGTTCAAGGGGCCTGCTGGTGTGAGCTCCTGGATTGTTCTAAAATCAAGCATGAATTCAAACCTACTCTAACCGGGGGTTTTTAAAGAAACATAAAAAGATAGACCATAGTTTTAAAATAGAAAAGAATGATAATTCACCTATCTCAACCAGACTTGTTATCTTTCAAGAATTTCCTAAACTAAAACTGCAGAACGAAATTAACTTGTGATTGACACACAGTTCCATTCGTTTACAGTGTTGATTTCAATAACAGATTGCAGGTTATCATTTAAACAAAACATTAAAGTAAGACCTCAATCCTTGAAAGATTCTCAAATCAAATGATTAACTCAAGACAAACACCATTCTAAAACACAATATGAAATAGATTAAATCTGGTTGCTTCTACTGTTAGTGAAATAGATAAGCAACACTTACAAAGCTGGCACAATCACCAGTGTACAGAAAATCTATGACTCCAAATTGTTTCCACTTATATTAAGAAAGCTTGAAAGATACATTACAGCCAATACTAAATCTAATTGCTAGACAAGAAGACAAAAGAAGCTCTCATTACTAAGAATCAAGATGCAACTCTATCTCTTTCTGCTTCAGAAAATTCCTACTCTATTGCTGCTCTTAACTTCTAATCTTTTTAGTTCTAATCCTAACTATCTAACTCTCTCCTAGTTCTAAAATTTCTAACATTGGGAAATATAACCCTTACAAAGAGGCAAGAATGCCATATATGCACAGAGTGTACCCAAAAGAATGCGTTGTCCCCCCTGCATTAGGGTTTTAAAAATATCTGCTTCTAGGAGAGTCGACTCTCAAATCTTTCTGAGGAGAGTCAATACTACATTCAATGTGAATCCCGCCATCCATGCCGATGAAAAATTGTTCTGGGAATGATCTATAGATCTTTTGTGGCAACAGCATTAACTTCAGGCCTTCATGTCCATCTTTGAACTCCACCGAAGTCGCCTTGAATGCTTCAGAATATCATCATTAATACTAATTTTCCTCTGTCAATGGTCACTACAATTGTCCCTATGAGTCATGGTTGCTTCTTCATTCTTCTGGCCTCCTTCATGCCCTGGACTTCTCTGTGCATTGACCAATCATCGGGAAACATCACTGGGTCCCCTTTTAGATTTGAACATTTCACCCGAGCCAATCCATTGCCTTCTGATATTAGAATGAGTCCATTTGGTTTGCATTCCATTAGTCTCCTTACACGAGAGTGGTCAATTTGTCAAAGGGGCCAATGAGTGACTCTTTTAGTTTCCTCTAATTGGTCGGGCATATGCCACACAAGCTCCTTAGGCAGTCAAAGGTGGTTTGAATGGCATCGCATGTTAGTGAGACACCACCGGTGTCTCCCCAATGTGATTTCATCTTTCAGCAATTATCGACAAGACTCCTCAATGTCGGCCAAACCTCTTAGCACACATCTTTCCTCTCCTCGAGGGGACATCCTGGTGGTGTGACCCTTCATAGTCGCTGAGACCTCCTTGTGAGGATGCAAATCTTTCAAAGAGCTTCTTCATGTCGATGAGACTATCTCTTGTCGCTATGACCTCATAGCGAAGTCCTTCATTTTTTTGGAGTCTCTTTGATTTCCTCCTATCCTCTTCGAGCTCGGCCCCTTTTTTCCTTGGTATGACCATCACGAGTCGGTGAGAGATTACACTGAGCCCTAGATCCTTTGGTGATTTTGTTTCATTTCAGCCAAACCCTGTTGAATCGGCAAGAGGTTATGCCGATAGTATGTCATGTCACCGAGAGCTTATTGTTTCACTGAGACCTTTCATCGAAGCACCCTCTGTCTTAGCGAGATCATCGCACTCAGGGAGACATCTCCCTGATTCCATCCTTGCTTCCCCCTTCTTGTGCCACCTTCTTTTTGTTTTGGTGTGACTTCTTCGCCAAGACCTTATGGCAAAGGCGTGATCCTTTTTCGAGCTCCATTTCCTTCGGTGGGGCACCCTTTCTATCGGCAGAACATCACATGGTCACGGAGACCTCATGGCAATATTTAACATTTCCCGACGAGCTCCCTTGATAGCATTCTCCCGTCACTGAGATATTTGTTCGAGTCAACAAGACATCTCATAGTCGCTCAGACACCATGCCGAATGCATCCAGTCTCCCCAAAGGCATATCTTATCAGTGAGACATGAAGATCTCACTAAGACCTTATAGTGATGGAATCCCCTTCTGTCGAAGCCTTCACTTCATGTCAGCAAGACAATCCCACATCGGGGAGACCTTTCCCCGAGCCCTTCATGTCATGTCGAAGACTGACCCTTCGGTAAGACTTTTACATTTCGGCCAGACCTCCTACCGAAGGAAAAAATTATCATTGGGCTCAAACACTTGGTGGGACCTTCTGTTGGGAAAAATTATGGTGATATCCCCTCTGTGTCGCCGAGACTCTAGCACATCAGCCAGACATTATGCTGAAAGTTAACCTTTTTCTGATCTTTTCACTCTGAGAGACCCCCTTTTGGTCTTCGAGACATATTGATTCTCTCACTAAAGACCATTGATAGAATCCCTTGCACCATGTCGGTGTGACTAGAACCACTCAGTGAAACGTTACCCTAATGTAGTTGAGTCTTGTCGAAGTGTTTTCTTTATTGGCAGTTGGTAAGACATTGCAAGTTCGTTGAGACCCTATATCGATGAAAAACTTCTCACCGATGTGGAATTTTTTTACTGTCAGTCGGCAAGACCAAAAGACTTTGCCAAGACCACATGTCAAATACTATTTGTTCAGCTGAAGTGTTTACTCATGAGGCAATCAGTGAGACATGAAAAGCTCACCATGACCTCATTCTGATGATGGCTTCTCTCACCGATAGAACCCCTATGTCGTTGAAACAATGAAAATATCCTGCCGATAGGTACCCACATATGATTTCTAATCGTTGTGATACTAGAGAAGTCATGCCGATATGAACTACCTTTGTGCTCCGTTGGCGAGACCAAATGTACTTGCCGAGACATCTCTCTAATTTGAAAGTTTTCTCACCAAGATGCAATTTTTTTATCGATGGCTAGCAAGACCAAAGGCGTTTGGAAAGACCACACACCGAAGACAAGACTCTTGCCGAAGTGACTGTCCACTCCATGCTAGCCGGTGAGACTTCATGAATTCACCGAGACTTCTTTGCGAAGAGAAAACCTCCTGCCGATAGTGTATCCCCCTTGCCGTCGATCGGTGAGACATAAGGATCTCGCCAAGACCTTTCTCCAAAGGAGACTTTCATGTCGATGGGAAACTCTTAGTCACTGGGATGATGAATGATGTCTTTTCGATAGATACCTGCATGTGAATTCCACTCACTGTGACATCTCGAGGGTCTTGCCGATAGGAAACACAGACGTTTATCAACAGAATGCACTGGTAGTCAGCAAGACATCTGCAAGGTCTTTCCAATTTTCTCCTTAAATGAAAATTGTGACCAACTAGACTAAGGAATGCATTCCAACTGAGCTCCCTTGGTGAATATCATCATGCACATGATTTAATCCTGCAAAACAGAGTCCCCATTAGTCCTTAGAAGCACATAAGATATATTATCATAAGATACACTACTGCTTATAATTATTTCACTGAATTCTTAGGAAGACGAAAAACAACCCAAGCAGAGATAGGACTAAGATTAGATCAGACAAAACAAAAGATAAAACATGGAGAAACAGAAGAACCCCCCAAAAGCAAAGCAAATAACCAAAGTTAACAAAACCAAAAGAGAAGGGGGGACCCATTTTATTCCAAAATAAGATGGGGTGGTTATGCAGGGCATAACAAGCAGCAAGCAGCCCTCACACTCAGTGGATACAACCTCCCTATGGTGGAGCGCCCACTCTTGAAGGCACGTCTCTACTGTGAGGTGGTTGCCCCTTGCCCGAGCCTTTTGCACCAACAAAGTAAAATATAGAACAATTGATCTCATCCCCGCTTCACCTTCAAAATATTACTGCAAACAACTCTAAGTAAATAAACCTTTGAACATCCATCCTGAAGGAATATAAAAATAGCTGCTTGGTTGCATGCAACTCGTATGTAACTATTCATGATGAATAAAATAGAAGGACAATGGATAGCAAAATTCCAATGCTTAGGAAAATCTCATAGCGCTAGCAACTAAACAATGCATCCAAGGAGTAATAAGAAAATGCAAGAAAGTAGAATGAATGGTTGGGGTTTGAAATAGTTTTCATAAGTCAAAATAAAATTTTAGATAATTTCTTTTAAATAACATTCAAAATAGGAGTGCTTCGCCCAGCACCGTTGATTCAACACATGTGACTCTAGACTGTGATATTTTTAGTGATAGTCCATCAAGAGGAGTGAATGCCTACACATTAATATCCTTGTAAGAAATATGTTCAACACCTCCGCATGATTTCCTCCATGAGAAAATCTCACGCAAGTACTACTTCCCCTATTGAATGGGCCTTGCGATGATTGGGTTGTGCAAAAAGAAAGAAATAAATCTAGACAGGTTAGTCAAACCCTCTGGCATAAATTTATACCAAAAATTAAGTGGAACGCTCATATCATAATATTATTATTACAATAGACAATATTCAATTTAACGTCACTATTTACTAACGCAAAAAAAGAAGGAAATTGTTGAAGCTCAAACATTCACTAGTATCAAAATTAATTTACCTGTTAGCAATCACTTCCAAGAAAGATTTGTTGTAATACGTATCACTGCTAGAATGTTCAAACACTTTACTGCTAGCATAGTAAGTTATTGCACAACACCCTACTAAAATCTTTCCACCCCTAGTAGTACGTATGGTAAGATAGATAGCGTCTGTCATGCCTTGCTATGGTTATAGGAGTTCAGACTTGCCTTGTCTTATCAATCACAATTTACATACAGAATTTTCTTGTCTTATCGATCACAATTTACGTATAGCTGTAGAATTATAGGTAAGTACCCACCGTAAAGAATTTGCATCAAACCATTGCCTCTATTAATGAAGTAACAAAAGAAGACGTTAACATTCCTTAAGAAAGAAATTCTAATCTTAGCTTCTAAGAGTTTCACGTATTCCTCAAGTTTAAGGTTCCCTTATTAAGAGAATATATTCCACTCCCTTTTAAAGAGGCAAGATAACATAAAACTAGCAATCGTACCTGTGGGGTGCAATGGGTATGCCAAAGACAATATAGTGATAATTTGAAAGTGATAAGAGTCATTTATAGCTATAAAACTCATGTATAGGTGATAATAGTAAGTAAAAATTTGAAAATGTATTAAGTTTAAGATATGAATGGACTTTGTCTTGTACAACCATAAAATAAATATTAGTTAAGCTAATTAGACTGTCTAGATTATCATTATGCATTACATATGGCATTTGAGTGCCTTCTTGCCTGTGTAACCAGTTAATCATTAATTGCATTACACAATAGAAAAGATATCCTTGTCTTGTGACTTTATTTGGAATTATTGTCAAACCTTTTCCCACTAAAATGAGCATTGTTCAATATCTCACATGTAACAGCATTGTTCATAGTCTTCAATTTGGACTATGAAGGCCTCTTTGGAAGAGGTTTGAAAGTAAGGAATATAGCCATTAGAAGCACAACATGATTTAGATTTTTTCTCAGAAACCTGTAACAAGCAATGTTTGTTGTTTCCACTATCCACATCAATTTTATTTCCAAGCACCAGAAATGGAAAAAAAATTAGATCAGACGGTCTTGCCTGTCAAAAAAAATAGGATGGAAGGTCATGGTCAACAGTAGAAAAAGTCAACAAAACCTCTGAATGAATAGGAAAGTTAAAATATTAGATAATTCAATCAAAATACTTGATTAAAAAATTTGTCACAACAGTTGTTAAGGTTATCAAATGATTTCATAACATTAAAATCATACACAAGAAAAATGAAGATGTTCTCTACTGTTATGTATGAAAATATCTTTGCCCACAATTGTATTTGCAGCTTTAGATGCAGCTACTAAACATTAAATAGAAAAATATAATGACCAGTAGTGCATTTACAGTTTCAACTTCAGCTGGAGCTAAAAGTATCTCTGAAAAATAGCAGAAGACTCATAAAAATTGTGTTAAGAACAAGGAAAAGAGAAGTTCGGTAAGACATGTATGATGTAACAATGGATTTTTTTTTACAAGTACATATCTTATTACAAAAGAAGTGAAGATTAAATTTAATATGCATTTTTGTTAGTTGACATGACTAGCAATGTTAACTATGAAGATAGTTATCATTGATCATAGTGGAGATAGATTGCATAGAACATTAAAATGTAACAATGTTAGTAGTGGAGATAGTTTATATTGATCATTAAATTGCATCTATGTTTATAGAAAAGAAATATATTCATATGAATCATTGATCATTGAAACATGATTACAAATACCAAGACCTGGTAGTGAAATGAACATAAAAGAAAAATACCTCAAAAGGAGTTATGAAGGTTCCAGTTGTAAGTGTGTTGGAGTGCAGATATCATTATGTTACAGAAAAGGATAGTTGTTGGAAGTTCCGAGCAAGCTCTTCAAGGCCCAAACGAGTAGACCAATACAGAAGAAGTGGAGATTAAATTTAATATGCATTTTTGTTAGTTGACATGGCTAACAATGTTAACTATGAAGATAGCTATCAATGATCATAGTGGAGATAGATTGCATAGAACATTAAAATGTAACTATGTTAGTAGTGGAGATAGTTTATATTGATGATTAAATTGCATCTATGTTTATAGAAAATAAATATATTCATATGAATCATTGATCATTGAAACATGATTACAAATACCAGGAACTGACAGTGAAATGAACATAAAAGTAAAATACCTCAAAAGGAGTTATGAAGGTTCTAGTTGTAAGTGTGTTGGAGTGTAGATATCATTAAGTTACAAAAAAGGACAACTGTTGGAAGTTCTGAGCAAGCTCTTCAGGGCCAAAACTAGTAGACCAATGGTCTAAAGTGGGTAAATCCTCAATGTATCCTCTCCAATCATGTTTTTGGAAATGGTTCTAAGAGTGAACAAATTTGTTAGGAATTGTGAAGGAAAATATGAGACAAAACAACCACTTCAAAATGATAGGAAAATTAAATTATTGTTTGTACATGCATACATATTGTCAACTTACCATAGCATGAGACTGGATGTAGCAGTAAGTGTGGAAGGATGCTAGAAGTATGAGGATCAATAGCCTGAGTAGAAGATCCTAGAAGATATTTTGAATGTCAAGAGAATAGTTGTCAAAGAAAACAATGTGGAAAATGAAATATGTTTGTGTTTATAAAGTGTGTGCTGAAATGGTTGATGCATAGAAGTCAAATGTGGTAAGTGAGGAAGAGAATGGATAGTTGAAGTATGAAAGAGAAAGGACTAAGTTAAAAGTGAAAATACTTGTATGTATTGTTTAGCTGAAAATAATTTGGGTTGTTGACGTTGTTGAGGCTGCAATTTTTGACAGTCGACCTTCCTCGATGATCCTACATGCAACATATCAGTTTTGTTGCATGTGTGTGTATCTTTCAAAAGTGAATGCAGGGTGGATACGAAGGCCAGAAAGCTGGTTGACTCTCGAAATCATTGTGAATGTCAGGCCTTGACGATCAATGTTGTCGATGTCAATGGTGGCCATTTGAAGTGTAAGCCCTTGTGATTTGTGGATGGTTAAGGCCGGTGCCATTTTAGGAGGGATTTGGTGTCGACCACCACGACTAATCAGGGTAATAGGGACATCTTTGAAATTGTTTGTGTCCCAGGTAGGCCCAATGTAATTCTTGAAACAAACAACAACAAACAAGGGTAGTTGGGGTTGTTTTTCGGTCTCATTGTAAACATTTTTTTCTACTATGCCAAGAGCACCATTTACAAGGCCAGTTTTAGTCCACAGATTACAAGATAGCATAACCTTTTGGTTGACACAAAGTAGAATCTTAGGTTGGAGTTGCTCATCATCTGGGTTTGTGTTGAAAGAGGTTCCTATTTGCTCGGTAGTGGCAATGGCAATAGGTTGTGCTAGAGACAACAACATACACTTATTATGGAGTGAAACCTTTTCATTGGTTGCATAAAGATGTATGGATGATAAGAAATCAGTTTGTTCAGTAGGAGTTAGTGTAGAGCTTGACCTTGACATTAGCAGTTGCCAATCAACAATAGTAGGTTCAGCCTTTCTTAAATTGCACAAGAGATTATGAAATAGAAGTTGAGTGGGATCCTCTCCAGCTTGACGAAAAATTTTGTTTAGTGTAAAAACAGTTTGGAAACTCCACCATAGTGTCCCCCCATAGGAAGTAGAAGAGCACATTGGAATGTCTTTGACCAGTGGAAGCTGGCTGAGGTCTCCAAATAGTAGGATTGAGCAACCTCCAAAAGGGAAGTGGTTGTTTGCTGGGAAAGCTTCACATAAGCGAAAGTCAATGTGTTCAAGAAACTTTGGCCCAATGAAGCTCATTTCGTCTATCAAAATGTAGTGAACAAAGTGTATTCTCTCTTGGAATATTGCCAATGTTTGGCCTTGCAAAGGAGCCAATTATTTGATGGGAATGCGCAGTGCAGAATGAATTTTCGATGCTCCAATGTTGAATGCTGCAACACCAGTTGGTGCAAGAAGTAATAGTGGTGTTTTCCCATTTGGAGCGAAACAATGAGTGCAAACCTGATTTTTTTAATTAGGTGTGACTTTCCAGTTCCTTGAACTATAACTTTTAGTGGTGGTTGGTTAGTGGTGGAGGATAGGTGTGACAACACTAAATCCAATGTTTTCTATTGTTCAAATGAAAGGGCATGTTGGGTATTTACAAAGGGTGGAAGGGGGACCGCATATGTTGTGTGGTTGGAATGTATGAAGTTGGAAGCTTGAGTGAGTTCTATTGGATTTATGGATTGAGTATTCCAATCATGGTTAAGGTCTAGCTCATGGTTGCCTAGCATGTCAAGTGCATCTAGGTGGAGTGGATGACCTGGGTGAACACTTGAAAAGACTTTCCATTTAGATTGGTTGTAGTGATGTGGGGGTTCTGCATCGTTTGAAGGAGAGTCAGATTCTATATTAGAGGTCAAACCTAGGTGAATGCGGCAAACATGCCATGGATGGTAAGTGCATGCTAGTCTCTCCCACTGTGCAACAATTTGAGATGGTGAAGAACCAAGGTCAATTGCAATGTTACGAAAAGGTTTGTAGAGAACCAATTCACTCCAAAAAAATTCATGGAAACTTGGGTCATCCTTGGGAGGAATACTTGTGAAGCGGGGCAAGACCCAAACAATTGCTCTAGAGGAACGCTCTTTCCATTAGTTTGCTTTACAAAATGCTATGAAACTCCACTTTTGAGTCACTTCAATCAATGGCATTACCTCTAGAGTAATAGGGCGAGCCATGTATGCATCAATATAGTTTGTGTGTGGTGATGTTCATGTGGATGAGAGTGGAACATGTTGATAGTTTTTTTGGTTGACATTTAAAGAAACAAACAATCGGCTACACGAGCAAAGTGGTAGTTTTAATAGAAGGTGGCCACTTTCTTGAGCACTGATATCACAATCGACAAGGTTGTCAACAAGCATTTTCCTAAAAGCTATTGGTGCTGGCTTGTCGGGCTCAAAATATTTTGAAATACAAGAAAGCATTGCATGATATGTTTCGGATTTGGTTTCAACTTTAGCTACATATTTTGTGATATATTTGAGCACTACATGAATTGAGAGAACAGGTTGGAAATCTACATTTGTACACCAAATAGAGAGGATAGTGGGGTTGTGTAAATTCACTCGGTCATCATTACGGGAAGGGGTGTGCTTTGGTTGGCCACTCTCATTTAAGAGGGTTGAATTGTCTTGCATTGTCCAAAGGGCTTTATAGCGGCATTGAAGTGTACCACCTTTTCTCCGCAATCATGTTTGCAAGGTGCAACGTGTATGGCATTGGACACAATTGAGTAATTCATTGTAGTCAAGTGAAGGGTTGGACAACATAAGCATTCTTGTGTCCATTAAGCAGGGGTTGCCTAGGGTAGATCTTGGAAATTTTGCTACTGAGATTTGGTGGGGACATGGGTTCCAAGCAAAGACATATTTTTCAATGTAGTCGATTGCATTCTATACTAAAGCAAGATTATTCCATTGCAGTTTGGAAAGATCAGGTGCATCTTTGAGCCAGAGGAAACCATGGACATGTGCAAACCCACGATGTTGCCATTCATACCTAGACACAATAGATGTTATAAAGCAAATGATGTACGAAAAAAGTAAATATAAATGGTAAAGGTGGACTGTAATTACCTATACCAGTAGTCATTTGTGCAAATAATCTTCTCCAAGACCTCACGAAAAGCAGTAAGTCAGTGATGCATGTAAAGTGCAGTGAGGTGTGGGTTTTGAACTATATTTTGGATTCTCCACTGGGCAGCTGCAGTAGGATTTGTTGGGGCGGTAAATGGCATGGCATTGTGTAAGTCTGGCCATTTAGTATCTATTGCACTAAGGGTGAAGAATAGAGTTATACAACCAACCTAAATAACCATGTCAGATAGCTCCCCTCTCCGATGAGTCCAGAAGGGGCGTGTACCATGGATTTTTGAGCTAAACCGCATGACTTGCTTTGCAAGGTGTTCATCGGGGAGATCCTTGAGTCTTTTGTGCAAGTCAAAAATTGTTGTTATCAATCTACTTTTAAAGTGTTTTTGAACACAAAAGTTGTGGCCTGGCTACAGTGACGCATAAGAATATTAAGAATGAAGTATCTAAATCGTGGGTGTTGGCCAAATCTATTATCATGGTATCGAAGAAGATGGAGAGCATATTCGTGTAGCTTGACTTCTTTCATACTTTGTTGGTTGAATGCAGCCCTACCATTTGGAAACAATGTTGGGAATGCCATAACAAACAATCCTTTTGTGGTGTATTCATTGAGGGGTGTAAGAGAAACTGGTGGCCAATCAATAGCAGGAGTGGGGCATCCATCCCCTAACTATAACAAGGCTCACAACTCTTGCACTTTTGTACGTGCAGGGGGCAAGTTTTCTACAAATGATGTTGTTTCTTGCACATTCTCATCTAATTTTTCTTCAGTAGTATTATCTATCACCATGAAGCTAACATCAGTGGGCTCTAAAGATGAGGTTGTTGCATTAAGAAGGTCAGAGATGTCAATGGAGGGAATAGGCAAGCATAAGAGAGAGGTCTCATCTAACTGGACATCTTTGTAGTAGGGGTCATTATTGATCTTATATTGCAAAGCCTCGTGAACATGTGATCTACAAACATAGAAGTTGTACTGTTGGGAATCAACATTTCTTTTATTAACTATGAGTATATCCAAGTCATGTATACGGCGTGGCAAGTAATTTGCAATTACTGTAATATCTTGAGGAAAACAAATAGTGTGGCCACTATATTTTAGTTGTCCTCCTCTTGCATAAGTAACTTGGAGGACAGGGATAACTCTTGATATAAGCATCTCCTTGATCTGGGTAAGGCATTGCAAACAAGAAGGTTGCTCTCCAGGGTCCATGCTGTTCCACTTTGAGAAGTTGTTGCCATTTTTTTTAAATGCATCTTGTACAAGCAGTACTACCATTGAAAATCCTAGTATTTATTCTTGGATATCGTTCCATGCATATTAGGTATGTCGATATGTTTGATAAGCTATCCAACTTTGAACGGAATGAGTTCCTAGCAACATAATAGTTTGTAGGAAGTGGCAGTGGATGGTGGTTTTGGGAGGGAGAATTGGGGTGAATTATAGACTGCATTTGAGGTGTTGGTGGCTGCAATGGGGAAGGGTTATTGGAAAGACAAGGTGGGGTTGTGGAGGAGCTTGCAAGGTTACTATGAAGCTTTTCTCTTCTTCGACTATTAATAGAATCCTTATTTGCATGGTACCATAATCGTTTTAGATGATTACGACGAGAGCATTGCGCTTCCATACTTTCAACTTGGTTTTCCATGGTATTGGTTGTTGAGGAACATACCAATGCAAAAAAAAAATTGCATTAGTTAACGATAAAGTTGAAAGAACACGATTAACTTAGGTGTGCAAAAAGAGCAAGGAGAATGCTTGAAGTATTAATCCTATGTATTGACTAACATGTGCAAATTATAACATTGTGGTATGAAGAAATCTTTCTATTCTTTTCACTTGTAATTGTACACAGACTTGGTTACATTTGGTGGTATTAATAGTAGCAAAAGTTGTACAACATATGCAAATACTATACAGTATTGTGGAAAGTAAGAGGTACAACTAAAATCATATTGCAAAACATGTGCAGAAGATAACATTGTTTTATCAAAAAAGTATTTTATTCATTTTACTTGTAATTGTAGGCATACATGATTATATATGGAGGTATTGACATCAGCAAAAGTTGTACAACATAAGAAAAAACTATATAGTATTTTAGAAAGTAAGAGGTAGATGCAAAGTTTTTTAAACAAGTTTTATTGTTGTAATTACAAAGCTTTACATTTCTTTCCCAGCAAAAGAATTCAAAGTAATGGCCACTTCAAAGATAAATTGGTGCCCAAGAACTTGATCCAAGACCTCTTTAGCAGCATCAGGTTCAACTAGAAGTAGTTGAAAATTTTCAGCAGATACACCAAACAAGGTGTTTGTAGGACCTTCGAATGCAGTGACTTTAACAAGGGCACATGTTCCATCATCTAAATCCACTTTGACCATGTAACTAAAATCACATCCAGAGAGATCAATAGAACACTTTGGGAAATGAAAGCTATTGGGGTTATTTTCTACAACCTTCTTCTTACAATTCTTATTGCCCACCATAAGAGGACATGAGAGGTAGTAAAAGTTTTCCAAGTGGACTTTTGTAATGCTTGCTTTTATGCAAACATTTGTTTTTATAGGATAGTTTGTACTGTTGATCATTGTGATGTCAACTAGATTTGCAAATTTGTTGGAAGAAAGATGTTCTATTGAGAGTGAAAGGAAGGGTGTTTCATTCGCTATAGTGGCATACCAGTCATGCAATGATGACACTTCTAAAAGTTTTGGATTAATGACAATTGTAGTTGCATATATAGTATCAAGAGCCTCTCCACGCCAGGAAGTTATACGTCTAGATTTGATCAAGATAATTGGAGGGGCTGGTAGAACAGGCATAGTATATAATTCTTTACCTTCAAATTCACAATGAGGGCCCCAAAGTGTAACATCAATGGACAAGCACGACATGTCTGTGATTGTTGCAATACACTTTACTGTTTCAGAACCATCTCTCTTACGGATGGTTGATGTAGGGGAGATAGATAAAAGTATGCCTAGAACATCAACAATAGAATTAATAGGTAGTGATAGTAGGGAATCTATGCTCTTGATATGCAAGCTATGCATGGGGATTGTAGACTCTACACATGGTGGAGTAATTGTTGATGATTTGTGTAGGAAAATTTCATATGGGTTCATCGAGCTACTAAATTTTTTATTAGAAACTTGAACGTGACCATTAGAAATAATGTATACACTATTAGACTACACAACATTATAGAACTCATCAACAAGTTCGTTGAAGCATGTGACATGTATTTCGGTGCCTTCTTTGTCAATGAGGTCAAAACCAAAGACTTTTCCTTCTCGGTTAGCATTGTGAAACTCATGGATTGGACTCTTTCTTAATGCTCTACCCTCAATGGACCAACGCTTATAGTATGGGGTCAAAGATTTGATGGGAAGTAATTCAAAAGTGGGTATGGCTAGTTCTTCGGTAGATATTGCATTTTTTTGTAAACCAAATGGGGTTGGGGAGCTAGTATGTGGCAATTGACTTGTTGCTTGCAGAAGAGGAGTTGGAGTGCCAATGAGTGGTACTTTATTCAAGACCATTTCAAGATTGTTGATAATTATAGCCCTGAAATTGAACCATGTAAATGATTTAGGAAAATCAAATAAATGAATGGCAGTAATATTGAAAAATAGAGTAAGGTTGGATGTACGTGTATTTCTCAAATAGCTTGGATGTATATTCTGTAAGGTGGATAATAGACCCAATAGCCATTGCTTCTTCAACAACAAGATTGTTGAACTGGCTGGGAAGCAAAGTTGGATGGGTATGGACACCATCAGAGAGTTCAATACGGTATTTAACATTTGTTGATTGACCTTGTTGTATAGCGTTTATGGATGTGACCTGTAATGAAGGGTCAAGATCAACCATGCCTGCAAGAATTTCTTCAACAGCATTTGGAGTTAGAGTTACCATTGAGATGGTGAAAGGTAGTTGAAGTTTTGTGCCTGCGGGGAAGTTGTGAGTGTTAGAATTGGCTTTTATGACACGTCAAATTATGGTGCTCCTTAATTGATAACATATAGCCACATATTTTATTTACATGTTTATAAAACCAATGGTTTATGAATGGGATAATTTTATTATAAACTATATAGTAAATGAATTTCTTGGAGTTTTCTATATGAAAACAATATGTATCGAACTATAATGTGTGTAGTTCTTAAGATTTAATATATAGCAAAAAATAATGAGAAATGTAAACTATATTTGAATTTCGTAATATAGATAATTGATTATTTGATGATGTATCTTGGTTTGTAGGCTATGGTTGGTTCATATGGATGTTTTTACTTTTGATGTTTTCTAATTTCTGTTTCTTTGTTTTCAGCATGTTCTACCAATATGATGTGTTTTTCAAAAATCATATGGTTTTACTTTAAGATTGTTGTTTTCTAAAATTGTGATGATTCAACACTATGTTTCACAATAATATCACATATGAAAACAAGCACAAATATGTAACATAGATGTGACATATAAAATTCTTTTGACAATTTAAAAAATCTGTTAATTTGATAGATAACAATAAAAGTGTTTAGAAACAAATAGAACACAACACAAAATGTTTGGGAAAGTGACTTACTGTAAGGCTTTGGAAAAAATGTGTCTTGCTAGCAATGATGTAGAAGCAAAAGTCGCTCAAAAGTGAGACAATCCAAAACCAATCTCCTTAGAGTTGTTGTTTCTATCTATTAACAATTTTTAAAAAGTAGATATAAGAATATGTGATTCAAACTATTGACAATTCAAAAAATATATCTAAGTATATCAGAATTTACAGCTACCTAAAATTAGGCTCTTCACTAAAAGTATTACATTAATCCACTAAAAATATTAAATTAATCCACTTAAAATGGGCTTCTGGTTGTCAGTCCTGATAATATAACAAACACTTAAAATTCAGTTTGCTATTTAGTTCTTTGAAAAACATAAATTAAAATATTTTTGACACATAATGTAAAGGACGCTGTACATGGACTCAAGTTCTTTGAAATGAATCTGTACCCTATATATTTAACATTAGGACCACTTTAGAGAGCCCTTTTGCAATTTAGTTTTATTGAGGGAGTGTTTTGAGTGCTTATAGAAGACAACAACAAGCATAGAGTCTGAAGTAGTCAAAATAATCACTAATCAGACCATTAATCTTGAGGAAAAGGTGAACGAAATAAACAAGCCAACAATATGGCCTAGTAACCACTCAGGCCTCACTTTTGAACTAATGAACTTTCTATCTTTTCTAATCAGCCATTTAAGGTCATCTGTATTGCAAATCTTTAAAAAATTACATCCCTGCTACTAAGTCTCATAATCACTTCTAAAGTCTGATCAATTCTCCCTCACCCCATTATTGACTTATCTCACATAGACAAGTTGATATTTATTGGAGAGATAAAGGAGGACATGATTGCCATGGTGGGCAGTGGAATTAGTGATGCACCAACATTAAGAAACTTTGCAATGTCAAGTTATGTTCTAGAGTGCTTAATTAATTCAAAGATTTTGAGAGCATCCTTGGAAATTACATGTTGTGCATATCCTGAAATCATTGCATTCGATGAGATGACATATCTTTGGACCATTTTTTCAAATAGTGAACGTGCCTTTTCTATGCTTCCACATTTTGCATAATGTCCACCAGGGCAGTTGCAACTACAACAGTTGATAAAATTCCTCTTTTCTTTATTCTTTAATGGATGTCCATACCCTATTTGAAGGCTCCTATTTTGGCATAGCTAGGCAGGGAGAATGCTGGAAAAAAATTTGGTCTTTTACACCTGCCAATAGCATTTGGCTGAAAGTTTCTAAATTTTAAAAAGAAAAATCCATTTTGTGCATATCCTGCAATCATTGCATTCCATGAGATAACGTCTCTTTGAGGCATTATGTCAAACAGTTTACGTGCCTTTTCTATGTTTCCACATTAATTGAAGATGAATTTTGTTTATCCTATAAATTTTAACTCGCAACCAATATTTTCCAATAAAAGACTGCAAAGATCTTGTATGAAGCTCAATAGCTCTAAATCTGGATATTTCTAGATCTACTTTTTGTTTATCGTGAATAGATTGAAGCAACAAGCTGTAGGGAGACTGAGTTTGTTTCGTCTCAACTTTTCTTAAATTCTACTTTGGTAGGGTTTCATAATATTTTCTTGCAAACTCTACCCATTTTTCTCAGTGGCATCCTTACAGCACAACACAATTTGTGCAAAATCTTAAGGTAAGTCACTTGCCATGATTTCAATGAATTTTTTTATGGAAATCTGTACACAGCCAGATCACTTTTGTTGTGTTTTATTTCATTCTAATACAGTTCTGTTGTTATCTGGTAAATGAAGGCATTCGTTTTGTGGTTTTGTCAGTGGTTGTTTTCATATATAATATATTGTAATACTGAGTGTTAGACCCTTATTTGTTTCTTCACATGGAGATTTCTGAACTGTGAAATGAATTTTGCATTCAATTGGCAGTACAAATTTTTTGTTTATTTTGTTTTCCTTGCTCTTGAGGTTATTTATGTGACAATTTACCTGGCAACATTAATTAGTATTAAATGTATAGCAGTTACTACTGAAGCTGTAAATGCAATGGTTGCCAGAGCTATTTTTTCTTCACAATTTTGTGTCATTATACTATTTCTTGTACTTTAAAGACCAAATGTAAAAAGGTAAGGGATTAGCGTGACACAAATGACTAAAATTTTAAATGATTGTGTTGAATAAGTGACAAACAGCTTGGTTTTCCAAATGGATACATCCTCTCACATGGTCGGTTACTTTAGGTACCAATATACTTTTGATGTTATTATATTCTTTTCTAAAATTGCGTGTCTATTACTTCAACAAAAATAGTTTGAGAGATCAACTTCCCACAGATGAAGAGAGCTAGCATCTCTGCATTTGCATCAATTTGCAACAATTCAACATCTTCTAGGTGCAGTATTGAGTGTGAGTGCTGAGTGGACCCTTCATTCTCATGAGTACATACCTCCTACTTATCAATCAAACTCTAGGCATACAAGTTGTAAGAACACGAGTGGTAAGAACACGACTGGCAGTTTTGAAACAGTTCTTTTATGTTGTTGTGCTCCAAAAATTCAACTCCTCATTATTGTTTTATCTGGCAAGTATGCAGTTTTGTTTGTGAGTTTGCTGACTAGTTTCTTGAGTCATCAGTTATATATACTAAAATTTCTGATCATTCTTTACAAAACAATTAGGTAATTCTTACTTGTTTGTTACATTTTGTTCTTTCCTAAAAACTTTTATGTTTAATCAATTGTTTGAAGTTTTTTGTGTATATTTGTCTGGTCAGCTGCGTGATTTAAATTTGAGACTGTTGTCAATGAATACCATATGAGTAACCAACTCTTTACTTGGACTTGTATGACTCTTTCCTAGAACTGAGTTATTTGACTTTTGATCTGATTCTTGTTGTAGACCTTGCAGAGTGCTTAATTGATTTATATTGAAATGTTTTTGGTATTTTTTTTCTGCTGCAAAAAATGTATTTCCATATTTTTCACAGTTGATTTAAAGCTATTGGTTTTGTGCTTTTTTTGTAGACAGTAAATAAAAGATACGTGGAATATGTCTGTATGAACATTGAACATGAGTTTAAAGATAAAAAAATCAGCACACCCTAAAATTTGGTAGCAAATTTATATTTTGGGAGGCCTGTACTATTGTATGCTCTTCAGCCTACTCAAATCGCATGTATGCCTTTTCTTGATTTATTGAATATGAAGGACTTGGTTGCATCCCTACATTTCCTATATATGTACAGAGAAAATGTAGATGTGACAATGGCATTTGCAGCATGAGGTACAAAAGTAGTAATAGAGAAATGGGTTAAGCAGATCAGGAATAATAGAAGCTACTTGCTGCCACATGTATATATATACAAGTTTGATGCCTACTTAATATATTGACTAACTGTGTTCATATTGATTCTTGACAATCCATGAAACATGGCATATTCAGTAGTACCAGAACCACCATTTTGGAATTTTTTGCATCAAATATAAAAATGAAAAAAACACAGTTCTATTCTGCATACTATTCTTCTCTATCAGCTTCTATTGTTTGTCAACATTGATATTAAATTCTTCAATGACATGAAAGCTCAATTACAATCTATCATAGAAATACAAAAAATAGAGATTCAGATTTGTTATAAATTAACAATAACCATATATTTGCCTTGTTTTAACATTGTGTTGTGTGTCAGTTATATCCCAATGCAAGATCGTCGACTGTCATCATTGTCAAAAGAGGAAAGAGAGCCTGGGCAGTTGCCCGACAGGCCCAAGCAGTTTGAAGATGAGGAAGAGTCTTATGACCCTCCTTCTTGGTATATATCCACATCACGGTGGGAAAAGGAGTACAATTCCCCCAGATATTTGAAGTTTGAGGATGAAGGACTAAGAAAGAGGAAAAAATGGTCCACCAGCATGGACAGTGAAGAGGGCAGGTATTCATCGTAGCGTAGTGGCATTAACAAGCAGGGTAGTGGGCAGAGTATTTCTCCTTAACCTGGTGAATACACAAGAGAGAGATTGGGAAGTTCAAGAGGAAAATCAAGAAGTTCTAATGAAGAATGAGACAGAGTGTGTAAATCTTTAGAACCCATTTTCCTCTTCTTCTTGGCAGGCTTCTTATTCCTTAGGGTAGCTGTAAAACCCTCTTTGAGAGGCGAGGATATTATCATCTGCTCTTAAATGTTCGTCTAAATAGTCCATGAGGAGAAGATGTGAATGATAGATTATCCCGAATCTAGGGTTTGCAAATTTAAAAGAAAATATTTAGAAAACCATAAAAACCTACGGTTTCTCCCTAAAATTAGGGCAACAAGTGGCATAGCTCAAGTTTCCGCACAGATTGGTGTCTTTCTTTCAATGATGTAGAGGAGAAAAATGATCACCTGGACTCTTCTTTCAAACACAAAGCAAAGCAAATTGACTGTGATGTGTTGTGAAGGATGCAGATATTTTGCTTCTAATACAAATTGGGGCATTTTGTCGTGCTGTCAAGGAGGCCGACTTCTGCAATAAGTGTTGCCCCGCTATTTTGTTGCAAAATTGGGGCATTTTGCATTTTCTGCAATAACTGCTCCGCAGATATTTTTCGTCTTCTGCAATAACTCTGTGCCATCCAAGAAAAATCATTGACCAGTTCAGATGCATTTGATTGCAGGCGATTGCTTGTGCACGAATCTACACCATCAAACACAAAAAGACCTCCCAAATGTTAATTCTGTCTTCTACAATAAACTATGTGCCAGGGAAAATCATTGACCGGTTCAGATGCATTTGATCGCAGGCGATTTCTTGCGCATGAATCTACACTGTGAGACCCAAAAAGACCTCCCAAATGCTAAGCATGGGATGCCTTCGGCATAATAAACGACATAATAATTAGAGTATGTGTAAAGAAAATTTAAAAGGAAATAAGGATTAGGATTTACTACTTTTTCTTTAGAAAGAAATAGAATATATATAAAAGATATGCATTCTTATTTTATATATGAAAATTGTTATTAATATAATTTTAAATTACTTCTCAAATTAAATAGAGTACTTATGCATATATAACATGTGTATATACACATTAAAATATAAATAAGTAAATGGATAATAGATGAAGAAATAAATGGAACAATTATAAATCATCACATCCTTAGGATTGAAGGGAAACATTAGTATCATTAAACACCCTTATGTAATACTAAGGATATTGGCAATAAACTGAAAAAGGATGATGGTGGAAATATAATCTAGGCGGTGTTAATACATTTGTTGAGTGGTGATAAGGATTTGGAGCGAACCATTATGAGTGTTGAATTTGGCTAGTAGGATTATACTATCCATGATAATTAAATAGATAAGTATATTATATATAAGTAAGAAATACTTTCATTTGGGTGTTATTTTAGTAATATTAAGGGGATATTACTATACTAAAGTTAAGACAAGTATAAACATAATAAAATTATCATAATCATAAAAGGGGTTAATACGGATGTTGGCATTATTGTTAATGTGGATGGACAAGATTAATATCATTATCAAAAAGAAAAGAAAAACAAATAGTTGCATTTTTGCTCTAGTGTAAATTATGGGCATTACAAATGAGGGTCATAATATAAACATTCAAGTTGTAGTAAGACTATTGAATGAATAATAAGGTGGGCTTGGTCACTACAAAATAAATTTTACAAAAGATAATTACATAGTACTATTAATAATAAGAATAAGGTTGATGTAGCATTACCTTTAGGTCTTAAACTATAACGTTAACAATCACAATTGATGTGGTAGCATTACCATTGGTTGGTCCTAATATTTCATGGGGGTATAATATGTACAATAATAGTGTGGATTTTAATACTTGTATCGTGGAAAAGAATTAGAAAACTATAAGTTGTGGTAGTCAGATATTCTCAGTGTCAGTATCATTTCTAGTAACTTTGGTAGGCCATGTCGGCCACCTTATTCTAACATTGCAGCTTGGGATCTGCTCTGCATCATTTGGGAGTGTGCATGGAGGCCTTTGCACACTCAATCATATATTCAACCCACTCCCCACTCTCGAGAGACATTTCGTTGATGACAAAGCATGAGCTTTGCCATCCGATGCATATATTTTGGTTTTCATGTAGATCTAGAATAAGCCTCTATCAAATGTTACGTGTCAAAATTAAAAAAAAAATTGTTGGTTGTGTTTTTACCCCAAGGGTAAAATATGGGCATTACAGATTCAAGACTTAGGATCGAGAATTTGTTTGATCTGGATACAATGAAATTTCATGTTGTTGGTTTTTATGGAGTTAAACAAAATAACATAGTTTTATAATAAAATAAAATGAAGTTATCAAAAAAATTATTTAACCCCTTAATAAAGAGTAGAAATATATTTAAGAAAGAAAAAATATTTAAATTTATTTTTATTTTTTTAATATAAAGATTTTACATCTAAAGTAAATAAAATATGTAATAAATAAAATAAATACATAGAAAACATAAATCAAAATAAAAAGCATTTAAAAAAAATGTTATAAATAAAATAGTTACATAATAAAATAAAGTAAAGATACCATTTTTTAATATAAAATAAATGACATAACTCTAAGTAAAATAAAACAAATCTAATTGAATTAAAAAGTAATTCTATTATTTTTCTATCTAAGAATATATTTATGTGTTCATAGATATTAAATTTAATGTTTATATATATTTTTAAAAGCTAAAGTAATTTTTTTTAAATAAAATAAACAATGCATATTTTTTGGATTTTGGATTTAAATTTATTTATTTTCTTCACCAATGTTTTAGATAACACTCAATGTTTTATCATTATATTGTGGAAAAAAAATGTCTACTATAAACAATATATATAAAATAAATAGCTCTTCAATATGTGTGTGGGTGTGGGGGTGTGTGTTTATAGTAAATAAAATAGTTCTAAAGTATCTAATAAGGAGTTGTGTGCAAGTTTTTATATTATTTTACATTATCACTAGGACATTGTATTGAATAGATGACAAAGTGAATGAATTTTGAATATTAAAGAAGATCCAAAATGGATATTATGAGTTATGTTAATGATTACAATCACAAGTGTGACTGTATGTGGAATGAGCCTTGCATTCATTATAACACGCCCATGTTTAATTTAAGAAAGGAAATAAAGGCTAACAATAGATGAATGTCTTGCATTTCCTTTTAGATCTTGAACGATGACAAGAAGTTAGATTTGGGAGTGTCACAAGGTGCCATCAACAAAAGGATGCAAGAGGAACTATAGATGGATGGAGAATAAATTCAAGGTGTTGGTAGATTGAATGCAAATAAGGTTTCAAATCATTTTGTTGACTACATATCAAGAGAAATTGTCGCCATAAAGCATTGAATCTAGACACAAAAACTCTTGGGTGTGACAAAAGAGATTGATTATGATGATAATGTTTCTATAAGAAATGCAATCCAATGTAAATTAATACAGAGTGGGCAATGTATTTGACATTTCCCAATCACTATCCTATGTAAATATATTGTCATTGATGTTTAAAAAACTTATTAGTACATAGGAGTTGAAGATTAGCTCAACATCCAAGACCGCCTATAAAAACAATAAAAACCTTCCACAAGAGAGTATGCAAGAAATGAGCTTGCTTGATATTAAGATTTATGAGATCTATATGAGGTATATTATAAAGTGTACAATAACCTTCCTTATATAGACAAGGTGAAAGATAGGATTATACAAGAGCATGACATGTGTCTCAATCCTATAACATGTGACAAGTAACTCAACTTATTATTAAATGGCCTATTACAAAGTATTAAATGCCAAAAGGATAAGATAAGATCTAGATGAAAACTAAGACTTCTAGAAATATTTGTAGGACATAAGTGGAATTAACATGTAAATAAGAACCACTATTTAAATAATTAGGTAAATTACCTATTTACACCAACACCCCCCCCCTTAAGTACAACTTAGGGAGAAGATTATTATGTAAATGATACAAAGATGCAAAGATGGGTCCTGGCTACTAGGTCAAGTTATTTACCCATGTACAAATGATCTCTCACAAATAGAGAAAATGATAAAACCTAGTGGGAAAAACTCCTCTCCAAAAGAGATAAAAGATACAAACAAGGATGATGAATGGAGGAATCAATGATACCCCCCAAGGACTATCCATTATGTATATACAATCAATGATCCCTTCATAATAGGTAAAAAGAGAGACTATGTAACCCTCCACAATGTATAATCTCCTATAAAAATGGCGAATTCTTGAAAAAAACATGATATGATGCCTACAAACAACTTGTCTCCCTTTCTAAAGAAACAAAGCCAAGAACACACACAAGAATGCTTCGTATATCCTAGATAGGAATTGAAAGGAAGAAGCTTAAAGATGTATGATGATGTCTCTAAAATTGTCTCATGTATCTCCTTGACCACTAAAAATTAAGACGCCACAATCAAATCAAGTACATGCCTAATAAAAGAAGAATGTGACAAACTGGGACTATATGGAAATTGATGTTGAAAAATATCCAAACATAAAGATGGTTTGAAAATATTAGTACAATGAATTCTATCAAAGAGCAGAGATAACTACTCAAATGTGTCTTCCAAATTTGAAATGTGAGACTCCAAAAACAAGTCAGAAATACCTATCAAGAAATCATTCCACAAGGCCAAATTTGAAGAACCAAGATCATCCCCCTGAATAGGAATGATGGGAGCCTCAATCAATGACTTTGCACAAGGAATCGATGAAGGAGAAGGTACAACAACCATCTCTAAAGGAGAAGAAGGAGAATTTGAATAAATATCATCCTCATCTTCTAATGATTTAAATTACTCTAAATAATCAAACTCCCAAATAGTATTATAGCCATAGGGTATCCTATCTAAAATATGAAGAGGCACAAGATAGTTTGAAATAGAATCATCTAGGAATGGTTGAGTATCAGGATCACCATATATCTCCCAAAAAAAATTCAAAGAGCATTAGGATACTCAAATGAATAATAGCATTCAAAATGTCATCATCAACATGCATAACAATAACTCCTAAGACATGATCCCTTTTGCAATTCCAATTTTTTTTCTTACTATCATTACCTAAATGGGGAACAAGACCATACAAATATGGCAACATATGAAGCCAATAAAAATGTTTTATGATGCCATCTCTCGATTTTTTATAGTTTCCCCTTTTCAATATGATCAAAGAAAGATGAAATAAAAACCTCATAATGAACTATGAGAGATCTCCAGAATTACAAAGATATTAACCTTCAAAAGCAATTAGAAACCCCCAAACATGATGAAAATGAAAAATCAATTGTTCCCAAAAAGAAAAAATCTCTCTAGTAGTCATGATGTCAGAGTAATTAACTAGAGAGCAAATATGCCACAATTTGAATTATACATAATACTTGGGATTGAAACTGGAAAAAGCTCTTATGTATAATGATTTAGAGCTCTTGAATACCTTTTTGGTGTTACAAATATCACAAAAAAAATGAAGATCCAGGAAAAAAATTATGAGCTTGAAGGTCCAAATGCGAGATCTAACTTCAATAAAAAAATAAATTGCACCTATAGAAAAATCACTTGCACCACTACAAAGTAGAACTAGCTTTTCATCAATATCTTATTTTTAAAAGTTTGATAGCCTAATGAAAAGTTATGCTCTATGGAAAAATGCCCAATTTGGGAACTATGGAGAAAATCTTAGCCCCTAGGGGTTGGCAATCAATTACTAATGTAACCCTGTTAGTTGTAGTTTGAAAATAAAAACTGTTGCATGCAAGTGGCGATGGGGCAAAGAATTGGCAATGAGCGTCGATGGAAACCTCACGTGCCATTGGGAATTAAGCCTTGGGCTATAGGCCCCTCCCACTAGCATGGGGCTCATGGCTAAATTAGCCTATTAAAAAATAAACCACCTAACTTTTAATAAAATAAAATCTATCAATCTTTGTACCAGATGATACAGATAATATGTAGATATGTACCTAAAATGATGCTAACATAGATAATATTCTCTATAGAATATGCCAGATTCCTCAAAATATGCCATTAACTAAAAACCTGCAACGTGCTGACACCTACAGGCCATATTGACCATATGGATTGTATGGATTTGTACTATATGTACAAAATAGTGATAAATTTTTAAAAAAATCCTCTAAGGGCCCAAGGAAAAAATCTTTGATTTCAAATATTTGATTAGTGATCTTGGAGTTTTTTGGCCTTTTGGATGCAATCACAGGGTCTGCTTTAGCTCAAAGTTGTCTAAAAAATTAGCTACCTCCTAGATCTAGCAAACACCACCCAACTTGAAACCCTCATAGATCTAAATAAATATGGTTTTTAAATTAAAAAAAGTCAATATTGACTTTACCTAACATCGTAGACTCAATGGTGAGCTCAAATTACCTCCAACATGCACCAAAATAAACCTACAATAGAAACCCATAAAAAGGAAACCCTAAATCTAGTGTTTTTTCAAAAAAGCATTATTCTCTAGATCACCACATCATGCAAGAGAATAGCATACTCAAACATACAAAAATCCACCAAGATCTCTCATCTAGCAATAACTCTACCCTCAGATCTAAGAAGGGATTTGCATAGCCATGGCTCTGATATAGTGTAGGAGATATTTGATTAGCTCAACACTAAAGACCACATGAAAAAACAATGAAAACCTTCCACAAGAAAGCATGCAAGAAATGAGCTTTCTTGATATTAAGGTCTATAAGATATATTCAAGGTATATTATAAAGTGTACAATGACCTTTCTTAGATAGACAAGGTGAAAGATAGGATTAAACAAGATCATGACATGTGTCTCAATCATATAACTTGTGAAGTAAATAACTCAATCATATATCTTGTGATGTAAATTTTAGTTCTAGTTATCACCTTAAGATGAATGGTTCAATAGAAAGTTTCAACCAAGTATTGGAGGATATGTTACACATGCACAATATTAACCAGCCCACTAGATGGGAAGATTAACTTTATTTGATTAAATTTTCCTTTTATAATTCATATTATTATTCAATACAAATGTCACCCTTTGAAGTGATATATGGTAGAAAATGTATAACTCTATTTGGTTAGGGAAGCCTAAAAGATAATGTCACTATTGGGCCTAAATTAATTCAAAAATATGATGCTAAAATTTAGTTAATAAATAATAAATTGAAGGAAGCTTTATAGATAGAAAGAAAATACAAGAAGATTTAAAAATTACACCCCACAATTTTTAATATGCAATAAAAAAAAAAAATTTTGCACATAAGACCACATAAAAGCTCTATAAAATTTGGAAAATCAGAAAATATTAAGGGTAGAAGTAGGTTTTTAAAAGGGTCAAAAATGGAATTCAAAAGAATAGCATATCTTAAAAATAGAACCTAATGCAAAATAGGTTCTCATTGTTAGCATATGATATTATTTATCTTCATTTGTTTATTGTGGATTATTCTTACATTTAGAGTTAAGCTTGCATAGGTGTGTTACTTTTGTGGAATTGGCTACCTAATCTCACAGAGTTAGCTTGCTAGTCTTGTGGAGTTAACTCATCACCAGTCCTTCGAGTGAGAGTCGATTGCCAAGTCTTCTCCACTTTTCTTGGGAATGTTGTATTTCCTTTCTTCTATTTGTACATCTCATTCATGACTTAGTTGACATACTAGATTTGTCCATTCTCATGTTATCTTTTACAATGCATTTATGTGTTTTTATCTCACAATAGAATTGTGCACTTGTTTATCTTGCATGGATCAATCCGATATAAACATTCAGGCATATATTTTGTATTTTCCGAGTTTAGTTTTTGTATTTGACAGAGCTTGAAAATTTCCTTTCCATGAAAGAGGCCACGAATCTCTTTTATTTCAGGTTGATCTGTTACTGCAGATCCAAACCCTGCGATAACTAGATTGATACCATTACAAAGGTTGAATAGGTGTATGTTAAGCATTTTGGCTTGTGGGGTGATCTCTGTGTGCAGACCAAAGCATTGGGAGAGATGAGGAATGTTTGGAGTTGGCCTATTTACTTGGAAAGTAGATCGATTAAAACAATTGTGCAAGGATCAAGGCTTCTGTAAGGTGTAAGTCATGTGGAATTGACTAGCAAGTCAGAATTGAATGTCTTCTTTTTTTTTTGAAGTGAACATTTTTTATGCGTGATCTATTAGAAATGTAATCAAATTAAATTATAAAGTGTATTTTTTCATTCCATTTAGACAAAATTTGTCTAAAACATTAAATATATAGTGTGTCAAAATTTGGGAGGATCTAGATAATACTAAATTAAGGGGGGTGTTGTATCTTGTGTCTTGTGCCTAATTTATTAGAATAGAGAAAAAAGAGGATTAGTTAGTTCTTTCTATACTCTCCAAACTAGGTTTTGACTACTTCGTGTTTGTATCTACCTTCTACTCCATCAAAAGGGCTCTTGGGATAGTGTGGAAGATGTCCTCTCTAGATAACTTCATTGTATACTTGATTAGGGAGTAGGATAAGTTAATAAAGATGGGCACATTAAATTCTTTAAAACCACAAACCCTCTTTTTTGGGAATGAGAAACAACAAACTTCAAAAAACAAAGGGTAGAAGAAAAACTTAAAAGGATAAGGAGACCAAGAAAGAATATAGAAATCAAAATCTTCCAAAACCAACACTAAAGCTTCTTCAAATCAAGAGAACCTTAAGAAAGAAAAAGTTGAGTGTTCCTATTACAAAAAAATTGGGCATGATGAGCACAAATGTATGAAGAAGTAGATAGACCACCTATCACATATTCTTGAGAAGCACAACATAGGGGCCCTTGAATCTATCAAAGAATCCTCATCAACTCAAGAATCTATTAAGGCAAAGGAAAAAGGTAAAGAGAAAACTAAGGGCACATCTCTAGTTACTACTACATCATCATTAACTTTGTCTTGGATCATTGACTTAGGTGCTTCACATCATATGGGTTCTTCACAACTTAAGTTTCTTCTTTAGAGCCTTATGAAATGTATGCTATCACTTTGGGTGATGAAACTTTTGTATTGATTATAGGGAGAGGGTCTATTAAAGTTGAAGGTGGAACATTTATAAATGGTCTAAGTATACCTTTTGTTTCAACTAATTTCCTATCATTCTATCATATTACACACAGTGGGGTAGGAAAAATAATAGGGTTCACACCTGATTCAATGCTTATCAAATACTTGCAAAGTAGAGATCTTATTATAGTTGGGAGAGTCGATCATGTATCTTGATTTTATATCTTCTCACATTTTGATCCAAATGATCTTGCAATATCATTGATTGGTTTACCCTCTTATTCATTTAGAGTGGATTAGGCAGTTGAGGAGAATTTTGGTCGCTTGAACCTATATGTACTTTCATCCACATTGATTCATAAGACTTGTGTTGATCTTCCATCTTCTCCAACTCTTGCATCTTTAGCATTTACTTCATTTCAACAAGATGTTACTAGTCCTTCAATTATAGCTTTGTGGGATGATTATTTTCTAGATAATGCAAATTTATTTATTGAGTCACACATTGTAGATTTGGAGAACACTAATGAAGATATTCATATACTCTTTGATTTTACTTCTTATGGAGTTGTATCATCTTCTTCAAACTATGGTTGGGAGCATTAAGACCCTCATGTTCCTTCTCTACTTCATCATTTTTCACAATTTGGCATTAATGTGGAGATCTTTGAGAATAATTTTGAAGAGCCACATTTTTCCTTAGATTGTGTTCTACATTAGTTTCCACAAGGTTTTGGATTTTTATCTTAATTAGTGTGGCCTAGAACACCTAACTTGATTGTGATAGATTCTAGCATTGACATGAGGAGACTTGAGAAAAAATTTAGAAAGATAATGCATCTTCATAATTTATCCCTCATCTTCCTTTTAGGAATGAGAAGAAAGCTTGCATACATCCTTTTTTTCTCTTCCTAAGGATAGGAATTTTGTTCAAAAGGATTTTATTATCTTCCTAATTCAATTTCAAACATCTACCATCATTGTAGGAGACTATACTTTGAGGGGGGTTGCATAATTTTTCTTCTTCTTCTATCTTATGGGTGGACTTTTTCCTCACATGTGACTTTGTTCTTCTTATCTCCTAGAGATAATTTTTTATATTTTCTCTTTTGGGGAGGTTTTTTGTCCTTCTTGGTGTTGCATTTGTTGTCATTGAACAAAATGGTAGTGTGGAAGGGTGCATGAGATATAATCAGTATGGTGATCAAAGTTGTGAAGAGGGTAAGTGTCTAGTGGTGTAATCTAATGTGTGATGATTAGAAGTACTGTGAAGTGAAGGACATTGGGATGAATGTCATGAGCATGATATACACAGTTATACCAAATCTTTTGTTTCCCACGAATAGGTGAAAGCTAGCAGATGGAAGTATATGTTGATATGAAGAAGTTGTAGCTTCTTGTCTTTAATGAAAATTGTTGTAATAGTTGTCTATGGGAATCTGAATGTTGTACTCTTTTTCTCTTGGTGTAAAGAATTGCATAAGAAATGAAAGAATGCATGTACATATTTTAAGTAGTCTGAGTCATAGGAAGTTGTATTGAAGTAGCTCGAGAGTATGCTCTACATTCCTTCACATTTTAAGATATGGCCTTTCAATTTGGAAGTTAGACAAAGAAAGGTGTGAAGTATATATGTTCTTGATTTCAGAACATAGAAGTTATCATAGACATTTCCAGAGCTAGCAGAGTGAAGACTCTGCTATTGTAGTTAGGAAGGATCACGAGAATTCTCCACATTCCTCTGCATTTGAATATGTGTTCTTGCAGTTTGGAGGATTTATTCGAATTGTCTATATATGTTTTCTCATTTCAAGTTTCAGTTGTTGAGTATCACAAGTCTGGTTTTCAATGTTCTATCTCAAGACTGTGTTTTCTAGGTCTATAAGAGATGCTAGGTTTAGTGTCTATTTTCTTGTGCCAGCATGAAGTAACATGAAATTGTGAAAAGGGTGTATGAGAATAATTTTTAATATTATATAATGTTTGTAAAAATATTTGCATGTTGTTGTTTGGTCTCTTTGGTACTGCCTTTGGTTTCAAACTAAGGCATGGAACATTAAGTGTTTGTTGGGCTAACTTAGTATATTGAGATGTTAAATGCCAAGTTTTTGATGTATGTGTTAGCATGGAGATGTGTGATAAGGTAAAATATGACCTAATTATCTCATGGTTTGGATCACATTTGATTCCCCTTTATAGTAAATGTTTTGGAGCCAAATTGTTGTAGTCGTTGCACATTTCATGTCATACCTTTTTTTTGGCCAACTAAGGAGAAACTTTTTGAAGTGTGTAGAGGATATAAATGGAAGATCAAGTTTGTTGCAAAATTTATGAGTATGTGTAGAGGCATGTGTGAGTATATGTGTGAGGAAGTGTGTCGAAATCAATGAGCTGAAGGCAGCAGAGGTTGTTAAGCAGAAGTGTTGAAGGCATATGTTAGCATGAAGTGTGTTACAGTGGTGGTTGATGAAAAAATTTATTCAAGTATTTTGTACAGAGGTTGTAGCCTCATTCTATAAGTTTTGTTATTTGTAGGGAGTTCTATCTTCCTTTAGTTGAAGCTATAAAACTAGTTTCAAGGAGTTATATCTTTCTTTAGGTTGCAGCCCATAAAAATTGTTGTAAACCTTGTATTTATTTGTGAGGTTGGATTTGGACTACAGATCCAACCAACTTGCTCACCATGGTTTTTCCCTTTAATGGTTTTCCACATAAATTTGGTGTTATGGTTATATTCTTGTTTTTTTGAATTACATTTGATACTTTATATGTTTAAGGCAGTAAGAAGTTTTGATTGATAAATTTGAATTGGATAAATTAGTGGGATATACTAATTCACCCCCCTCTCAATATATTATTGTGTTAGAAAAATTGGTATCAAAGTCGAGTTCCTTTGTGTAGGAAGGTATATATTGGATTAGAACACATGGCTCAGAAGGATTCCTCTATAGCACCATTATTTGATGGAAGCAACTATGCCTTCTAGAGTGTGAGGATGGAAGCCTATCTCACTTCACTAGGGTATGATGTTTGGAGAACTGCAAAGGATGATTATAATGAACCTACTCATCCTATTACAAATGCTAATGCAAAGAAGGCCCATGAAAACAATGCTAAAGAAAAGAATGCTATCCTAAGTGGGTTAATAGATTCAAAATTTGTTAAGGTGGTGCAATGCAAGATAGCTAAGGAGATATGTCATAAAATCAAAAATATTTATGAAGGAAATGGCATTTTGAAGCAAGCCAAATTACAATCTTGCAAAACAATGTTTGAGAATCTAAGGATGAAAGAAGAGGAAAACATTGCCAACTATTTTCTCTGAGTGGATGAAGCAGTCAATGGAAGTAGATGACTTGGTAAAGAAATAACTGATTTAGTGGTTGTAAAGAAATTTCTAAGAACTCTCCCTCACCAATTTGATTCAAAGGTTTCTACAATTGAAGAAGCCAAAGATCTAATGAAACTTACCATGGAAGAGTTGTTTGGGTCTTTCCCAGCCTATGAGATGAGAAATGAAGTTAAGGTACCTACAAAAAAGAAGTCTCTTTCAAAGTTGTGAAGAAATCTAAGGAACATTTGGTTCACGCAATGAATCTAAGGAAGAAGTAAAATCTGTGAGAAAAATGAAGAAGTGATTAGGCAAGTATAAAGGTAAACTACCTTTCAAATACTTTAAATGTGGAAGAATTGGTCATTATTCTTCTAAGTGTCCTTTTGGAGAAAATGAAAATACCAAAAAGGCTTCAAGAGAAACCTCATTTCCAAAGAAGACTATAGATCCTCAAACGAAGTAGATCACTACTGGTCAAATGATGGAGGATAATCCTTATTCATGGCCAAGGTAATCTCTGATGGCTCAGACAAGACTATGGATGAAGAAGAAGGTGAAGTTGATTTTGAAGGTGAATTTTTTCTACTCTTGAAGACTTGGAATGTGCAAGAAAAGATAACAAAGAACAATAAGCCCTGATTGAAGCCAAGACAAATGAATGTACACAAAGCTTGAGAGAAATCTTTTTACTCAAAAAGGAATTGGAGAAAGAAAAGTCTGGAAATCTAGATAACCCTGAAGAAGCACATCTCTTTCTAATTAGACCTCAAGGAATCTGACCTTTTCAAGAAAGAATATTCTCCAAAAATAGGTTCAATCCTACATTTTTTGGTTATTATTTCATCTATAATAAGTATGATCATAAGGCTATAGACTACATGTTTGAAATGAATAGAAGAAATTTTGTAAGTAGGAATTATCTTTCTTCATTACTGGATTTCAATGTGATATGTCAAATTTGAAATGATGTTGGACATTTAGCAAGATATTGCAAAAGTGGATTAGAAATTTATCAGAAATTCAAGGAAAATGACACTTTCAAGAGAGAGGAAACAAACAATGAGGTTGAAAATTCAATGGTTGTCCAAATAAAATTTCATTCTCAAGGGAAAACAAATCTTTGGGTAATAGATAATAGATGTTCCAGTCACATGGTAGGTGACAAAAGAAAATTCATCAATCTTGTTAAATAGAATGGTGGATCAGTCAAGTTAGGAGACAATTCATTTACAAAGATTTTTGGAAAGGGGACCATAAGTATTGATGAAAAATAAAAGACAAAAGATGTTCTCTATGTTGAAGGTCTCAAGCACAATCTTCTCGGTGTAAGTCAGATGTGTAGAAAAGGATACAATCTCATATCCCATGATCAAGGATGTGAAATCAAAAGAGAATTTTTTTGTGGATTGGTGTAGAAGGATCTAGGATAGAAAGCAACTTATACAATCTAAAGGGTGTTAATGGAAGAAGTTGTCTTATAGGATAGACAAGTGAAGGTCGGTTATGGGACAAAAGGATGGTACATATCAACTTTGATAATCTTGTGAAGGCCATCTTCATGCAAGCAATAAGAGATATGTCAAAGATCATCAATCCTACAACCACCATGTGTAAAGAATGTCAAATTGGGAAGCAAATAAGGATAACAATAAAGACCAAGGAGCATTCTTCTACAAATCCATTGGAACTAATTCATACTAATTTGTGCATACCTACCAATACAAAGAGTCTCTGAGGTTAAAGGTATTTCATTTTACTCATTGACGATTTCTCTAGGATGACATGGGTTACATTCTTAGAAGAAAAATCAAAAGCTTTCAATAGGCTTAAGATTTTAAAGTCAATGGTTGAAAATCAAATGAATGCTAGAAACAAGTGTTTAAGGACTAATAGAAGTGGTGAGTTCACATTAAATGAATTTGAGGAATTTAGTGAAGAACATGGAATAAAGATGCATATATTTTCTGCTATAACTCCTCAACAAAATGGAGTAGTGGAAAGAAAGAGGAACTGTTTAGGAGATGGCAACAACAATGTTGAATGAAGCCAAATTTCCTGATGCATATTGGAAAGAAGCAATCCATACTACTGTATATATTTTAATAGAGGAAAACTAAGGGTGGAAAACACCAAGACCCCTTATGAGCTATGGTATGGAAGATCAGAAACTATCAAGTGCTTCAGACTTTTTGGAAGTAAATTTTACATCAAAAGAGATGAAGAAGGTTTGAGAAAGTTTGACTCAAGATCTGATGAAGAATCTTTCTTGGATACTCAACTAGGAGCAAATACTATAAGTGCTATAATAAAAGGTTGAGGAAGATAGTTGAGAGTGCAAATGTTAGGGTTGATAAAGAATCATATCAAAACACATATGAGCAAGAAGATTGTTGGTCAAATGAACCTGTCTACATAGAAGAAGAAGAAGAAGAAGAAGAAGAAGAAGAAGAAGAAGAAGAAGAAAAATTAGTAACACAAGAGAAGATCACCAAGACTCCTGCCAAGTATGTTCAAAAGAATCACTCGGAAGATTAGATAATTGGAGATAAGAATGGAGTGAAAACTAGAAGAATATTTGCAAGAGAAAATGAATGGGTAAATTTCTCCTTACTTTCAAGAGTAGAGCCTAAAAATTTTGTTGATGCAAGCACGAATGAAGGATGGATACAAGAAATGAAAGAACTAAATTATATAGAGAAAAATCAAACTTGGGAATTGGTGCCAAGACCTATAGACAAAAATGTGTTAGGGACAAAATGGGTGTTCATAAATAAATTAAATGAAGATGGATAAGTGGTAAGAATTAAAGAAGGCTAGTGTGCAAAGTTTATTCACAAGTCGAAGGAATTGAATTTGAGGAGACATTTTCTCCAATGGAAATAATGGAAGCAATTAGAATGTTTCTTGCATTTGCAAGTCACAAGGACTTCAAGGTATATTAGATGAGTGTTAAATCTGCCTTCTTGAATGGTGACATAGAAGAAGTCTACATAGAGTAGTCTGATGGATCTCAATTATCAAAAGACCCAAACTTGGTATGTAGACTTAAGAAGGTTTCATATGGTCTTAAACAAGCCCCTAGGGCTTGGTTGGAAAGGTTGGACAAGTACTTACTCTAGCGGGGCTTCAAGAAAGGTATTGCAAATAGCAATATTTACATTAAAATTGAGGACAAACAAATTCTAATAGTTTTTTAATATGTTGATGATATAATCTTTGGTGGGAATGATGAAATGTGTAAGAATTTTGTAGAAGAAATCGAGAAGGAATTGGAAATTTATATGATAGGTGAGTCTTCATTCTTTCTTGGACTCCAAATTGCTCAACCAGATGATGGTATTTTTATCTCTCAAGAAAAGTATGTCAAGGAGATGTTGAAGAAGTTTGGTATGGAAGATTGAAAACCACTAAGTACTCCTATGATAACAGGTTGTTATTTGAGCAAAGATGATCAGTCACCTAAAGTTGATCAAGGGGAGCAGGTAGAAAAGAATCTAAGAAGGATGATAAGGATTGTACAAACAAGGGGAGCCTATAGGCTATTGAAGGTACAAATGAAGACCACTAGCCCTTTTCCCTTGATGTCAAAGGGGGAGATATTGCATATCAAGATAGTGTTTCCATTAATGCCAAAGAGGGAGATTGTTGCATGTGTTGTCATTGATTTCAACAAAATGGTAGTGTGGAAGGGTGCATGAGATACAATCAGTATGGTGATCAAAGTTTTCAAGAGGGTAAGTGTCTAATGATGCAATCTAAGGTGCGATGATTACAAGTATTATGAAGTGAAGGACATGGTGATGAATGTCATGAGAATGTTGTACACAATTGTACCATATCTTTTGTTGATCATGAATAGATGAAAGTTAACAAATGGAAGTATATGCTCATATGAAGAAGTTGTGGCTTCTTGTCTTTAATGAAAAGTGTTGTAATGTTTGTATATGGGAATGTGAATTTTGTACTCTTTATCTCTTGATGTAAAGTATTACATAATTTAAAAAAGAATGTATGTGAATATTTCAAGTAGTCTAAGGCATAGGAAGTTGAGTTTAAGTAGCACAATAGAATGCTCTGCATTCCTCCACATTTGAAGATATGGCCTTGTGGTTTGGAAGTTGAACAAAGACAAGTGTGATATATGTATGTTCTCAATTTTAGAACATAGAAGTTGTTGCAGAAGTTTTCAAAGCTAGTAGAGTGAAGAATGTGTTGTTGCAGTCAAGAAGGATAGGGAGAATTCTTTGCATTCCTTCGCATTTGAATATGTATTCTTATGATTTTGAGGGTGAGTTCAAATTTTCTATATGTTTTCTCGTTTCATGTTTTAAGTGTTGAGGAGTACCACAAATCTGGTTTCCAATGTTCTATCTCAAGACTGTGTTTTCTAGGTCTGCAAGAGATGTTGGGTTTAGTGTTTTTTTGCTTGTGCTAGTATGAAGTAACATGAAATTATGAAAAGGATGTATGAGAATTATTTTTTAATATCATATAATATTTGTTAGTGATTTGCATGTTGTTGTTTGGTCTCTTTGGTACTGCGTTTGATCTAGAGCTAATGCATGGAAGGTTAAGTGTTTGTTGGGCCGACTTGGTATATTGAGATGTTAATCAACAATTTTTTGATGTATGCACTAGCATGAAGATGTGTGCTTAGGTAAAATAGGTCCCAATTATCTCCTAGTTTGGGCCACATTCGATTCCCCTTTACAGCAGATATTTTGGAGCTGACTTCTTGTGGTTGTTGCACGTTTCATGTCATATGTTTCATTTTGGCTGAATAAGGAGAATTTTTTCGAAGCTTATAAAGGATATAAATGGAAAATCAAGTTTGTTGCAAAATGTATGAGTATGTGTGATTATGTGAAGAGGCATGTGCGAGTATACGTGTGAGGAATTATTCCAAAAGTAGTGAGCTAAAGGCAACAGAGGTTGTTAAGCAGAAGTGTTGAAGACATATGGCAGTGTGAAGAGTGGTGTGGTGGTGGTTGATGAATAGATTTCTTTACGTATTTTGTATAGAGGTTGTAGCCTCATTATGTAAGTGTTATTATTTGTAGGGAGTTGTAGCTTCCTTTGGTTGATGCCATAAAACTGTGTTTTAGGGAGTTGCATCGTCCTTTGGGTTGCAGCCCATAAAACTTGTTAACCTTGTTTTTTATTTGTGAGGCTAGATTTGGATTGTAGATCCAAGCATCTTGGTCACTGTGGTTTTTCCCTTCTAGGGTTTTCCACATAAATTTTTTGTTGTGTGATGAGTCCAGTTTATCACTCAATTTTGATAGAAGTTTATTGTCTATTTGCTATTGTTGTCATAGACTTTGATACTTGGATGCCGACCTTTTTTATAATATTTCCTCAAAACCATATACATTGGGCATAAGCTTATTTTTGTGATCTTTAATGAAATTGACATGCTATATGAACTATCCATGTTGATTTTACATGTGGATTAATGAATGCTACTTTAAGATAGTTATGGATATGCAATTGTTGTGCATATTAATATTGTTATGCAGATATAATTAGCAGCCTACAACATTGAAGAAAATTCTTCCAGCTGGTCATTCACTATAACGATCAACAAGGTGATCATTTGAAGGTCAATGGAGGGAAGACTCTCGACAGCAAGAGATTCCTCATTCAAATCAAAATTGTAACGGCCTTGTAAATGATCTTAATTGTCTGTTGAGCGAATATAGGTGTTACTATTGTACTAAATCTACGTTAAGGCAAACATGCTTGACTGGATTCCATGCATGCATAACCGCCTCTCCACTTTCTATGCTTTCCCTAAAGTGGCGTCCTCCTAATTTGTTGGAGTTGACCGCCTTGCTAGGTGATTAGTTAGTAGATTTTCTTCCTATAAATAAGACTCATATGCTCCTTCAAAAGAGGTTGTTTAATTTGATGATGTACTTGCATTCTTAGTTTTTCTATAATACAATTATGTTGCTCTATTGTACTTTTGTTTTCCAATGAATAAAATGAAGTTATAAGTTCGTGCATCTGAGTTTACATTTGTCTTAAGGAATACTCATCCAAGGGGGGCCACTTGGTGAGCATTCCATCCTTTAGCTTAGTTGTTACTTTTTGTTTAGTAATTAGTTAAGAATCTGGCACTGACTGTTCCTGTAGCCACTAGAATTCCATTCTATAGCTATTCCTGTAGCCAAGGCAGACAGAGTAGTTTCTTGTTTGTTCGCTTAGATTTTCATTTATATCATGCATTTCAGCTTAGTATAGTTGTTGGTTGATGCTCGACACTTATGTTATTTCTTTCCAAGCAACTTACTTCCAACATTGTGTCTTTCTTAGCTATAGGATGAATGTGGCTACTTTGGATCCTTAGTGCACATATTGTGCTGACCCATTTCAAGTTCACGTCCCTGGGTTGACAAGTTAAATGCACCTTCATGATGATTGAGATAGCTATTCAAGTTAGATATCCAATCTATGAATCACAGTTGTAAGGGCTTAGTTATTAGATCATTCTAGGAGGACAACATTTTTGGCATTGTTGTCAGGGATGGTGTCAAACTAGGGAGCTCTTTGGAGTCATTGATAGTTTTTCTTGTTGTAGTATTTCTGAATTTTATTCTTAGTAAACCCCTCATTTAGGAAAGTAATGATCCACCATTCTTTTTCCAATTCTTTGTGTGAGTTGGCCGATAGTGAGTTGATATTGTATGCATAGAGGAAGGAAGAGAGATGCTCATGGGAGATTCCTTCCTAATAATCTTTATCCATTCCAGCTAGTTGAGTATCAGAACCTGCCAAGAGAAAAAGAAGAATATCCACACCCCTTTTTTGATGCATTTCTAGATCTAACCAGCTCTGAAGTTTCCTTTAAAGACCAAAATCTAATTGAGAACCCCTTTTCTTTGGAACTACATCAGGCAAGCATGGGTGATGCAAATAGAAACATACCTAACCAACCAACTTTCCCTTTCCCCATTGCTCATCAGAATGAAGTTGACAACCTTAAAAAATAATCCATGCTTCAATCCTTCCCAAGTTCTATAGGCTTGTCACAGAAGATCCTGATACTTTCTTGTTCGAGTTTGATACTCTATAGGAGTTATGACTATACCACTGATGCCCATAGGCTTAAGATATTTCCTACCACCTTGAAATAAGTTGCATTAAGATGGTTCATGAGCCTAGGCAGAAATACTATGGAGACTTGGGAGGATATAAAGACAAAGTTCCTTGAGAAATACGAGTATTGCAAGTGTAGTGACATGAGAGAAGATGACATTTTTAGGATGTAGCAAAAGGAAGATGAGAGCCTAGAGGATTACATTGCAAGGTTTTTGTTTTTTCTATAGAAATCTCCACACCATACACTCAATGAAGAATTACAAAAACTTATTTTCCTAAGAGGAATTAATGACAGTTACACTGATGCCTTGGACCTAATGGGAGGAGGAGATATCTCCCAAGTCCTTTGGGAGGATATCAAGAAGATATTTTAGAACTACTCTAGGGAAGCTTTAAAGAAAGGGAGAGCTTACCAATCTTCTATAGGTAATTAATCTACTAGTGGAGTTTCAAGAATGGAGATTACTCACTTGCTAGAAGACTTCAAGCAAGACATTATAAACAATCTGGCTACTCAGCTGGATACACTTCAGGGCAAAAAGAAACAAGAGGAGGCAGAGGCAATGTTGGAAAAATATTGTCATCATTGCAGACAAAAGAAGAAGGACTACAGATGCAAGATGGTAGCTAATATTGAAATTAAGCAGATTCCACCTAAGTTCAAGCCAATCCAAGTTGAAGAAGATCAAGTCCACTATGTTACACAAAGGAGGCCATGGGCTCCAAGACAAGGTATGCCACCAGATCCACTCTCTTTTGTTGGGCCATATTTTAATTCTTATTCATTTGGTAACCAATGGAAACCCTCATATCCATCCAATTATGGAGGATATCCACCACAGCCTTGGAGTAACCCTCCAAATACTTGGCCTAGTCACCAAAAATCTCCACCCCAGTGGTAGCAACCTCAGGGGAATTAGCAGCAGTTTCAAGGAAATTGGCAGCAAACAAATCAATGGAGGGGAGGACAGTAATTACCAAACCAGAAAAATAGCTACATGAAGCCACCTTATCAGCCCCAGCAACCTGTTATAATGCCTCCTCCTGCTAACTCAAGTTCAAATGCACCTAAACCTACTCAACCCACATCCAACCCAAATAACAAACCACGACAGCAGTCAGTATACTCTATTGATCCAAATCAATTCCCTACATATATTGTGAGTGTAAGTGACATCCACTTGCGTTCGGGAACTACTTTTCCAGCTCCTTCCACACCCATTATCACTGAGCTTCTTGTGGAAAAAGAGGAGCCTCTGAATACCCCCATTCAACCAAGTGTACATAAGAATCCTAAACCAGCCCTAGTAAAACAAACTAAACAAGAACCACCATTTCCTTAGAGGTTGGAAACTGTGAAACAAAAGGAAGAGGAGGAACCAACCTTTGATATTTTAGATCAGTTGAAGCATATATGTGTCCAAATACCTCTATTTTAGGCCATAAAATATGTTCCAATTTATGGCAAGGCAATCAAGGAAGCATGCCTTAAGAAGAAGAAAGACCCCACTATGGTTCATGTGGTGGGATAGCTAGCTAACATCATGCTTGGGAAAGTGATTGTTCCCAAATATAACGATCCAGGGAGCCTTGTGGTATGAGTTGTCATAAATGGGGTCTAAATAAGAAATGCTCTAATTGATTTGGGAGTAGCAATAAATGTAATGACCAAGGATATCCTACAACAACTAAATGTTGCAAGCATGAGACCTTCTCCTACTGTCATGTAGTTTGTTGATAGTTCTATTGTTAAACCTGATGGGATAGTAGAAGACCTTGTGGTAACTCTAGACTCATAGGAATACCCAGCAAATTTCATGATTCTTTCTCCTAAAGCCACACTAGGCGGGTACCCCATTATTCTTGGAAGGCCATGGTTAGAAACAAAAGATGCCTATATTGGATGTAGGATAGGAGACAAGACCATTTCTGATGGCAAGAGCACCAAAAATCTTGTTCTCTACCCTCCATCTCAACTATCCCATGACATGGATAATCTTGTATGGCCACATGTTGGTGAAGAGGCCAAGGAAGTTAATTTTGTGGCACAACTTATGATGTTAAGCAGAAGCTCTTTCATGCAGCTTCAAGAGGAAGAAGAAGTATTTTCTAACATAATTCAAAATCATTGTGAAATAGAGGAAGCATCATCCTCTCATTTTGTTGATCCAATAAAGACACTTTTGCCTATTCTTCCTACAATAGAACAGCCTGCAGCAATAGGTATGTCTCATACATTGCTACCACATGAACTCAAAGTACCAAGCATTAGTGAAGTAGCTATGGTAGAGATCATTACACAAGTGCAAGTGCCAGAAGGAAAATATCTAAATATTAACAACAAATTGAGTGAAGAACAATAGTTGTCATTGACAAACTTACTGAGAACCCACCATCATGCATTTGTGTGGGACTATCATGATATGAAGGGCTTGGACCCTAAGCTTTGCACTCATAGGATTTACATTAGAGATTATTGTACCTCAGTGAGACAGTCACAAAGAAGAATTAACCCTACACTAAGAGAAATTGTAAAAGGAGGACTACATAAATTGTTAGATGTGGGATTTATCTACCCCATTTTAGATAGCCAGTGAGTGTCTCTATTGGTGATTGTACCCAAAAAAGGAGGGAAGTGGCGAGTTTGTGTTGATTATAGGGAACTCAATGTTGCCACCAAAAAAGACCATTTTCCCTTACCTTTCATAGATCAATTTTTGGACTCACTTGCACGAAAGCAATACTTTTCTTTTCTAGATGGATTCATTGGGTATAACTAGATCCAAATTGCACCTGAGGACCAGGAGAAGACCACCTTTACCTATCCATGGGGGACCTATACCTAATCAGTACTTCCATTCAGCTTATGCAATGCACCTACAACTTTTCAGAGGGAAGTCATTAGCATATTTTCAAACATCTCTCATGATTGCATGGAAATTTATATGGATGACTTTACCACCTATGGTGTTGATTTCAATGAAGCATTGGAGAATCTTAGAAGAGTCTTAAAGAGATGTGAAGAACACAATCTATCTCTAAATAATGAAAAGTGTTTCATGATGATGTGGGAAGGTGTAGTCCTTGGCCACTACATCTCTCACAAAGGAATTCAAGTAGATCCTGCAAAGATTGAGGTGATCACTAATCTGTCTATACCTGCAAAACAAAAAGATGTTAGGAGTTTCTTGGGCCATGCAGGCTACTACAGGAATTTCATCAAGGATTTTAGAAAAATAACAGCACCATTGTATGCTCTACTCACTAAGGATGTTGAATTCCACTGGACAGAAGACTATGACAAGGCATTTTTTGATTTGAAGGCAACTTTGACTCATGCTCCTGTACTCAAAGGTCCTAATTTGTAGCTTCCTTTCTACATCCATACAGATGCATCAAACAATGCCATAGGAGTAGTCCAGAGACAAAGATGGAGCAGGTTGGACAGACAGCAAGGGTTCTATTGGGATTCTAATTCACGCACAACAAGAATTGATGTAGGGTAGCTAGCAGTTGCAAATTTTAGGGCATTAACTAAACAAAAGAGCAACCCTTCCTCTATTGGAGGACCAGCAAAGCCTTAGGTTGGGGGGAGTGATGAGTCCAGTTTATGACTCAATTTTGATAGAATTTTACTGTCTATTTTCTATTGTTTTCATAGACTTTGATACTTGGATGTTGACCTTTTTTATAATATTTCCTCAAAACCATAGATATTGGGCATAAGTTTATTTTTGTGATCTTTAATGACATTGACATGCTATATGAACTATTTGTGTCAATTTTACATGTGGATTAATGAATGCTACTTTAAGATAGCTATGGATATGCAATTGTTGTGCATACTAATAATGTTATATAGATATAATTAGCAACCTACAACATTGAAGAATATTATGCCAGTTGGTCATTCACCATAACGGTCAACAAGGTGATCATTCGAAGGTCAATGGAGGGAAGACTCTCGATGGTGAGAGATTCCTCATTCAAATCAAAATTGTAACCACCTTGTAAATGGTCTTAATTGTCTATTAAGCGAATATAGGTGTTACTGTTGTGCTAAATTTGTGTTAACGCAAGCATGCTTGACCGGATTCCATGCATGCATAACTGCCTCTCCACTTTCCAAGCTTTCCCTAAAGTGGTGTCCTCCTAATCTGTTGGAGTTGACTGCCTTGCTAGGTGATTAGTTAGTAGCTTTTCTTCCTATAAATAAGACTTGTATGCTCCTTCATAAGAGGTTGCTTAATCTAATGATGTACTCACATTCTTAGTTTTTTTGTAATACAATTGTGTTGCTCTATTGTACTTGTGTTTTCCAATGAATAAAATGAAGTTATAAGTCCGTGCATCTAAGTTTACATTTGTCTTAAGGAATACTCATCCAAGGGGGGCCACTTGGTGAGCATTCCATCCTTTAGCTTAGTTGTTACTTTCTTTTCAATAATTAGTTAAGAATCTGGCACTGACTATTTTGACAGCCACTAGAATTCCATTCTGTGACTATTCTTGCAGCCAAAGCAAACAGAGTAGTTTCTTGTTTGTTCGCTTAGATTTTCATTTACGTCATGCATTTCAGTTTAGTATAGTTGTTGGTTGATGCTCAACACTTATGTTATTTCTTTCCAAGCAACTTACTTCTAGCACTGTGTCTTTCTTAGTTGTAGGATGAATGTGGCTACTTTGGATCCTTAATGCACATATTGTATTGACCTATTTCAAGTTCATGTCCCTGGGTTGACAAATTAAATGCACCTTCATGATGATTGAGATAGCTATTTGGGTTAGATGTCCAATCTCTGAATCACAGCTGTAAGGGCTTAGTTATTAGATCATTGTAGGAGGCCAACATTTTTGGCACCATCGTCAAGGACCAAAATGTTGGCCTCCTACAATGATCTAATAACTAAGCCCTTACAACTATGATTAAGATATTGGACATCTAACCTGGATACCTATCTCAATCATCATGAAGGTGCATTTAACTTGTCAACCCAGGGACGTGAACTTGAAATGGGTCAGCATAGTATGTGCACTAAGGATCCAAAGTAGCCACATTCATCCTATAGCTAAGAAAGACACAATGTTGGAAGTAAGTTGCTTGGAAAGAAATAACATAAGTGTTGAGCATCAACCAACAACTATACTAAGCTGAAATGCATGACATAAATAAAAATTTGAGCGAACAAATAGGAAACTACTATGTCTGCTTTGGTTGTAGGAATAGTCACATAATGGAATTCTAGTGGCTACAGAAACACTCAGTGTCGGATTCTTAACTAATTACTGAATAGAAAGTAACAACTAAGCTAAAGGATGGAATGCTCACCAAGTGGGCCCCTTTGGATGAGTATTCCTTAATACAAATGTAAACTCAGATGCACGAACTTATAACTTCATTTTATTCATTGGAAAATTTACAAGTATAATAGAGTAGCATAATTGTATTACAGAAAAACTAAGAATGTGAGTACATCATCAGATTAAGCAACCTCTTTTGAAAGATCATCCAAGTCTTATTTATAGGAAGAAAAGCTACTAACTAATCACCTAGCAAGGCGGTCAACTCCAATAGATTAGGAGGACGCCATGTAACACCCCTCCATTTTGGACATTTGGATCGGCACTGCTTTCTTGGTAAGGTTTGATTATGCTTGTTGTGACTGGAAACTTAGTGATTATTTAATCATGAACTATTTAGTAATGTGCATGTTATATCATGTTGTGTCGATTGTGTTTGAACAGGCCTTGACTTTTGGAACTTGATTACGTGTGATCATGATTGATTAAACGATGTGAAATTATAGGTTGATGTGATGGGATCTTATTCTGATGTTATCTATATGGCATGATTTGGAGTAATTTAGAATATAGCTGATTAAATGATGTTTTATGCTTGTGATCATATCATTGATGTTAGAATCATTAGTAATTGTGTATTGGTGAAGGGGACGGATTGTATCACTCGCTTGCGAGTGCCCTACAATTCTGAGATTTCCTCTTCACGGCGTGTTTGATCATAATATGCATATATATATTGCGTGTTCGACATGTTCTTTGTTGCAGGTTGGCAGGTACATGACATCGACTCCACCTGGTTTCCAGGTCTGAGCGTGTCCATGGACCAACGGAAATTAATTGGGAGATAGTAGCTAGGTTTTCCGAACCAAGTCGTCACCCTAGTCATAGCGTGTTGTTGGGTTGTCATCTGGGTCAGTTGTTTTAACTTGGTTAGTTTCCCTTGAGTGTTTATTTAATTTCAAGTGTAAAGTATATTAAATGACTTGTGTAGTTTAATTTATGACTAAATGTGTTTAAATTGCATGTTAAAGTGATTAAATGACTTTTGAAATTTATAAATGATGATGGTTTGATCTTATTGAAATGTGAGAAATTTAGTGAGTGATTAATTAATTTAATTTAATTAATAAAATAATCTAATTTTGAATTAGAGGTATTTTATTGACTAATTAAATTAATAGGGTTAAATTAAATTAATTTGGTTGGGTAGGCATCTTTAGATTTTGGGTTAAACCAAAATTGGAATTATGTTTTACATTTTACTTTTAGAAATAAAAGTTGAAAAGAAGAAATAAAGTAAATTAAATCAAATTAAATTAAAAGGTATTACATTTTATTTGAAAAAATAGAATTTTTTTTTAAGTTATTTAAAGTTCAAAGGTTTCAAAATATAAGGACTTTGTAGAAAAGATATTTGTTTTGGGGAATAGTTGACTATTTTGGTATGAGATATTTGTGAGTTTGAACTTGGAATTGAAATTGGAGTTTGCAAATTAAAATTTGAATTTAATTTGAACTTGAAATTGAATTTGAGGAAAATCTGAATTTGAGTTGAATTTGATTTGGGGAGATAATATATTTCATTTTTGAGGTTTTGTTGTGGGTGCTTGGACTTGGGTTTGAGAAGGAGGTGGAGACTCTTGCTTGGAGGGGATTCAATGGAGGACTTGGAAGAAACTCCATGTTTGAAGGCTTCAAATCTTGGAGGAAGAAACCAGGTTTTCTTTGTGTTTGTTTTGTTCATTTTTAAATAGTTTAATCTTGGTAATTGCTTGTTGAAAATCTTGTTGGATGTGTGAGAAATCTATGAAAGGTTGTTGAATCTTATAAAACCCATGAATTATGCTTTGAAAATTTGCAAAATGATTGAGATTTGGAATGAAAACCCAAGATAAAACTCCTCTTCAAATTGAATTGTTAAACCCTCTTGTTGCTGGATAAATTTTGTTGAGATTGGCAAAAAAAATATGGCTCATTTTCTCAACTTGAGCTGGGAATGCTAATTTGAAATTTCCCTTTTTAAAATAAAAATAGATTTACGTTTTTTTCTTTCCTCCCCTGTTTTTTTTTATTTTTGTTTTTTCTGGTTTTTTTAAGGGAGATGAAATTTATTTTTTTATGGAAAGCAAAATATAAATATAAATTTATTTTGTTTATGTTTGGTGGGGGATCAATCCCACCCGGGTCGCCATGGCCGCGGGGGCGTGTCGGTAAGCCCGACAGCAGCATTACCCGCAGCGACGGTCGATGTGTAAGGAGCGACTTCACTGCGGTATCGTAGCCCAGCCGCGCGGGGGAGGGGCAGTGGTGCGAGCACGCCTCGGGGGAGGGTGATAGGGCTTCGGCCTTTCAAAATGAAACGCGTTTTCTTTTAGTTTTGTTTTTTTTTAATATAAAAGTTTATATTATATTTAATATTATATATATATTAAATATTAAATATTAATATATATGTAAATGATATGTATATATATTGAATATTTAATATGATATATATTTAATATTTAAGAAATAATGATTATATATATAAAGGATTTATCAGAATATCAGTGATGTGTAATATTATGCAATTAGGCCTTAAATAATTTATTATTATGCAAATAAAAATTAGTTTTGTTTTGACATATTAAATGAAGTTAAATGTTAAATAGGAATTTTAAAATTGATTATGAGATAAGGGTAGTTAAGGAAAGCTGATATTTTAGTAAAATTTAATATAGTTGTGACAATATATTCAGTCGAAGTAAGATTTAATATAATTAACTGATCGTTCTATGTTGAAACAAGATTTAAACTATTTTAAATGAATGGTTATTTATTAATTGTTTCAAATTTGAGGGTATAGTAACTTAGAGCAAATTAATCGATCTACTAGCTAAACAAAGGAATTCGTTTCTTTATGAATTTGATTATGATATAAGATTTAATAAGTGAATTATTTGATTATGATGTCCATTATGATATAAGATTTAATAAGTGAATTATTTGATTATGATGTCCATTATGATATAAGATTTAATAAGTGAATTATTTCAGTCAAATGACCTTAGTTATTAAAAAGTTTGAATACGGAATTTAAGTAGGAAACTATGAGATAGTGAAATATTTATTTTATTCAGTTATTTTAATTATCAAAAGTTTGAAATTATTTATAATTCAGTTTTGATTTTTTTTGCGGATAATTGTGGCAAATGAAATTAAAGGGGTAGATTTAAATGTAGATAACTTGAAGATGATTTTGATTCGAAATAGAAACAAAAGTAGATTTTATATTCAAATGGAATATTTAGAACCCTGAACTTTGAATAGTCAGTGATTTATTTTAAAGGATAGAGTCTAGATAATCAAAGGTTTGTTTAGATATGAGATTGGGAAACGAAATACAAAGTATTGTTATAGATTCTTAAATGTTAATAGTGTTATCTAAGTATTTAGTATGTAATAGTATGTACATTGAGTAGGCTCTATTAAGTATATTTGTTGGAATGGATTCATACTCTAGTAGAGATGAGGCTTAGTTGAAGATTTATTTGATTTATTAATGCGAGTTGAAAGAAAGACTGATTTGTTTATCAAAATGTTCTAAATATAGAATACGTATGAGAAAACGTAGAAATAACGAATGATTCATTGCAATCAAAGAACCTTGTTTGTCAAATGTTGGCTTATTGATAATTTTGATGTCGTTTAATTATAAATTGATCAGGTAAAGCTGTATTATTGGATTAAATTCTTTAATGTCGGCAAGAGGGTCTATGCATTTTCTATTCAGCAAAATTGATTGGAACATATTGTGTTCAAGTAGAGATGAGTATAGTTGATTTATTTAATGTTGAGTTGAAATTGGAGATCGATTTGTTGATCTAAGTGCTACCTATCAAGGTGTTTTAATTATAGAATATAGTGGCAAAACATAGAGAAAGGAAGGGCTTATTATTAATGGAAATGTTTTGTTAATCGAGTAATTTTATTTACAGTATAGAATTGTAAGGCATAGAGTGATTGATTGGTCTATTCCATTTCAATGATGTTATCTATTAAATGTCTTGGTTTTAGTATATGAAATTTCGAGTATGTGATATTTTCCATGCGTATTTCTTGTCGTGAGAAGAAATGGGTTCGATTGTTTGATAAATGCAAGTCATGTGACTGTGTTTGACTGGGTTTAGGAAACCCGAACATTAGTTTACTTAACTGTCTGGAATGCTTGTAATGTGTTAACGTTCGCCCGCTATGTTGGGAGAATAGAGTCAATGTTGAAGTCTTCCAGTTTGGAGTTCATGTATTGGTTTGGGATTGTGGTACGTGAGTCAATTTGGTTGTGCCTTGGGATTTGTGCATGTATCACCAAGTCGTTTCACCCGGGTTTCACGATCGGGTTTTGTGTTTTGTACCTCCTTTGAAAGGAGGGGGTTTCTGTAATTGGTTTCCTCCTATGTTTGGAGTGGGTTTGTCCTTTGCTTTCCTTTAGTGTGTGGAGAGGGTTTTAACCTTGTTTTCCTCCAGTGTTTGGAGTGATGTTATTGTTTTGTTACCTCCTTGGATTGGAGAGGTCATGTTATCTGGTTACCTATTGTGATTATGATCATGTGTGTTGTCTTAGGAGAGTGGCTTGCAAATGGGCGCCGGTGCACAAAGTGGCACCAGGATAACCTTTTTGCAAGTTGGTTAATTCAGTGATAACTAAATAAACTTTTAGAAGTTTAGGATGCATCAAACATTAAATAAGATTAAGTATGCCTCGCTCATGGACCCAAGGGCTTGTTGTAGACTTGGGATGAGACGGGAAGGCCTGGAATGGAAAGATCATCTATCTCGTCTTTACGAGAGGTATTTGGTTCCGCATGAGCAAGCATGGGTGCCGGGAATGCGGTAGAGGCTACCAGGATACCCGTGTAGTGGGGGTCGGGGCCTAGGAAGATTCCCAGAGGATATCCCTTGACGAACTATACGATGACAGTCTTCCTAAGTCAGCAGTTTGTTTATTTAGTTGAGACACTCTTGATCTATTCTATGTTGGGAAGCAATGTAACCAGTGGCAGTTTTGTGAGAGTCGAACCTAGAGTTGTACATTTGCCCGTTCCGTCTTGTGATGAGGTCTTGTATTTTTTTTTGTTTCAACTTTGTGTGACCCGTGTCTAGTGGTAGATGATCTTGGTAGGAATTCCTGGTTACTATCTCCTAGCACGGAGGGAGTGGAACCTTTTGGTTTCCACGTGGTCGGGTGGCGTGCATCTCTTCCGTTGGTTCTTCTTCATGTTCGTGTGTCCGTGATTTCCAGTTGGAGAGCTCGTGGGAATCAGATTCTTCTCTCACTTCATTCTTTCAGCTCTTATTGTATTTTATTATCCCTCATCTGTTATCGAGGTGGAATTTGTAAAGTGTAATCTTAACTTTTGGATTTACCTCATTCGGGGAATGAGTATTGTAACCTTATGGTAAATCATGTATTGGATATCTTTTGGTATTTCTTACCCTTCGTTGTAAGCTATCTTGTTGGAATGTATGTTGTCTCATTTCTTTAAGTGTTTAATGTTTCAGTTTATGTTAATGTTAATTGATGTTGGGTTTTAAGTAATCTTTGTCTCATGGCCTTAGAGGTTGTTGGCAATCTGTAATCACCTTCATGTTATTTGTATTTTTTAAAAAAAAAAAATTGGTACGTTTAAGTGGTGAATTGCAACTTCCTCTAGGGTTGCGTGGCGGGGCATTACACGCCACTTTAGGGAAAGCATAGAAAGTGGAGAGGCGATTACGCATGCGCGGAATCCGATCAAGCATGCTTGCCTTAACGTAGATTTAGCACAACAGTAATGCCTATATTTGCTCAATAGACAATTAAGACCATTTACAAGGCGGTTACAATTTCAATTTGAATGAGGAATCTCCCGCTATCGAGAGTCTTCCCTCCATTGACCTTCGAATGATCACCTTGTTGACTGTTATGGCGAATGACTAGCTGGCAGAATTTTCTTCAATGTTGTAGGCTGCTAATTATATTTGCACAACATTATTAGTATGCACAACAATTGCATATCCATAACTGTCTTAAAGTATCATTCATTAATCCACATGCAAAATCAACACAGATAGTTCATATAGCATGTCAATGTCATTAAAGATCACAAAAATAAACTTATGCCCAATGTCTATGGTTTTGAGAAAATATTATAAAAAAGGTCAGCATCCAAGTATCAAAGTCTATGACAACAATAGAAAATAGACAATAAACTTCTATCAAAATTGATTCATAAACTGGATTCATCATTGTGGTGTTTTTGTGCTTTTGAATCACATTTGATACTTTATCTATTTAAGGAAATAAGAAGTTTTGATCAATAAAGTTGAATTGGATAAATTAGTGAGATATACTGACTCACCTTCCCCCTCTCAATATATCATTGTGTTCTAACACTTGGTTGTCTCCATTTCTCTACTTTATGAGATAAAATTGTAATTGGTTAACTTATTAGGCCTAGTTACTATGACCTAATGTCATTGTTACCAAGTCATGTCATTTGGATTGAATAATGTTGGTGCAACCTATCAAAGAGGCATGAGTGTCATCTTTCATGACATGATCCATGATATTGTGAGGATTATGTGGATGATATATGGCATAAATCAAAAACTAAAGAAAAGCATCATGTTAGTCTATGGAGAATTTTTGAAAGACTAAGAGAGAACAAACTTATATAAAACCTAAGAAGCGTGTCTTTGGTGTTACATTAGGAAAAATATTGGGATTCATCATGTCTAGAAGAGGTATTGAATCCAATCAATTGAAATCAAGTCGATCATAGAAACAGTTCCTCCCAAAAACCTCAAACAACTACATAATATACAATAAAAAATCCAATTCATTAGAATATTTATCTCACAACTTGCAAATAAATGTCAACCATTCACACATCTATTAAAAAATAAAACTGTATTTCATTGGAACACAAAATTTTGATTGGATTTTAAGCAACTTAAACAATGTCTTTCAAATCCCCAATTCTCATGCCACCTAATCTAGGAGAACCTCTATTAATTTGCATCTCAATGACACCATTTTCCTTGGGATCCCTGTTGGCTCAATATGATGCTTAGGGAATGGAAAGATTTGTTTATTAGCTAAGTTAAACTTTAGTAGCATACAATCTCAACTACACCCAAATTGAGAAGATATTTCTAATAGTTAGTTTTGCTTGTCAAAATATATATTATTTGCGCAACAACAAAACTAAACTTGTTGCCAAAGTTGATCTTCTAAATTATCTTCTATCAAAGTTGGCTCTCATAGAATGGAAAAATGGTTTATTTTTCTCGATGATTTTGACATTATGTAAATTAGAAAGCTATAAAGGGACAAGTCTTTGTAGAGTCAACTTGTAGAAGAACCACTAAAAGATAATAAACTTTTAAACATAGAGTTCCAAGATGAGTCCATTTTATCTCTTAATGAGTTGCCTAAATAGAAACTATATTTTTGTGGCTCCTTCAATATTCTTGGTTCAAGGGAAATAATTATGTTACTTACACCACAAGGTGACATCATCCCCAATGCATTCAAAATTGGTTTTCCTTGTACCAACAATATTGTTGAATATGAATCCCTCGTCTTAAGCCTCAAATTAGCAATTTGATGAAACATTGAACATTGGTCCATATATGGTGATTCTCACTCATCATAAAATAAATCAATTATGAGTATTAGGTTAAACATTAAAAACTCACCCCTTGCAAAAGAATGATTACTAGCTTGATAAATTATTTTGAGAATATTACATTTGAGCACATCCTTTGCCAAAAAAATAAATCAACAAATACTATGGCTACTATTGGTTCACTTCTTGAGATGCAACAGGATACTTGAAAGTGTAAAGTTTTGGTTGAGCACCTAACAATCCCAGCATATGACATCCCAAAATTTGAAATGGTATGTAAGATTGTTGATCCCAACCCCCCTTAGTATCATGACATTTAACCTGCCTCCATGACATCATATCTACTACTCTCTTGTGAAATCATTTCAAAACATTCATATAGCATATATAATGCTTCAAACTCCTTGGAAATTCCCTCTATCATAAAGGTTATGATGGTGCCTTATTAAGGTGTTTAAATTTAGAAAAAGATAACTTAGTGATCAAGGAAGTCACAACAAAATCTACAGAGAACATACAAGTGGCATGGTCCCGGACAAGGAACTTCTAAGAATAGGTTATTATTGGCTTACCATGGAGAAAGATGTATGTTAGTATGTCAAAATATGTTTGGAATGACAAAAGCATAGACATCATCTACACACCTTCTCAAGCATTGCAACCAATCACAACTTTGTGGCCCTTCTCTACTTAGGGGATCAATCTCATTAGGAAGATAATATCTCTTCCTTTGATGGCCACAAACATATCATTACAATCACTTAATACTTTAATGCCAAGTGGGTATAATTCATTCTTTCAATCCTTCCATATGTAACTAAAAGTTTCCAAGTTCATCCTTAATCATCTCATTTGTCATTATGATATCCCTTCTACCATTGCCAATGATAATGATTAAGTCCTTCAAGAATAATGAATTCAAAGATCTTTGTGACCAATTTTGTATCAAACATAAGTGACTATACCCTATTATCCTCAAGGTAATGGCCAAATTAAAGCTTATGATAAAGTTATCACTAAAATCCTTTAAAATATTAACAATAACACCAGTTAAGATTGTCATCTTCAACTCTATCATGCTTTATTACCTTACCATATTAGTATCCACACACCTATGATTGTCATGCCTTATTTTCTTGTCTTTCGAGTTGAATCCATCATACTCATTAAGATCAAGCTACCATCATTTTGTGTCTCCTTCCCTGATTTGATTGATGATAAGGAATATAGAATTGTCCATCCTCATGAGCATTTGGTGTGCTTGATCATTTGAAAGCATATCAAAACATGTTATGGATAAGCCACAATTTATACCAAGTCTAGAAAGCTTGAGATTGGCAAAATTGTTTGTAAAGAATTTTAAAAAAAACTCTACAATTGTGAAAAGAAAGGTAAGTTTGAACCTAATTTTTTGGGCCCTTATGTTGTCATTGTTAAATTTAGACAAGAAGCATACAAGTTGGCCACATAAGATGAACAAGATCTTAATGAAACCATGAATATCATGCATCTCAAAAAAATTTGTGCTTAAAGGGTTTCATGTTGCTCTCAAAAAAGGTACCAAAAAAAGTAAAGAGAGAAATTTCATCCATAGGTGAAAACCATTTTTATGGCACTTTGGGCAAGTACCATGATAAAAACTAGCTTTTGGAATCATGTGTAATCCATTGTCTACAAGTACCTACACTTGAGGGAAGGCCCCATTCTATCAAGTTCTCATTATCCTCAACCATCCTTGTTAATATCATCATATCCATTCATTTTTTAATTTTTGACCTTAATAAGAACACCAAAGCCTTGAGGCACATTTTGGAAAAATCTTGGTATATCAACTTTCTAGTGTTGGTTGATTAACATCAATATGACATAATAAAAAATATATATAGAAGTACAAAAAAATTGATAAAACAAAATTATCCAAAAAATATAAGAAAACAAAAAAAATCCAATTCAACAACAATCACAAAATGAAAAAATCAAAGAAAGTGCTTGGTTCAATTAAAATGCCTATTCATTTTAAACACATCATTCTAGTTCTTTTGGGATTTATCGTTTCCACTTTAGTAGCTTTGCATGCATCATTACTTAGGGCAAATCAAAGCTATCAACATCAACACCTCTTGGGTTTTAGCCTAATCCTGGGCAAGCATTTGATCTTTTTGTTTTTGTTTTTGTTTTAATTATGTGTCATTTTTCCTAAATATTTTCTCATTTTCTTCTACATGTATTTGTATGTCACTCCTTGGGCCATTTCATTGAAATAGCATCATCATGGTCTTCTATATCATGTCGCATCCTTTCATTTGCTTTATTGTATGTTTTCCCTATATAACACATAGCAATTATGTCGTCATGGTCTTCCATATCATGGCACGTTATGTTATATGATATAATAAATCAAGTTCAAAAATTTAAAATTTTGTACAAATTTTGCAACATTCATCATTCACACTCACCTTCATTTATTCTTCACTATGTATGAATAACATTTAATCTAACCCATCCTTTGAATTTAACCCATCTATTTTATCCCAAGTTCTTTCATTTCATTTCATGTGTCCATCTATCTATTTCATCCCCACATGTCCTCTCAAAGGAATGTATCTCTAACCATCATGCCACTTAGGCCATCCTCTTGTATCCATTCTTTCACTTCTAATTTCTTTCATAAGTTGTTGCTTTTTAAGTTGTATCACCCTTTCAAAGAGGGACAAATGTAGACACCTAGATTTCACCACCTTGGCTTGTCATAATTATCCTAATCTCATGTTGTCAATAAATGTATTATCATTCTATTGTCAATCAACTAATTTTTTTTGTTAAGTTATTCTAATCATTTGATCACACTAATTATTTATCAACTTTATCAAATCAATTCACCTTTTCAATTAATTGATAACATTATATTAATTAATTAATCTTATCACCCCATTTTTAATTAATCATTTAATCATTATTAATTAATTAATTAAGTCCTAATTGATCCATGCATATATATCCAATTAAAATAAATAAATAAATCTATTTATATTCACCCATATTTCAATCATCAATCAAAGTCAAATAACTAATAAGTTAATCCCACATTTTAGTCCATGTCAATTTAGTCAATCCCACATTTCGGTCCATGTTAATTTTAATCAATCCCACATTCCACTCATCAATCTAACTAATTAACTAATCAATTAATCCAATCTATTATAAATCAAATTAGTTGACTAAACACTCAAGTTAATTGATTGATCGATCAAACCAGTTAACTAGTATGTCAAATTAGTTGGCTAATCAAATGAGTTAACTAGTCAATCAAACTAGTTAACTGTAAATAATGCCTTGAGTCAAGATTGATTAAACCAATCTTGGTTATTTAATTTTCACCTAAAATCTATAAAGTTGTCAACTCTTTCATCTTCCTACCTAGAGATGAGAGCTTGGCTCAATAATCTTTAAACTTTTGAATCATATTCTCATCACATTGCTTAAAAGCTTGCACATCTTGTTGAGCTGCCACAATCCACCATCAAAGTGTGAGCAAATTCGAATCAAGCTCTATCTAAGGTTTGCTTATATTTGGAGAGAAAACAAAGAATGTCATTATTGTGATTTATTGTCACTCTAAAATGTATGCACACCACAAGGCTTAGAAAGTGCAATTGAGATGCTTTGGAGAATGCATTATCACTTGCTCCTAATGGGATATCCAAACATTCACCTTGGAGATACACTTGGATGCATTAGGTGTATTGATTATTGGTACTTGGGGCATCAAAATGTGACTTCAAAAAGATTAAAAAAATCTCTTACTTATTGCTCTCTTTGCCTATAAATAAAAGGTTTGGGATGAGAGCTTGACATAACTTGTAAATGGTAATTCTTTGTAACATTTGATGTAAATGGCTTGAGTTGCTTGTTGAGTGGATTTTGAGCAACATAGAGGACATGAGTTGATGTTGTTTGTTTTTGGATTGATCTCATGAAGAATGCAATAATTGCTCAAATCTACTATAAAATGTCATTTTGTGCATGATTTTCTCTTTAATTAAAAGTGTTAATCTCCACATGACGGCTCGGAGTGTAACATTGTTTTGTAACCATGTGGTATGTGAGATTACATTGTTTTTTTGTGCATTCAAGGTTCAACCTTTCCTAAAAGAATTTCCCCAAGGGATATCAATCTCTCTTTTGAGTAGTTTTATTCCTTCTTCATTCTTCTTGTGTGTTGCAAAAATTTGTATAAATCAAATAACTTGCAACATCTTTTTCTCATTTGATTAATGGTTACAAACGTTCCATACTTTCCTTCATTTGGTATCAAAACATACTTTTGAGTTTTGGTATTAGCAGTGCTAAGAGAATTTCATTTTCAGACGCATTGAGCACACTAACATCATCAATTTCTAAACAATTAGCAAGCGAAATTCTACACAATAGCAATATTGTTCTACATTATTATTCTCTAAACAAAGTGCGCTATCCAATAACATTTAATTTCCAAAAAAAGTGTTTCTCTTTATCAATTCCCAACTCATCTAATTTACCCAAATTATTTAATGCTTGATTTTGTACATTTATTTAATTAGCCAAAAAAATTGTAAAACAGATTTTATTCCTTTGCAATTAGAAAAGAAAAACCATAATTTTAGTTTATTTTAACCATGCTTCTAATTTTTGCTTTTCAACATATCAAACAACTAACAAATTATCAAATTTATATTCATTTGGAGGAATATATTCATGTAATTCAACGCATTAAAATATAACCAAACATGAAAATAATTAAACCCCCACCTCACTGGCTTAAAGCAACTTTTTGCCGGTTATTTATTTACATCCGGAAGTGCAAGTGCAGAGGTTAAAAATACAAAGCCTTTATTGAGTCTCGTAACTAGAATATATGTTTGTCAGCGTAGCCATGAAGTAACAACGAGATCCATCAATACTTAAAAAAACTAGTGTGTAATTCCCAAGTAAACTGTTTAGATAAATTAATTGCATATTTTATATCGAATTTAGGTATTTGAATTCCATTTCGACAAAAGGTTGCCAGCTCTAGTCAAAATTTCTATTAAAAAAGAAAAGATTAGGAAAGATTGATGAAAACAAAAATAGATACATAGAAGGTCAGAGCTCATTTGTTAGAGGTTTATATCCACATAATGCAGATCAAGAAGGATACAAAATTATACAGATGGCTCCAAAAAGCTCAAATGCATACTTGCAAGTGCGTGCAATTACCCAGGGTGTGCATTTTTCTTCACATGTCTAGAGGTTGTAACCTTGTAAATATGTCTGTCATCATGAAGATGCAAAATTAAAGTAGCCTCAGGACTGCCAATATTCAATATAAACCCTACAAGGCATTGCTAGCCATTGTCCACTAAAGGTAAGGTTTGACTTAATTATTAAAACAGCAATAGAAAAAGGTGAATACCATGCCACCCTAATAATTGTGTAAATATGATCCCCTTAATGTAGAGAGCTAATAGTCTACTTGTATTAATGTTCTAGCTTTTAATGCAACACTTCAAAGTTCAAAAAATTACCTTCATTCCAAAAATTTTAATCTTTATTTCAAACCATTCTTGTCTTAGGGGGTCACATGTATTGAATCCAGAGGGAGAATGGAGTACAGCTCAAAACAACACAAGGAAAATGGAAAATATAACCCCCTAGTGGAATGCTTGCTTAAGGGGACTCTAATACACCAAATCAGTGTCTTGCTTGGCAGTCACCGGAAAAACTAGCTTTACCTTTACCTTTCTATAACAGTAAGACAGACTTGGCCAGGTCCACCACAGGAGACTGGTTTGAATTTCAGCAAGCCCATACCAACCTCACAAATCCAGTGAAATTCACTGTATAACAGACAGATCTTTATTGCATGCACAAGCCAGAATCAAACAAGATGTTTCGATAAGAAAAACCAGTTTTTTTTATAGAGCACAGAAAGAGAAATTACAATGGAAGCCTGAATTACCTGTATTATATAAAGAACAAAAGCTGTGGATTTCAATCAGCAAGCAAAGACGTCTTCTCATATTTCTTCAAACTATTCAATCAGTCCATGCAGAACAGTTATGGAATGACTGCAAACATGTCAATGGCAGAGATAAGGATCTTGCAAATCTGTCCAGAATCAGCAATGGCAAATTTGGCTCATGAAAATGGAGGCAGTTCACTGATTTCTTAGTCAATGCCTGGTGAAAGAAATATTTAAGTGTATTGTCAAAACTCTAGACAAAAAGCAAGCTAGAAAACTATAAAAAATGAGTATTTACTAAATACAGAAAACTCACAGGAAAATTGACCCATATTAAAGAGTCCTGTATTCCACCAGTTATCTCATCAGCAAATTTAGCTTTCTCTTCTCCTAACATAGCTCACAAAGGGCGTTTAAAAAACCCTTTGGCATGCATCTTGTCTACTAGTTCTTCGTGCTTCTGTATTTGACCTGCTTTCCGAAGCACATCTAAAACCATCTTATAAGTTTCCAAAGATGGTTGTATGCCTTTTTCTTCTGTCATTTCCTTAAAATGCTTATATGCTTGATTCCAGTGCCCAAACTGACAAAATGTGCCAATCAGAACTCTGTAAGTATCAACATTTGCCTCACATGCATTCTTTTCCATTTCTCTCCGAAGTTCCAACACCATATCTGTTGATTTCATCTGAGAAAACATCCGCATCAAAGCATTGTAGGTAGCTGTGTTTGGAGAACATTTCAATTCCTTCATCCTAGAAAACAGTTTGTAAGCACTGTTGACGTCATTCATCTTGCAAACGTGCTTGAAAAGAAGGTTAAAAGTCGATGAATTTGGCACAACACCTTTGCTAACCATCTGATTTAAAATCTTAAGAGCAGCATCTAATTTCTTATCACTACACTGGTTCATAATTAGAAGATTGTAAGTAAAAACATCAGGCCGAATCCCATGTCTCTTCATCTGCTTACAAACCTCTAATGCCTTTTCTCCCTCATTTGCTTTCACATGTGCACGAAGCAAAGCATTGAAGGTCACAATGTCTGGGGAGCATCCACAGCCAATCATTTCCTTCAAAAGATCCAAAGCCTTGTTCACATTTCTAGCCCTACAGAAACCCTCAATAAGAATATTGTATGTAACAACATTAGGTTGAATTCCCTCTTCCTTCATGTCCCCAAAAACCTTCATTGCCCGAGAAATATTGTTATCCCTGCACCACCCATAAACAAGGGTGGTGTAAATGACTGTATCAGACTTAAACCTATCCCTTAAACCTTCAAAAAATCCCTGGGCTTCCTCAACATGTTTTTTTTTACAGAGTTCACTAAGAACGATTGCAAATGCAACTGAATCAGGTTTAAACCCATAGTCTTCCATGCGATTAAATGCATCGATAGAATCGCTGGCCATCCCAGCCCTAACATATCTTCTAACCAAAATTGAAAATGTCTTAACTGTAATCAAAACATTTGCCTCCTTCATCTCGTTCATCAAATTCCATGCAATATCAAATTGCTTAACCTTACCTGAAAAATAGAGGGTTCTTTCAGTTCTGACTCCAAAGATCAGTAGTGGTAAAAATGATCATGCTGTGATATCAAATTTCTTAACCTTACTAACAAAAAGAAGGGTGCAAAGGTGAGACTCAAAATGTAATCAACAAAAATAATCACACAGCAAAATCAAATTTCTAAGCTTACCTAACAAAAAAAGTGGAGCCCAGAAATTTGACTCAAAAACAAGCAATAAATATTATTACATAGCAATGCCAAATTTTGTAACCCTAGATAGCATTGTGGGGCACTAAACTTAGATTCAGAAACCTTGCATGACAATGTAGGGTTTAAGAGCTAGACTTGAAACTTTGGTAACCTTATCCAACAAAATAGGGATTGAAAAGTTATACTTCAGAGGGCAGTACTAAAAATGATCATACAGTTACATAAAAATTAAGACAAATACATAATGCCACAAATCACAGTTTCTAATACAAAAAGAAGAAAAGGCGTTTCCTCACTTTTCTAATTGTAAACCTATAATCCCACTATATAAAATTTCAGAATTATATTCCCAAAAATTTGTTAGATTCCAAAGTCCAAAGTATTAGTAATAAAACCGACTGCTACAGCAATATCAAGTTTCATAACCTTTACTAACAAATTAAGGATTCGAGGAGTTGAACTTGAAATTTTGCGAATAGAAATGATCACAAGACAGTATCAAATTCCTTAACTTACCTAACATAAGGAGTGCTCTAGACTCAAAAGCATCTAGATAAGGTATAATCACATGAAGACTTATCTAATATTTTAATCTTACTTAACAAAAAGGATTCTAGAAGTTACATCAGAAAGGTGAGTAGCAAAATTCATAGTTGAAACGGTTCAGCAGACTGGACGAGGGAGACTCAGCAGTCAGCACTCAGTTATCGAAAAAAAACACTAAAACAAAGGCGAAAAGAAAACTTACACTGCAAAAGAGTACCTCCCTACCCTAATCCGACATCTATATCTCTGCGTTGCCACGCCCACAATACAATGTATGATTTCCAGGATGTAGGAATGAACTTTTTGGCCATATAGAGTGATTATGGTCAAGTTTAGGGAAAGATTTCAATTGATTTATGACCAATTTAATTTGCAGGTGTTTCCTTTATTTCCAATTATATTGGCCTCATGGACCTGCAAGTCCCAATGCTACAGGAAAAATGATCGCATGATGGAATTCTTATAAAATCAACAAGAAATTTTTTTTATATATCCCTGGAAATATCAGACTTAACTCACCTAATAAATCCAGCATTTCGTTGTAGGCCTGAGGGCTATGCAAATATCCCTCCTGTCGTCCAGCCCAATTAAAGAATGCGAGGGCCTCTTTACAAGGAATCTCCTGCCTCGAGCTGCAGCATTTCTCAATCACTTTCTCCACCAATATTGGGGAAATTTCAAAAGGCATTTGCGAGAGTTTAAAGCTCAGATTGGAATCAAACAAATTGTGGGTGTATTCTTCCTTTGTTTCTGATGTTGTTGGGGAGCTTTTTCTGTGGTGTTGTGTAAGAAGGGAGTGTATTTTTTTAAAGGCTTGAGAGTCAAATTCGGGAGGTTTTTCCGCTTGGTCTTGAGGATTTTGTATGGTGGAGAACATTCTGATGTTGTGGGTCATGCATTTGGAACAAGTGAGGGGAGTTGCAAAGGGTAAAATGCGCTGGAATTGCTTGAATACTAATCTGGGCGCCATTGAAGAGAAAGATCCCTAGGGTTTTAGAGTAGTTCGCAAATGTTCTCGTCTGTGTTTGAAGGGTTTTAAACAGTAAATATTTTTTCAGGGTTGTTTTAAACCTTTACAAGCTCCTTTGGAACAGTAAGAGAAAAGATATTGTTAATTAGAGGAATATTGGGTGTGATCCTCTTTCTATGTTGTAGGGTTCATTGTGATCCTTTTTGTAATAGAATGGAAAAAATATTTTAATGACATTCATGAGATTAAATAGTCTATGGGAATATATTGTCTATTTGGAAAGTAATCTTTTGAATAAAAGATATTGTTAATTAGGGAATATTTTGAGAGTATTTTTAATTAGAATATATATGTATTTATGTATGGTTAAATTTTAAATTTTGAATTAAAAAATTATTTGTAGTTTATTGTAGAGATGAAAAGTGCATATTTCACACTTTTTAATTTGTTTTGTAATTGGTTTAGCACATATTTACAACAAGTGTAACTTGCAATTGGGATTGATTTTTATCCTTGAGAGTATGACATGTCTCAAAAACTCCTTATCCCAACTAGACATGACCCCTCCCCCTCTATTCACACCCTAAATCAATTTAAGAATAAACATGCATATTTCTATCCTCCATTGTTATAGCTCCATCTACATGCCCATAGAGTCATATATCTACAACTCTTTAACTACTCTATACTAAAACATTCTTCTAAGGGCTTGACTAAAACAAGCTCCTAAATATGCCAGGCACTCCTCCTTTTTACCGTAGATCTTTTTTTACTCCTATTGTTGAAGTTACTATCATCAAAAAGTAAAGACTTCCAAAACTTGATATCAACTATTTGGGAACACCCTTTATATTGCTTAGATCTACAAACTGCAAAAGTATACAAGCTTTATTTAGTTGGATCCTCTTTCTTTTTCTAGTGCTAGTGCAATCTCAACTTGTACTCATATTGCATTAATTTAATCTAAGAAGTAAGTATCATTTTTATTTTTATTTAAAATTAGATATTAAGTAGATGACTACAATTTAAATAATTAAATTAGTTAACTAATTACTTGATCAAGCTAACTCTTAATCAAATTGGTTGACTGCAAGTCAGTTGATTGATCAATCAAGCTAGTTGACTAATCAATCGAATTAACCAGACAATTAAATTAGTTAATTATAAATCAAATTAGTCCTCCAAATTGATTAAATCAATCTTGGCCATTCATATTTTCACCTAAAATCTATAAATTCACCAATTCTTTCAAGAATTCAAGGATTTCTCTTAAAAAACTAATTTATTTATGAATGTTTGAATCAAAACATTATTGTGATATCAAAAATTTTCCACAAAATTTGAGGATCCACATATCTATCAAAGAGAATGAGTAAATTTAATCTAGGCGCTAACTAAGGTGTGTGTATTTAGAATAAGAAATTTAAATATTGGTTTTAATTTCAACTTTGTTCTAAATTCATTGAAATTCATTGCATTCACAATTCAATAGGTTCTTATCACAATAATGCTCAGGTCTTACATACAATATAATACCCATAGGTCTTACATTTTTTCATGTCTTACAAGTGCCAAGTTAGGTCTTACATGTAATACAATGTTTTATATGAAAGAAGTAATATAAAGAAAGATATATATAGAGCCCATAGAACTCACATATAGAGTTAGCCACTAGGAGATGTCATTGTCCTGAACACTCCCCCTAAATGGAAACTCCTTAAGTTTGAGCATTATAATAGAGCCATGGCATAGAGGATTTGTAAAGTAGATGTTAGGATTTAATCCTAGACCACAAAGATTATTATATCTCTACAACTTGATAATTAGTCTAGTAGACTAGATAATTTTTTTATTGAAAACTTTTCCTTGGATAAAGGACACATAAAATTTAATGTGATTTATTATTTAAGCATGGATCATTAGAAAAATAAATATGTTCACATTGATTGTCTCATAATAAAGTGATGCTTTCATTTGAATCCATATGAAGCTCAATAATAATTTCATAAGCCGCATTGATTCCTTTGTCAATTATGTTGTACTCTAATATTCAACCTTTGGAAATGAATGGGCCATGGTAGGTTACTTTATTAAGTATTACTTCATCTATGTGATAACACCTACACCATATTTTAAGAACATAGTTGGAGGTAGATTTCCTATCAATGAGACTACCAACATAGTCAGTAACATAATAATTAATATTTTTGTATTCTTCATGTAGGAATTATAAATACTATAATTTATTGAGCCTTTAATATATTTTAAATATTATTTTTAAATTTTTTTAATGATCCTTCAAAAATCTAGACATGAAACCTACTATTTAGTTAGGTTTATAAAAAAATAGAATTGTTTTTTTCATGGTGATTTTAGGGTTTGATTAATGCCAATATTCAATAAGTATAACAACTAATTTAAAATGATCTTGTATTACATTTCTTTGTAAATCATGTGCATACTTTTCTTTTAGATATTTGTAATTGATCCTAAAATGCATCCAATCCTAAATGATGAAGATGACTATATATGTTATATTAAATAAAAAATTAATGTATATAACATAGCTATAATATTTGACTAAAAAATGCAATCACACCCAAAAATGATGATTGTTTCATCTTCATTTTGACAAGATGATTAAGGCATGATATTCCCACTAGCATAGCTAAGTAATATTTTCATGATTTTGAAGTAGTTGACAATCATTTATCAAACATATAATCAAAGAACCCAGAAAAAAAATCTTTAAATATTAAGAGCTATCCCTTTTAGGTGTTTCTCCAAGAGTTTATATCTCTGTTAAGCAGGTTTTAAGTAGAATAAAAAATAACCTCAAGTAAATAAGAATCCGTATGATTTGATATCTCTTGAATTTTTAGATCGATGTATTTAAGATATTTATCTTAATATATATATTAAACTCATATGTACAAAGTTATATGTGAATATACTTGTTACTAATTGAAGAAACTAATTAAACTTTAAAAAATTAATTACAACCATATAAATGTTGAATTTTTGAAGTTTCTCAAAACCTATCATAATTAAAGAGACCATATATAATTCCAAAAATGGAACCCTAATTTAGTTTTTATTAGAGGTAAAGTAGGTTTTTAAGGGGACCCGAAACCCTTTACAAAAAAGGAAATTTGTATCAAAAGATAACTAAACAAAGCAGTTAACAACCAACATGCAGCAAAACATCAGCAAGACAACTGCCAAAAAGGAGGAACAAAAACAAAAAACTACATATTCTTCAGAATATTAGCAGCTTCCATGTCACTCTCAATTATCTTCTAATGTGCATGATCCATGACTTCAAAAATCTCTTGGGCAGGGACCCCAACTTGCATCTTAGTCTTGTTGTGAGTTCTAGTACTGGGCCCACTTACCTCTTTAACCAAAACGTCCTGCGAACCAATAGCCTTATCAACTGAAGCTTCCTCCACCACCTGCCTTTCCCCAGCAGCATCACTATCACCAAGAGATCCCTCCTTCCATTTCTTATCCTTCTCATTGGGAGTAGAAATTCCCTTAGCCTCATACCTCTTAACAGATTTAGTTACTTCAATAACCTTATCCAATTTCATGCTAACCCTTTCCATTTTCTCTTCCAAAGTCACAATTCTTTGTTCAAAAATATGCTTCATCTTCAACATATCCTCAACAACATTATTTAAGGAATCATACAACTTTTCAACTTGAGTCTATATAGAAGACTACAAAGATTCCCCAAATTTTCTCACAGCTCCCCGAACCCTCACATTGGTAATATTGAGCTCATTAAAAACCCATTTGAACAATATAAAAAGGGAAATAGTTCCCTCCTTAGCCAGATCCAAAACATTAGGAAACTCCTCCTGGTCAATGTTAAACACATCCCTGGCCTCCTCATCACCCTCCTCAGAGACACTATTCTTATCCTAGCTCCCACAAACCTCCTTACCTTTAGCCCTAGCCACTAACATTTGAATTTTACGAAGAGAGCTAACAATGTCCTCAGCCACCGACCTCCTTCTATTCTACTTGTCAATTTCCTCAACAAGGGAATCCATAGCAACCTACCCAGTACCAATCTTGGGAGAAGAAACAATATGTTCCTCTTGCATAGGGCTAGTGGGCCTCATGGCCATTTTCTTATGACTACCCTCCTTCAAATCCTTCTTTCTCTTAGATCCTAAAGCAGGGGACATAGGAGATACCTCCTTAGCAGCATCAATCATATCTTTCAAGATGGTAGAGGGGGCAACATGCCCAATTTTATAAGGTTTTTTACCAACACCATCCTCACTACAAGTCTCATAATCCTCTGGGTTAGGAACAAAGTAACATTTCCCACTCTTACCCAAAATAGGGGGTTTTGAATATACTTCCATAAAGTCCTGAGAATCAGGAACATAATCTTCATCCTCTTTGGACTCAGATTCCTCCTCCAGAACCACTTTCTTCTTTTTCCCTTTCAAACTCATGAGTTCCTCATCCGACACTGTTTCATATTCCAAGGTCGGTTTCTTTTGCTTACCCTTAGGAGCCATTATAGGCTGCTTATGAACCAAAAACACCTTTGTATAATCTGTTATGAATAGAATTATCCCAATATGTAGCACAGGATTCTTAGGGTTTCTTTTGTGATCCTTAAGACCATACTCTAAAGAAGCCAAAAGATAGAAAGGAAAGGAAATTTTCTTCTTATGACAAAAAATTATTCAAAAGAACAAAGTGATATGAATTAATAGTAGAGAACCGACCTTCTAAGGTAATGTACCTCAACAATTCCTTGAAAAAATCTCCCCATAGACCTTTAATGGAACTGTGCTGGTAGCCACCACTCTTAGCCTACTTGAGCTTTTATTCTTCATCTCCTTTGAAGAAAATCTGCAAACAAACTTTAGATTCCTTCTTATCTCTATACACCTTTCTTCTCTCCATGGAAAGACCAGTAATATTTGCTATGAAATCCTCATTGATATCAAATTTAGTACCTCCCAACTTTAGAACCCTATTATTCCATCCCTTGACAAATGAAGTCGTAGCCTATGGATCGTTCCCATGGATCCACTCCAAGTAAGGTGTAATCCCACCCCTTTGCAACCTTTTCCACACTTCAGACTTGGTTTTCATGGTGTCATAAGAGAAAGGATCCATACTATTTCTATCGCCACCCATGATCACAAACTTAGCAAATCCTAAGAGCTTGAGAACTTTACAAATAATTAAGAGAAACCTTGAGAACATAGACTAGGAAATACCCACAATCTATGTGACAATGACATGGTGGTAGAGGGTCATAATTAACCTCAAAGGTTTCCCCATACGGATATTCGAATTACCATAAGCCAAAGCACATTCCAACTCACCATCACTCCAAACAACAATCTACCACATGAACAGGGTCATGTGAGCACAAATCATCATGAAGCCACCATCCAACTTAGCATTTTTTATAATCGTGATTAATACAAGTGATAGCCTCAATGGGAAGGGGGTCATTCACATCCCAAACCCTGGTGCCTCTAACCCCAAAGTTAGCAAAGACATCTACAAGACCATTACCTTCCCTAACAATATGAGAAATTTAAAATTCATCAAAAGAATTTAGAATTTCAATGGCATCCATAATAACACTCCAAGAGGGAACATAAGACTTCTTCAGATTATTGATAATATTTAATGAGTCTCCCTCAAGCCACACCTTTCTATAGCCTTTCGAATGAGCCACCTTCAAGGCATGATAGGCTGCAGATGCTTTCGTGAAGTGGTTTGTCTAGGTTCCCAAAGGGAGCACCATAGTGGAAATGAACCTACCATTATAATTTCTTAAGACTTCCCCACAACCAACAAGTCCCAAATTACCTTTAGCAGCTCCATCAAAATTAACTTTCACCCAACCAATCAGAGGAGCTTTCCAAACAACATCATCTCTTGAGGCTTTACCTTTAGTCAAATGAAGGGAAATATCACAAGGAAGCTTCCAATTTTGTGCAATAGAAGTGTCACCTAGCTTAAGCACAATCCTAGGGCCATCCTAAAAAGAAGCCCCAAAAACAAAATTCTCCTTAATAGCAACACAAATTTTAAAAGCCACAGAGATGGCAGGAAGAGCTAAACTTTCAAAGATCATGTTATTATGTTCTAGCTAAATACCCCAAGCAATATGAGGAAGAGAGAGAGACCAAAGTAAAAGAAAAGTTGGGTTTGATGAAGGTCCCACCCATTGCGACCACACTTCCCCAATCAAAGAGGGAAACACCCAAGTGAGATTCCAAAGAGAAAGAACATGGGCCCACACCTCTCTAAAAAATCTATAACCAATCAAGAGATGAAAGGAATCCTCAACATCCTCTTCACATAAAAAGCATCTATTAGGCATTATAAAACCTCTTTTGACAAGATTATCAGTAATTAACACCTTATTCTAACAAAAAAGCCAAAAAAGAATATTCACCTAGGAATCAATTTAGGGGACTAGAGGGGGGACCAAAAGGGAGTAGAGCCAACAAAAGAAACTTGAAGATTAAAGGTCGAAGACATAGAAAATTTACCATTGGAAGAAGGCCTCCACACAATCTTGTCAATAGGAGCATAAGAAGGAATATGAACTAAGGAAAGAGCAATAAAGAGACCCTCCAACCCCGGTTCCACCTCATGTAGCCTTTTCCATTGCACCCCATCCATATAGTCAGCAACAAATCTGCCAAACCTCCAAAAACAAATATCCATTAAAGGAAGGGCCCAAGGCTCATCTTTGAGCGGCCTATTACCAAACCAATAATCATCCCAAAATAGAATTTTCCTACAATTTCCCAACTACCAAAATAGGCCTATAGAAACAATCTTGCGAGCCTTAACCATATAATCCCAGAGAGTAGAACCAAACAGAGAGGAAAATCCAGAAGACAACAAATCCCTTATATGATCCACACCACAAAGATATTTTCCCATAACAATTCTAGCCCACACACTATTAACAAAAATAAGGTTCCACAGTTGCTTACCAAGAAGAGCCAAATTAAATTCTCTAATCTTGTGAATACCAAGATCACCCACCTTTTTAGGCCTACAAACATCATCCTAGGAGACCAGATGAATTATTTTCTTATCTTTGAACCTAGACCAAAGGATTTTTTTTTAATTCCCTCCAGCTTATCCACAAATTTATGTGGCATATAAAACAGGCTAAGAGCATAAACTGAAATATTCTAAAAAGTAGATTTGATAAGTTGCACTTTCTCAGCTTGACTTAATAGCACACCCTTCCAACTAGCCAATTTAGAGTTGAACTTTTCAATCAATCCCCACCAAAAGGACTTAGGAACCACATTAGAACATAGGGGGAGGACAAGGTAAGATGCGGGAAGCTCACCAATCTATCATTGCAAAATCCTCACAATTTTAATCTGCCTATGCTCAAGAGTGTCAAGAAAGAAAATAACACTTTTGGGTAAACTAATATTTTTCCCTGAAGCATCCTAATATCTCTTCAAAATAAGTTTAATAGCTTTGGCTTCCTTGATAGATGACTCCCAAAGCATGAGAGTATCATCAACAAACTATTGATGGGAACAGATAAGGTTACTAGAAGAAGGAAACAAACCATACATCTAACTAGTATTTATAAATCTTTGAATGAGGTGGCCCAGAGATTCCACCGTGATAATAAAGAGAAAAGGAGAGATAGGATATCCCTGTCTCAACCCCCTCGAACAATCAAAAAGAGGAGAGGGAGAGCCATTAACAAGAATAGAGAACCTCAGAGTGGAAATTAGCTGAAGAACTAGAACCACCAGTTTCTCCCTAAAACCAAAATCTTTTAGGATCTTAAAAAGAAAAACTCAATCAACTCTATCATAAGCTTTAAGCAAGTCCAACTTCAGGATAAAACCAACATGCTTATTAATAGTAAGAGAGTGAATATTCTCATGAACTATGAGGATAGAGTCCAGAATTTTCCTACCCACCACAAAACCATTTTTCTAGGGAGAAATAATTTGAGGAAGAATCTTTTGCAATCTAACCGCCAACACCTTGGAGAAAATCTTGTAGATAGAGTTACACAAACTAATAGGATGAAATTCATCAAATGAAGTAGCACCCAATTTCTTAGGCACAAGGACAATAAAAGACAAGTTTAATTCCTAAAAAGATTGTCACTACCAAAAAATTCCTTAGTAACATCCACAACATCCTTTTCAAGAATATCCCAAAAAGATTGAAAAAAAAACATCAGGAAACGATCAAGCCCCAACGCCTTGTTACCTTCAAAAGCGAAAACAACACTTCTAATCTCCTCAAATGAAGGTATCCGCACCAATTTCTGATCGATATCATCAGAGATAACATGAGGGATATCCTAAAGAAGATCATCCTAACACTCCAAGTTTAGTTCCCTTTCCACAGATAACAAGTTAGATAAAAAAGAAGACACCGCATACTGCAAATCCGCATCCTTCTCCAACACCTGATTATTATAATTAATAGCCTTAATATGATTGGAAGCCCAATGTTTCAGAGTAGAGAGATGGAAAAACCTCATATTTTTGTCCCCTCTTTTTAACCACATAATTCTAGATCTTTGCTTCCAAAATTCCTCCTCCTTATCCATAATATTATGCAATCTAGAAAGAAGGACATTCCCTCCTCAAAAGCAAGAGCTTGATCATAACCAAACGCTGATAGACTTCACACGTTGTAAAGCTCCCGCTAACATCCCTCTATTTCAACAAAAATGCACCCAAAGAAGACCTGCTCCATCTCCTAACATTATTC
>VDFB02271358.1:30627157-30699576 GCA_007258455.2 Sequoia sempervirens | reverse complement strand
TGCAGTACATCACCCCTCCTTTTTTTAAAGTTCCTTCGTCAAGATCCCATTTATACAATTTTCATAGCCCCTTTAACTTTCTTCATTGCCCAAATTATGAGATACATATCCTCACATGAATCCCCTAATTAATTAATTTCTAGTCTTCCTCGTATTCTTCAAAGATTGTGGAGTCTAACTCCTACTTCTGGAAACATGTAAATCACTTATTTCTCACACCATTAGAAGATAATTGGAATTTAGCATTTTAACTCTTAACTCTCCCTTCAAAAATTCCCCAGCAAACCGTGTTTCAAAATGATAACTTTAAAGGTCTACATAAGGTGTTTGGAGGTAGACATTCGACTTAGTTTAGCACTACATATAATTATGACTCATAGTTTAGATAGGTAACTGATTATCAAGTGTTATGTTGAGACAACCATCAAAAATGGAATACGACCAACTCAATTATTTCAGTTGATTTATATTATGATATTATGTTAGAACATAAATTCGATATATTAATAACTATTAAAGATAATTCCATACTTCACAAACTAATGGTTAATTTGGACTACATTTTGTAATAAATATTCCTCTATTGATCAAATAAACATTATGCTAATGATTAACAATTTCTTTCATTTGTAAAATATCAAACTACTGATAACAATATAAGCAAGAATATGTACTAATCAAATTGATACCTTCCTAGTTAATAATGATAATATTTGATACTTAAAAAATTGATAATTTTGGTCAATTAACCAGCATATCCTCTTTCATTTTATATGCAATCATTATAGCATATAATATTATTGTCAAATCCTAATCATGCAAAAATAATTATCACACTAACTAAACTCTAACATGAGATGATTTGAAGATGCCATCATGGGATCATAAATTATTTTACTAACTTGACTTATGAGTTATTTGACTTCTAGAAGTATGCACATGGTATGATTCATTTGTATATGGTTATGTCCTATATTTATTTTCACATTATCAACTAAATATTCATTAGCTAGTGTTTAACAATTACTAAAGATTTAACCAAATCCACTACTCATTACTATTATACCAGTAACTGTATTTTGTAACCCAATAACAATTACATATAACAATAACATTTAATATAGTATGTATATATTTTGTACAGACAAATAATTAACATGGCAAGATTTAATTATATGACACATACACATACACCAAATACATGGAGGTCAATAAAATAACCATAGAAATTGGGTAAGGTGAAATAGTCAAGTGAATCTGTACCTTTTATTTTGTATCCATCTATTGGTCAAAACCTGGGTGATCCCACAATAGTGGTTTACAATTTTTGGCCAAACTGGGCATGGAAATAAAAAAATTTAACTAAATCTTCACTTTCGGACACCTATAGTGGCTAAACCGTGAGGAATTTGAAGATAATGAAAACTAGAGTTTCATGACATTTTGTCTGTAGATTCTAAATATATTTTTTTCGAAAGTTTTGGAATCAAATTGCACTTCTTTTTCCATCTCCCTCAAAAACTATTTTTGTTTGAAAAACAACATTTTTAAAAAGTGACGCTCACCATATAATGCATAAATTTTTTTTCCATGAAGGATAAAATTCTAATTCTTTCAAATTTAGATTTGTAGCTCCAATATCTAGTGATTCCACTTGGTTCTAAGATAGTTTTTTATTGAATATTTTTTCTTTAATCAAGTTTCGAAGTCAAACCAATTACAATTCAAACATAGCGCGACCGTATAACGCGTAACCTTTTTTGTATGTATCGAAATTTAATTTAATTTTTTTGTTGGATCAAGGACTTCAATATCTGGTGCACTCATATTTTTCTAAAAAAAAATTGATAATCTTCTATTTTTCCACATGTGCAAAACATAGAGTATGATTTTTGGTGAAAAACCTACATTCACAAGAAATAAAAAATAAATATAATAATTAAATTAAATTTATTTAAAATTATACTTTTTGGGAAGCTTATAATAAGGACTACATACTTACAAAAAATAAATTTTAAATGAATTCATTTGATCCCCAAAAGGTAAATCAAAATTATTTTTTATCAACATTTTGATAGGTGTAAAGAAGACTCTGTTATAGGTATGGTTTAAAACTAGCGGAGTTCTATCCAAGGGGGTTTGATCTAAGGTAGTTTGATCAAACCCTTTTGAATTAGAATGTTTTAAATGAAACTTTTAAAGGCTTAAATCATTATATTTTCTAAAAATTTATGATTTTAGCAAAAATCAAAATCTCCCAAAAATTATAAACCAGCTTTGTGGGATCACCCACCTTATATAAATATATCTTTTTTCATATGAAGCATGTTTCCACCTTCTTGATTCCATTAAGACTATACTTCGATCACACTAAACCACCATAACTAGTAAAACATAGTCGAAGCAATATAAATTTAATCATCCTCACCATATCATAAAACAATTCTAAATCACCTTAACCATTAAGCGTTGTCACAACTTGGTCAATCTTTATTCATTTATAATTTTATTTTAACAAGATTACTTTGTCAAAAATATGAAGTGATCAACTAGATGCATTATGGGGATTTGACCAAATGGCCTTATGCTTCTTCATTATTGATTCATGTATTTAATTTATTAGACAGAGTAGTAAACATTTGGCATCATTGCCTTAAAGAAATTAGGTCAGATTTGAGAGATTCATGCCCTTGGACCCTAAAAAATACAAGATACCACAACATGGTCAAGATCAAGATATCAGGGGATCTTTAAGGATCATCGAACAAATAAAATGAAGGAGTTGATTGAGGGGTGATGTTGAAGAAGGTGAAGGTTCCTGAGGGAAAGCTCGAGTCCACCCAAGAGTAGAAGTTGTAGTCGAGAGAGAAAAAGAACTTTCACAATAAGAGAGCACATGAAGGGAGAGAGGGAAGAAATAATATGCCACCTATTTCTCCCCAATGAAGCATACACTGACCTCATTGAACAAACTAGAGAGTTTTTTGTACCATCAACGTCGATTGAAAGGGAAAGCAAAGGAGAACCCACTAACCTTGCCATTGGCAAATCATCCAGAGTTTCACTATTGGACGAAGGGGGAAGTAAAGGATAACCCACCAACCTTGCTATTGAAAAAATGTATGGACCATCACCGTTGAACGAAGGAAAATCAAAGGAGAACCCACCAACCTCGCTATTGAAAAACCATCCAGACCACCACCATCAGGAAAAGGGGAAAGTAGGGAGAAACTACCATGCTCACCATTGGTGAACTGTCAGGACCATCACCATTGGATGAAGGAAAAAGACAATAACCCATGAATCTTTTCATTGGAAAACCATCTGGCCATAACTATCGCACAAAGGAGGTTCATTGTCGAGTGAAAGGGAAGGAAAGGAAGAACTTACCAACATGACCATTAGAGAATCATTCGTACCATTGAAGTTTGTCAAAGGGGAAGGCCAAAGGGAACCTATTGTCAATCTAGTAGCTTGACCATACACTATATTGAAGACTTGACACTAATGGAAGAATCAAACATTGGATGATTAGAGCTAATAACACCAAGACAAAGGGAGCATTGAAAGGACCCCAAGGGCAACCTGAGGGTGACAAACATTGAAGAGGGATGACTGAAGGATTTTGGTATGTTTGAGAGTGCAGGTAAAGCATCAAAATGTATGAATCAAAAATCTCCAACTTGGTTATCATCATAGGGGTTGCAACAAGGAGGCAAGATGGTGACTCCCCCAACAAGTCTGAATGTAGAGCAGCAGAAACTTTTGAAGTTCACTGGAAACGGGTTAGAGGACAGTATAAGGAATTGTAAGACATGTGAGATCATTTGGGTAGCAAATGGTCAGGATGACATAGTGTATTGGTTGAGAGCATTTCCAATAACTCTCAAAGGGATAGCCATAGACTAGTACAAAAAATTGGAAGTAGCTCATGAGAATACATGGGATGCATTAAAAAGAGCATTCTAAGAGGAATTCAAAATTTGAGAGACGATAATGAAATTGTGGTGGAGATCTACAATACCAAATAAGGGAAGCACGAGAACATGCAAGCCTATAATCGTAGGCTCAAGAAATTACTGGTGAAATTAGAGAGCTAACCAATCGATGGGCCAAACGAAAAGATGGTTCATCGAAGGATTGATTCCTTTGTTGATGAAGAAAATGAAAGTAGTGCCTTCGTCATCGTACGTCAATGCTTACAAATAGTTACAATTGAGCAATGGACATATAAAGTGAAGATAAAATGTCCTATTGCAGTAAAAGAAAAATAGAGGTGGATGGAAGTTCAAATGATTATAGCGATGATGAATCAAGAATGGTACAAGAACTTGAGAGGGATATGCTATGAATGATGGAAAATTTTAAGACAGAGAAAGAAACTAATAAAGAATCTAACAAACTATGGTGTAATGAGTACAAAATTAAGGGGCACACAAAAGGTATTGTCCTAAAAGATGTTTTGTCAAATTTTCCAGGTTATGGGTTATTCAATAAAGAAGTGCCCATACAATTTGAAGACCAAGAGTATACAATTACTCTTTACGTAGGGAGAGAACTCAACTCCATCTATGCCACAAAATGCATCTCTAGGAAATTATCAAAATCAAAAAGGAGGATGAAGAAAAATACAATGACCCTAAAGGAAACCCTATTAAACAATGTCAACAATATAGTGAATGGGGACACTTTGCTAGAGACTACAAAACTAAGCAAGAACAAGTGCAATTATTGTGCAAATGGTGTGGACCTGGAAATCAAAAAGACGATGGATTTCTAAAGAAAAAGGTTAATGTCAACATGATTGATGTAAGGCATAATGAAGTATTGGCCATTACTTGAGCCCAAGTAAAGAAGGTTGTGTATCCACACCCACATATAGAAAAAGAAAGGCTCTATTCAAAGAAAGGGCCGAAGTGGAGAATTTTATGGACAATGAACAATGTAACTCAAACACAAATGCAAGTACAATAACAAACCAATCACAATCCAAGAAAAAAATTGCACAAATACTTTAAGCTACTATACTAGTTAAAGTAGTGGATTTATTATAGAGCATTTCTAAACTTTGAAATTATATTGTATCAGGGGAGAATGAGACGATGCATGCTATAGCCCAATTAGAATTTGGTGAGAATGAAGAACCAATAATTGGACCTCTACACTTGGGTGACCAAGTGATTCATCCAATGTTACTGACAATTAACATGACAAAGAAACTAGCAATGGTGAATATTAAGATCCTTGAAAGTAATCTCACCGATATGATTGTTGATGGTAGGTATGGTGTGAATGTCCTTCTAGAAGACACTTGGAGAAGTCTTGGAAAGCTGACCATTTTTCCGCCAAATTTTCAACTAGTGGGTGTAGATCAACAAGGTATTAAGGTACTTAGAGTTTTAATGGGACAAAAGGTAATTATTAGAGCTCAAACATTTTTGTTGAACTTTGTGGTCATTTCATTAAGGAAGAAAGTGTATGATGCATTGTTAGGTTGGGGTTGGCTGGTGGTAGCCAAAGTGAATCACAACAGGAAAAAATATAATCTCTATTAAGAATAAGGGTCATAAATATATAATTGATTTGAAAAATAAAGAAATTGGTGAGGAAGCAACCTCCTCAAATTTGTTAGATTCTGACTTCAGAGAAGAATGGATAGAGAGCCAAGGCTCAACGGAACCAAACAACGAAGAAATTTCGGAGTTACAGTCATGTTCAAACGATGAAACAAATTCTCTTTATGGCTTATTTCACTAGAAAATGGACTACGAGGTATTTCCATCGACTTGTAATTTTCTTGAAGCTACGACTCTCAAAGAAGAGCAACCGATGTAAAATGATTTTGAAAAGTTGGATATTTTATGTGCGCAGGATGCAGTCCATGGTTGGCAAAAGATGACAATTTCAATATAGGTATCTAACTTTTTAGAAAAATGCAAAAATAATGGAGAATATGTCTTAGAGTACGAAAATAAAAACATTTAACATGGAGCATACAGATATTGGTCAAGTCAAACTAGAAATGTAAAAATATTATATTAAAATATATATATATATATATATATATATAAGTGAAAGTTATAAAGGGGATGATAATAAAGAAATTTATCATATTGTATGGCCCCCCTTCCTCATTGCACGGAAGCAAAGGAATATCATTGTGCAAGAGAGGCTTGCATTGTACGGCCTTGGAGGAGATATTTTGTGCAAAGGCAAATCGTACGAAGACAAGAAGGGTGTGTACTCACTATATGACACATAAAAGAAGGCAATGTATGGCTTGGGGGGTTAATTATCATAGATCAACATCAACAAACCAAAAACCTTGACACCATATGACCTAAGTGAGTGTAGTGTCAGCAAACCAAAAACCTTGACATCGTACAACCTAAGTGGGTATGATAGTAACGACAAAGAAATGAAGGATACATCGTATGACATTCATATATCGTATGAAAGGGGAATTCTAGAGTCATATGGCATCAAAACAAAAGGTATCATTGCATCATATAGATTTACAACATACAACATAGAGGAGGTTGCAGCAAATGGAAGAGACAAAAAAGTTTCCATCATACAACCTTCAACTGCGATGATCGTACATGTTGGTATGTGTAGGCTGATCATGCTCCAAGTTGAGATTTTGGTCACTTTATTCAATGCGGTTTCCCCCCAAATTAATTAACAAGGGAGTGTAGGGGTGCAACTCCTCAAGAAAAAATCCCTCTTATTTCAATAAATAAATTACTATTAATTCCCAATGTAAAATCGATTGAATTGAGTTTTGAGATTGTTGAAACAGTTAACAGTTTATTATTGTGATTGGAAGTTGGAAATGTAGCAAATAGCACATGGTTGAAATTGGAATAGGCATGTGAGAATGTGTTAGTCAAAGCAAAAGAAACCTACGAATTAAGTAACGAACAACGCGTGAGGATAATTGATAAGTCATGGTTAAGGGAAATGGCAACATAGTAGACTTTCTTAGTTACCCCTCAAACTATCAAAACCTTTTACTGATCACAGAAACTCGTGTTTGCCAATCACACTCTGTTGCTTCTGCAATTTTTGTCATTTTTGTCTATACATTATCGCGCCTTACGTGGTCTATTAGCACTTTTGCACATCTCCTCGCATCTGTCAATCCTTGATTTTACCAGTTTGAACTTGTTTAGTGCCATGTCTATGTATATTGTCGCTTCTTTATTACATATCGACGCTTTTGTCTAGCATATCGACATTTTTTCTTACTTTGTCATGTTTGTCTTGGCTGCTATGCTGTCAAACTTGTCTCGACACAACGACGCCTTTGCATGAACTGTCATTTTTTACTGCTATCATATTACTGTTTTTTCTGTCATATTGCTATGTTTAATATCATATTACCACGTTTGTCAGTGCTTTTTTGCATTTGTCTTGGGGCAGCGTAGCACGTTTGTCCATATTGTCACATCTGACCCTAACTTTCTTTTTCTCAGACCTACAATTTTTTTAGCATAAAGTTGCCATAACCTGTTGTCCTAAAATTGGAAACATTTGTCATAATAAACCTCACACTGCCACACAATCATTTTTCACCTCAAAATAGTGAACAAAAACTTTGCATCTCCATCCCATGTCACGGTCATTACCTCATGTCAAACTTGTCTAAACACTTCCTAGTTATCTTGGATCAAAACATCCCCAATCAGCAAGAACACAATCCTTTCAAAACAACTAGATTAGACATTGTTAATTTTGATTAGATCTCTATCATGCCCCCTAGTTTAGCTCTTTACTTGGAAAATTGTCTTCTTTAAAGTAGTTAGTTGAATTAGTATCATCCTTCTGAGTTAGATTGCTTTGGAGTCATTAGTCTACTCCTAAAGTTAGTAACCTCATTATTGTCTTCCTTAGTTTGGACTCTTTGTCTAGGACAAGCAAGGCATCATCCTCAAAACAAACTTAAACAAGAGATATAGTCTTAACCAACTTTTTCTAAACTAATGGTTTCATATCTCCCATTCATTAAAATGCCATTCATCATTGGTCTAAGTAATATTAGGGTTTCTTTACTAGCTCGATTTGAGGCAACTCAAAAATTGCTCATCCAAAACATCTTCATTCACTTGCAAAATCCTCATCTCGTAGGACAACTACAAATTTCATGATCATAACATAAGAAGAAAATGGAAATAAATCCTAGAGGTTCAAATTCTCCCACTACCACAAGTACGGTTGAGAAAACTTATGGAACAACAATGACCACAAGTGCTAGTGATAAGCCATGGGCAAGTACTAGTGATATACCATGGGGAACACCTAATCTAGAGACAGAAGCATAATGTCCTAAATCAGTTGAAACTAAAACACTTCATGACTTCAATCTTGAACAAATATTAGAGATGCAACAAGACCCATCTCTTGTCAAGGTAGTAGATGTTATATTAAGTCTTGACCCAAACTTGTATTTGTTAAGACTTGCACAAGCTGGTGCAAAATTCCCCACATATTTTGATATCAATCAACTTAGGGAACAATCGACCTTGTTAAATTTTGGAGCAAGAAACCATCCACGAGGAAATGACCCCTTGGTGCATCATGTCATTGAACAAATACCTAATCCTTCTTCAAAAAATGTACCAAGTCAACCCATGGCCACTATACAAGGAGTGGATCAGAATAACTTTTCAAATCAATATAGAAATCTGCTATACAACACTCAAGGTATAGGGACCCCAAACAACCTAGGCCTTCAAAATACAAACAATCCACCATTGAACACCAACATACCAATCATCAAGAAATTAAACTCCATACCTAATACCAACATACCAAACACCAACACATCAAACACCAACATACCAAATCCCAATGTTCCAAACCCAAACATGAAAAATTATGGGATCAATCCATTTACGACACCACCATCGCAAAACATACATGTTCAACAAAAACCTCCACAACAACAATTCACACAACAACCTCCTCAACAACAATTCACACAACAACCCCCTCAACAACAAATTCAATATCACCCTCAACAAACACCCCAACAAAATCCAACACCTCAACAAAAAATCTCATTTCACAAAAACATCAACCAGCAACATCAATATATCCCCACACCACAACAAAAACAACATCATCAATGCATCACACCACAACAACAAAATCCCACTCCACAAAAACAACAAAATATTGCATACCAACAACGAATCCAAGCACAACTCTGCACGCAACAACAACTCCAGGCTCAACAGCAGTTACAAGCATTTAAAGGATTACACTTGCCTCTTGCTTTTGCCGCCACTTTGATTGGAGACGTCCTTTTTACCGTTCCACGTTTCTTTGAGGCATTCTGTCTTTCAACTACGTGCTTTGTCTAAGCGTTCACATTCTGCATGCATATCTACCAAGCAGCGAAATTGAGAAAGAGATTCAAGTAATAATGAGAGGTTTTTGGGGAGAGGAGAAAAAAAAGAGAGGGGAGAGCTCCCTTCGTGGGAGAAGATAGACGGTGCATCAGTTAATTGTGATAACAACTTTAGCATAGGAAGCGAACATATTGATCTACACTGTGGTGCCTGAAGCTTTATTCACTTTCTACGAGGAGGAGATTTCTGCTTGCAATGGAGGCGTTTCTATGGTGGTGGTTGCATGAGCTTCACTTCAAGTTGTGGGTTCCTGTAGTGAGACATGGAAGCTTGTTGGGTCAAGGGGCTGTGCTGGACGTGTTCTCTGTTGCATTAGATGGTTGTCATTTTCACTCTAAGAGGAGTCTTGTTGCTGGATGATCTTCATTCCCAGATGAGTTGCATATTGGAGCTACATAAACTGAAGCATTCAGAAGCGATGCCTCTAAGAATGAGCAAGAGGAGGAGCATGGACGTGTGAGTTGCAGGTCCAAGAGAGTTGGAATGGGATGGAGAGTAGTTGCCAAAATAGTCAAAAACCCATACAAAATTTGAAGGCATAACAAGGTTTTACAAACATCTTCACTGTTTCCATCGGCGGCCTAGTTACTTGAGCTCACTCAAAAATTAGGATTCCTCTCAGCGAAAGACTTGCAGGTGAGCAGAAGGGTTAAAAAAAAATAATAATAAATAAATAAAAGTCTAAAATTACAGTCAGTTTAGTTATGCTTGAAGCATTTTAGCAGTATCCTCTTTATAATATGGTAAAATGGGACATTCATCTGGTCAGCTATATTGGGCGTCAATATTTTATGCCTATGAAATCAACTATCTTATCATATATGTTTATTTACTATCTGGGTTAGACTACAGGATAGGTTACTGGTGTTTTTCTTTCTTTAGGAGTATATCGACTGGAGCATGCTCTCTAGATTTCGAACCTGGATTATTATGGCTCCAAATTATCAAACCTTTCCAAGACTATTGTTAGACTCAATAAATTAGGCTTTTTTTTGGTAATGTCCCCTTTTTCATGAGCAATGGAGTTTAGAAGAATTAGCCTATTCCTGATCTTCGTAGGCTAATGGGACTTAATAAGAAAATCGTTTGGCAGATACCCAGTTGATTGGTTGGCTCGTTTCGTGATTCAGTTTACATATGGAGATGTTCTAATGACTTTTTTGATATATTTCTATTTTTAGAAACCTCATGTTATAAACTAATGTTATGTTTGCACTTTATGTTATAAATAATTATTTTATTATAAAATGCAAAATAATAAAATAATAAAATAAAATAAAATAATATTCCTTCTAGAAGGTGACTTGGGAAAGTTCTAGAAGAAGGCCGACCTATTGAGGAAAAAGAATAAATAGACATCATGGGCTTCATTCTTATCAGGCAGATTTGATGTTGTTGATGTTTGATGTTTGATGGTTGTGGAGCCTAGGGTTTCTGCAGTTGTCTTTGGCCATTGAGAACGAAAACTCTCAATTGGTGAGCAATTTTGAGGGTGTGATGTTGTTGATGTTTGATGTTTGATGGTTGTGGAGCCTAGGGTTTCTGCAGTTGTCTTTGGCCATTGAGAACGAAAACTCTCAATTGGTGAGCAATTTTGAGGGTGTGAAATATCACTTGAATTATTGCAGTTGGGAGAAAGTTACTTCAGACTTTCTATTTGTACTTCATTGTAAAAACTTTGTGGCCTTTGGCCAAGTTTTTGGTATTGTTCGATTGGAGACATTTGTGTTGAAGTCTTCAATCTTTTTTTGTCATAAGGAGGTCGATTGCATACTCATATTTTAATATCAGCTTATTGAAGTTGGTGGAGAGATTCGATCTGAAGTTTGTATAGTTTGTTTTGAGGAAGTTCATTTGCATAATACGATTTTGGAGATTGCTAGAGTTAGTTTATGCATTGCATTTCCACTGTTCAGGCTTTGGAGGGTTCTATTTCATTATATAATTACCATCAGATCTGATATCTGTTTTCAGACAATCGCACCAGCTCAGGGAGACCACATTTTCATTCTTGAAGGCTCAATCTCTCAGCTATTTCCTCTTCCACCTTGGGCGCATTTCTTGTGTTGATTTTGTGGTGATTAAAATGTGCATTTGAAGGCATTTCGGTGGCTCTGTTATCAGATTACAGTCACAGTTGCTGCAGACAAGGATCCTACGATTTTGTTCATAGCACTTCAAGGGAACAACGATTTCACATGGAAATATAGGCGCTACCCTCCTAAGAGCATGGCGATGAAGATTGGCATTTAGAAGTGGAGTTACATGATGCCATTTATTTATTTCATCAATTTAGTCCAAAACAGGGGCGGCACCAATAAGTATTGTTTGGGGTTCATTTCCAAAGGAAAGGCTACAAGATTTCCAATCAATATTGGAGACAATCATTATCAGGTTCTTTGTCATTCATTTGAGCATTTATTTATGCCCATTGCATTGTCATTTTTAGATGCATAAGTTGCAGCTGTAGCTAATCATTGTACTCAGACTTGTCATTAAATTTCAGACTTGGCATTGTTGTTACATCTTCATATTTGCCAAAGAGTCTTGGATAATTCATGTTACATTGTATATGGATTGCAAATTGAATAAGAGAGCTGCAAGTTGAAGTCCTATAGTTGCTTTAATGATCATTTAGAATAGTGCATTTGAATGTATGCCAAGTGTTTGTAAAAATGTGTTTGGCTATAAGTGTGCATTAGTTCATTAGAAACTCATGAAAAGGAAAGTGCATTTCATTCTCAGCGCATTGTTAGATCATTTAGCATTCATTATTAAGCATTTGCATCACCCTCTTTCAGTCAAAGGGCAGACCTTGCAAAAATTTAATAGTCATATACTCCTTGTATACCAACTGTTTGACAAAGTACCAGTTGGCTGTAGGTGATCATTTTCATGATTAGAACTCATATATGTATTGAATATTGCCCAAATAAGTTGCACATTCATGTTAGGTCATTGTTTAGACAAATTAGAATCATTTGCAAGCATTCTTATTGATGTTAGGTGAAGGAATGTACCATTGAAACAAACTGAAATGTTACATCAGTCATATGACCCTTGTATGCAAAGTGTTTAATGAAATTTTCAAGGCCAAAAATCAGAAGTTTGCAATCAGATTTGAGCAGGGTCATTACAGTGGTATCAGAGCTGGTTTATGAAGTGTTTGACAAAATTTTAAGGGCAACAAAAAAAGAGTTTTTGAGTCAGTTTGGGTTAGGCTCATTACATTTTTGTTGGGCATTTCTTGTGCCTTAACTACACTTCTGTCGATTGCATATATTTTGGTAGTTCTAAGGCCCTTTCAACAGATCCATTTTGTACATATCCTGTTTGCATCTCATGAAATGAAATCTGTTTGGGTTATTTTATCGAACCATTCTGATGCTTTTGTATGCTTCCTCACCGTGCATATATGTCTACCAGTGCTTTTGCAGGAATGTTATCATTCAAATTCCTCCCCTTCCTTTCCGTGTTTAATGGAAGTCTGTATCATATCCCAGCGTGCCACCTTGGTGTGGGTAGTTAGGACGCTAGCATGGTAGGAAATGCAGGCAAGGGCTGCGACTTCTAGTTTTACACCTGCCAATTGCATTTGCTTGAAAGTTTCTAAAGCCTTTTTAGCAAATCCGTTTTGTTCATATCCTGCAACCTTTGCATTCCATGAGATCACATTTCTTTGAGGCATTCTGTCAAAATACTAGCAGTGTGCCTTGTCTCTTCGTCCACATCTTGCATACATATCTACAGGGATTGTTGCAGCAACTGCAACATCTGACAAATTATCTCTTTCAATCATGTTTTGATGAATGGCTGCACACAGTGTCAAAGACCCGATTTCAGCACTGACAGGCACTAGGTGAGTAAAGGTTGTGGGGTCGGGCTTAATCCCGGCCAGTTGCTTTTGCTCAAAAGTTTCGAAGGTCTTTTGATAAACTGAACTTTGAACTCGCTTTATTTTTATAATCGTCGACACTTGTGTTTTATTTTTCTTTCAGCTACTTCTTATCAATATTCTTTTGTGGCTAGAACACACCGCTTTCCCAAAACTAGTGTGCACTCTTGTACCAAGGCGAATGTGGTCTCTACCTCCTCCGGTTCAAGCTAGCATTGTGTTTGACCATTCCCTAATCTCATCTCTTCATTTGGAGATCATTTTGTTTTACACATGAGAGGGTGAATTCATGACTTTTCATGGTGAGGGGGAAAGAGATTGCTTGAATGAGACTCGTTGTTCATTAATTCCTGAGCAATCGTACTTCTTTTCTGATCCTTCCTTCAAATTCAACTCTTCAGCATTAACATGACACATACCTTCAAGTTTCTACCTGCGAAAAAGTTAATCAACTTAGTATTATATGTAGAGTGTCTTAACAACCAATTCACCCTTTGCAAGCACCACTTTCAGATTATCAAGGACAGCAAAAGGAAAGCTAAGGAAAAGTCGCGATGGAAGCATGAGGGAGGTTCTTCACAGTGCATTTGGCGTATCTTTCCAGCATGATTGTCGCTCCTCCAAACTCCTTCTCGCTGGCCACTGGTATGCGGATTTCAACCCACCATAATATTTGCTTGAAAATTTTGAAATGTAGGGAAACTCTATCTTAATCTGCCATAAGATGAATACAATAATTATTTCCCCTATATTTAATAGATATAAAATCAATTAGTATACCTTTAATAACACTAATGGGATATCTATTTCATGATTTAGAAATTGCTAAGCCATAATTTGATAAGTATTTAATAGTGACAAATTGAATGGATTTAAATATATATATGGTCTTTCTCTCACAATTATTATTCACTTGTAAAGGGAAGCATTTGTTAGTAAATAGTGTAGTTAGTATTTAATTAAATCATTGTCCTATTCGTTAATCTTTTTGGTATTATATAGTAACAATTGGGTAACATATAATTGAGTTTAGATAACTTATTCACAAGTTAACTATTAGGTATTCATTTAATACTCTATTTAATAATTAATAGTTCTTTATTTACTTTCAATTATACAAGTTAATAATGCTTGGATTATCAATAGTCTAACTTAATTATTAAAGAAAAGTTTAACTAGAATTAACCCAATACCTATTTAATATTCATAAAGAATCACAAAGTAGTAATCTATAAGAGCATAGTTTTAGACATCACTTTGATAAGATAACAAATAAGTGATTTGTTAATACTTAGACCAATGAAAAGGTTATTAAATAAATAAATAGGAGTATTAATTGATTAACTATTGTTTGTTGATTTCATTTACAAGTGGCTATTTATCAAATTGTAAACCTCTTGTGTAATTAGTATGATTATAGATTAACGAAATTTATAACTAATTGATTATGATAGTTATCAGAAGCGGATTCTCTTATATTTATTGATCTTTTTCTTAATTATTCGATAGTTATGAGATTGATTAAATTTTGTTAGGATGTTAGACAAACTTATTTAAAAAAAAAAAAACGAAATTGATAACTTATGTTAAAGCTAAATTCTTTTACTTCACATAACAAATGGATGTTATTTTATGTTAATTTCATAATAGTTTAGGGTATGGTGTCCTTGTTTAATTATGAGATTGTTTTACAAGATTAAGATTTACTCTTTGATTAAAATATATTGATTCCTCTTCATTATGGCATTTTGTAATTATGGAAATTAAATACAATATGATATCATTTATTTTATAATATATTTATATAGATATGGATATGTTTTATATATTTATTATTATAAGTAATTAGGAGATGAGTACGTTCTTTTGATATAATTCTTTTGAAATTATATGCCATTATGAATTAGTTGAATCATAGAGAAGGAAATTGGAAAACTAAATAGGGAATTGAGTTACGTATGTTTAGACAATTAAGGATTTTAATTAAATAGTTGAATTAGATTACTTTTTCTTTTATAGTTAATGATTGTCCCTTGTAATCATTTAATAGTTGTTTTGATAGTCTTCAGAAAGTGTGGCTTTCATCATATCCTTCTATGTACTTGAATTATAAGTTGTTGGTAATTGGTCATTGGGTATCATGCAAGGAGAAAATTGAGGTTTTCCCTTAGATGCCCCATTGACCGATTTACTATCAGTAAATGCAGTTGATGTTGTATTGAATTGATTATTTAGCATTGATTGAGTTTTAAGATTTTGTTATGATGTTGCTACACTTATCCTGCACTTGTCGTTTTGCGAGTGAGGATTTTATATCATCCTTTTTTTTGTAGTTCCATGTTGTAAGTCTTCCTTTCTATGTTAATCTTGATTGAGGGGACTTTATGCATTGTCTTTCTTGTAGTCATATTTTGAGATGGTTGGGAACCTGATATGTTTGAGTTACCCTCAGTGGGAGCTTGTGGATTTTTCGGTATTTTAAGCTTCCACACGAAATGGAGAAACTTGAATTATATAGATTTTCCATAGTTGGACCTTTGATATTTCCTTGATCTTGTTTCTGATTTTGAGTTCTTGTGGGTGGTACCTCCTTGTCCTTGTTTTCAGTGATATGGAATGGGTTTGCGAGTTGGTTCTTGTCTTGCATGTTCTGTGATATGTACTTCTTGATTTTTTATGTGAGATGAGGTACACCCCTTGCATGTTTTGGTTTGGTACCCGTAGGGAGTGGCTCTTCATGGGGGTCTGGCGCACAAAGGGGTTGTTAGGGTAACCCATGGAAGAGTTTCCTAAACAAGTGATAATATAATTAATGAACTAGTAGGTTTGGGTAGATAAACACTAAACAAGATTAATTATGAGCCTCACCCATACCGTTAGTGCTTTCACAGGCTAAGGATGGGATGAGAAGACCTGGTTGGTAAGATCACTGCCTTGTCCTCATGAAAGGTAAGTGGTACCGCATGAGTCAGCCTATTGAGCGGTTGCCTGGAGATAGGCAACCTAGATAACCATAGATGGAGTTGGTACCTTGCGATAGGTTGCCTGGCTAATCCATGTAAGGCCATGCGATGACACGCTCCTACAGCACCCATTTATTTCTCCTTGTTTGGTTTCCTTTGGGAGTGTTGTTTGAATTGTTGATGTTGATTGAGGCAATTGGTTCTTGGTGATTGTTGTTGAAGCCTCCAAGTTCTACCTTTTAGTATTGCATACATGCCCCATGGCAACTTGATTGATGATTATGAAAGGTGCCCTTGATATTTATTGTTGGTTGATATTGCGATTTCATTTCAAGGCTTTGGATCCTGTTGTTGTTGGCACCTCTTATGGTTATTTAGTATTGAGCTATAATATTGGCATTTGGTTTTGTTGGATTTTTCATTATTTTGTTGTGGCTAGGTGATGGAAATGTTATGGGTTGTTATCTTATATTGTTGTTATCCTTGTTGTGGAGTCTGGTTTGCTATTGGTTCGTTTGATTGTTTTGGTTGAGGAATGGGGATCCTTCTTGTCAACTCCAAGCACGGGGGGTGGGCCTTCAAGTCCACGCGGTCGGGTGGAACGTGCTATGCACCCCATTGGGTTCCCAAGTTGTGTTCGCGATGCAAAAGCAGATGCAAAGTTCCAGAGCTTTACTTGGTTGAAGACTACTCTTCACTTTGTACCATGTTCAATTATGTAACATTCTTGTATTGGATGTATCTTTTCCTCTGCATGACAGGATGCATATGTACTTCTGAAGTGATGTAATGTAATCCTAAAACGGTTGTAATGTATTATTTTACCTTTGTAAACCTTATGTGGTAGTCGTTATCTGTTGTGTTGTATTTGTGGAAATATACTCCACAATTGTTATAATGAACTATTAATAAAATGTTGTGTGTTTCTTTTTCATCTCTTTTGATCTTGGATGGTTGTATGTTATCTTCATGTAACCTTGATTTGTTTGTTATCATTATGGTATTAGTTTAGGATTTCATGATGCCATCTCATGTACCCCAAAGGACGTAATGGTCTTTGTAATTGTATAATTGCCTTATATGTAATATATGTTCATGTTCATCTTATGTATTGTTCTACTTTCAAAAAAAAAAATTGTGCGATAATTTGTTGTTTATGTTGTCCTTTGGGGTTTGCATGGCAGGGTGTTACACATGGGTTCTATTTCATTTGTATGGAGGTGTCTTATAACGATACATATCTCATACATTTATTCCCACCTAGCTTAGGTAGACAAGCTATAGGATGGTTTTCTTTATTACCCCAAGGCATCAAAATGTTTCAAGAAATTATCGATCAATTTGTTGCACACTTTTCATATAGCATTGATGCGGATATTACTATCACTGATCTATACGCCATCAAACAAAACAAGGGTGAAACATTGTCCTTCTTCCTCCAACGATGGAGACATAAATAAACTAAATGAAAACCACCTATCCCTGAAAATAAACAATTGGATATTGTCACAAACAATGTTAACTTGGAACTCGCATTTCAACTATGCATGCAAACATTCAAGGAACTCATATCAAAAGGTCTTAGCATTGAGAGGGTTCTTATTGTTAAGGGTCTTATACAGATCTATAACAACAATAACAAACCATCTAGTTTGAATGGAAAACCCCATTTATGGTCCAAAAAAAAGTAACTAATGATGGTGTGGTGGATGTAAAATTTGTGCAAAATATGCAACCTCAATAGAAAAATCAACAACAAAACATACAAAACACAAATACTCTGAGAGGACTACCACTACAAAGACAGAATAACTATCCAACAAGACGTAAATATACGCCCTTAGGGGAACCTCTTTAGGTAGTCTTAAACAAAGTCATACAAACAAAACTATATGACTTCTTGAATTCAGATAATATGAGGAACCACAATTTAAACCTTCTTGGTACAATGACAATGATTATTGTGATTACCATCGAACAAAAAATCATAAAACTAACAACTACATGAAACTAAAGAACATCATACAAGACCTCATTGATCATTGCCATGAGGTAAACATTGACCAACGCACATGAACATCAAGAAATAATGACTTAGGGATGTACAAGAATCCTTTGATAAATCACAAGGGAAATGATGTAGGAAAGGCCAAAACATTAAATTCTATCAATCATACCTATGACAGCATCATAGGCCATATACATGATGATATCGATTGTATCTCAATTATCACAATATTTGGTAAAAATCTTGAATGTAGAGTCACCACACAAAGAGGGAGGGTCACCATTCAACGGGCTCCTTCGCAACCAAGAGGGAAAACAAAAGTAAATCCTAAGGATTATAGCCTTATAGATCAGCTTAAGAAGACACCCACATAGATCTCCATTATAGAACTCTTGAGGATATCCCCTGCACATAAAGAGGTCTTAGATAAGCTTTTCTTATCATCAGCTATCCCTACTAATATAAGCACGGATCAATTCCAAGCTATGGTAGGACACATCTCATCCACCAATCAACTAATATTCACAAAGAAAGACCTCCCATCACAATCATTCCCATGATTGTGATCTACATCTCGAGGTCTCTGTCCATAAACATAAAGTCAAAAGAGTCTTGATAGATGGAGGTGCAAGTCTAAACATATGTACTCTACAATTTGTAAAGCATTTGGGTTACTCAGAAGAGGTAATCAAAAGATGAAAAGGAATAACCATTAGAGCTTATGATGACAATGTGTGGAATTCAGAAGGAACCATAAAAATACCTATACGAGTTGATCCCACTACAACAAAAATAAAATTTCAAGTCTTATACCTAGATTTTCCATATAACATCCTATTGGGCCACCCATGGATTCATGCCATGTAGGTCATCGCATCAACTTATCATCAATGTCTGAAATTTCCTTATGATGGCAAGGAAGTAACCATTCATGGAGATCCTTAACCCTTCCATTACAGTAAGAGTATGGAAGAAAAATACTATAGACTACTTCAAGTGCCTAAGAATGATGAAGTTCCATCCTCATCTTCTTATGTTGATCCAACAGCATTAGCTTCTACATCCCAATTTCAACAAAAAATCTCTACAGTCAAGGTGCAAATAAAGGATAATGGTTGTAGTGATTACAACCTAACCTAAATGATTCATTTTATGTGGGACAGCTACCACTATCTCCAAAAATATATGGTCAACCCCATCACATTAAAAAAGTGCCCAAAACAATCAAATTTAAACCTACCACTTTTGACAAATGGGGAGATCTCAATACAGAGATCATAAATGAGGGAGATATATCTAAATGGATATACCAGGAGGAAAAGGAAGAAGCTCCTCTACCTATTGATAAAAAAAATGAAGGATATCTATCTATGAACATGGGATACATAGGCACCAGTGGACTTGGCATAAGGCAAAAAGGTTTGTGTGAACCCCTCATTCCAAAAAAGTGACCAAAGAATAAAGGTTTCGGGTATTGCTTAGACGAAAATGTTACTCCTCTTGTCGAGGATACTTAACTGAGGAAGTTGAAGCTTCTTCTTGGTACAATCCATTTAATAGTGAAAACATTCAAATTCCCCATGTGCATAATAGACTTATTCGAGAATTCCTCCATATTTACCATTACCACCACGTCCTTTACATCCCCTACCCAAGACATTGAACTTAAACTCGTATATCCCCAGCTTATTGGTTGGGACCAACAACAAGCACTAATTCTAGATTTATTCAAAAATTATGACGCTATCTTGGAATTCATGGGAATGTGGGATGATGTACCTTTAGGAAACCATAAAGCAGGTTTCAACATTGAACTTGATACCAAAGCATACTTTGGCAGTTAAATTGAGTCCTCTAGTCACAAAATGGAAAATTTAAAAATCAAAACAAGATCCCTAAGTTAAAACCACAATGTAGCACTTTTGGATCGCGAAAAAATAAAAACAAAGGACACATCTAAAGGTGAAAACCTCTCTGAGGCACCTAAAGATAGAGGATTCAATCTCCTTGGTATTGCAATGAATCAAGAATTATCAATAGTTCTTGTGGAGGAAGCACAACCAGTAAATTTGGGAACACCAGAGGAACTGCAAGTGACATTCTATGCAACATCTTTAGATGACAAAGAGTAAAAAAAATTAGCAACTTTCCTCAAAGAAGGGAAGATCAACTTTGCTTGGTCATACTCAGCTATGCTAGGGCTAGACACATCATTGGTGGTGCATCACCTAACGGTACATCCTAATGCAAAGACATTAAAACAATAACTAAGAAAGATGCATCCTCAAATAGCATTGTTAGTGAAAGTTGAGATACAAAAGTTGCTTGAAGTGGGTTTCATAAGACCCATTGGCTATCCAAAGTGGGTCTCGAACCTCATACTAGTCTCAAAACCCATTGGGGGCATTCGTATATGCACTGATTTTAGGGATCTCAATAAAGCTTTCCCTAAGGATGATCTCTTGTTACCTAACATAAACATCATTGTGGATCTCACAGCTGAACATTAGATGCTATCTCTCATGGATGGGTTTTCTGGATACAATCAAATAATGATAGCTAAATTGGATCAACACACATTCCCATGAGGTACTTTCTGCTAGAACGTCATGTTGTTTGGTTTGAAAATGTTGGCGCTACATACCAAAGAGTAATGAATCTGATCTTCCACGACATGTTTCACAAAATATTGGAAGATTATGTAGATGATATCTTAGAAAAAATAGTCACCAAGAAAGGACATCTAGAGGTCCTATCTCAAATCTTTGATAGGTTGGAGAAGTATTAGGTGTGATTAAATCCAAAAAATTGTCTTTGCCATCACTGCCACAATAATGGGTTACATTTTCTGGGACATCCTATTTTTCGTTGAAATCACATATTTTTAGAATTTATATAATGATTTAAGCCTTGAAAGGTTCCATTTGCAAGATTTTAATTGAAGAGGGTTTGATCAAACTCCCTTAAATCAAACCCCCTTGGATAGAACCTCGCTAGTTTTAAACCATACTTATAATGAAGTCTCTTATACACCTATACAAATACTGATAAAAAATCACTTTTGATTTACCTTTTGGGGGATCAAATAAATTCATTTAAAATTTATGTTTTGTAAGTATGTAGTCCTTATTATAAGCTTCCCAAAAAGTATAATTTTAAATGTACTTAATTTGATTATTATATTTATTTTTTATTTCTTGTGAATGTAAGTTTTTCACCTAAAATCAAGTTCTATGTTCTACACATGTGGAAAAATAGTAGATTACCAAAAATTAAAATTAAAAATATCTATGCGCTTGGTATTGATGTCGTTGATCCAATAAAAAAAAATGAATTTCAATATATACAAAAAAAGTTGTGTTATGTAGTAAACCTATGTCTAAATTATAATTGGTTTGACTTCAAAACTTAATTAAGGAAGAATATTCAATAAAACACTATGAAACCAAATTAAGGAGCTATATATCGTACATACAAATCTAAATTTGAAAAAAATAGAATTTTATCCTTCATAGAAAAAAAAAGTTATGTATTATATAGTAAACATCACTCTTTAAAAATGATGTTATTGTTAAAAACTAGTTATCGAGGAGATGAAAAAAGAAATGCAATTTGATTCCAAAAAATTCAAAAAAATATATTTAGAATCTATAAACAAAATGTTACAAATCACTAGTTTGCATCATCTTGAAATTCCTCATGGCTTAGCAGCTATAGGTTTCTAAAAGTGAAGATTTAGTTTTAAAAGTTCAGTTTAATATCAAATTTGGCCAAAAAGTGTAACCCAATTGTGGGATCACCTCACTTCCGATAAACTTTTGGGGTACATTGTATCACGAAGGGGAATCAAAGTGGAACCTACCAAAGTAAAATCTATAGTCGACATGCATCCACCAAAAACATTGAAGCAACTAAGAAGACTTCAAGGGAAATTGCAATCTATCAGAAGGTTCATCTCACAGTTAGCTGATTAGTGCCACCCATTCACACACCTCCTTCATAAGGGTGTGGCTTTTAAATGGGATCATCATTGTCAAGAAACATTTCAACAATTGAAAGACTCCCTAGCATCACCCCTAGTCTTGATGCCACTAGCTGCAAATAAACCTTTAATACTATGTATCTCAGCAATGTCAGCCATGCTAGGAGCTCTTTTGGCACAACATAATGAATTAGGAAAAGAAAGAGCTATTTACTATATCAACAAGACCCTAGTGGGGTATGAACTCAAATTTATACCCATCGAGAGAGCTTGTTTGGTAGTATTTTTTGCTTCCCAAAAGCTACATCATTACATGCTTAGCCATCACGTAAAACTCATATCTAAGGTCGACCCCTTAAAATATTTGTTATCAAAGGAAACTCTCATAGGCCACATGGTTAAATGGGTAATGATCCTAAGCGAGTTTGATATTGAATATGTGGATTGAAAAGCTATCAAGGGACAAGTCATTACATATTAGTTATTTGAAGCATCGATACATGTAGAAAATCCCCTGGTATTCAAGTTTCAAGATGAGGCAATTTTCACCATCATATCCTTAAATCAGTGGAAATTATACTTTGATGGATCACATACACTGCATGGATCCAGAGCGGGAATCCTATTCATCACCCCTCAGGGGGATTGTATACCAAAGTCTTACAGGCTAGCTTTTCCATGCACAAATAATATAGTTGAATATGAAGCCCTCATGATAAGAATAAGAATGGCTATACAATGGTAGATCCAAGAACTTCAAGTATATGGTGATTCTCAGTTACTAGTACAGCAAGTCAATGATGACTATCAAACCAAGGACGATAAACTTGTGCCATACAAAAGAATGGTGGATAGCTTCAAGGAGTATTTCATTGTCATCAATTAGAGCTAACAATAAAGCAGTAGATGTGATGGAAACTATTGGATCTTTGTTAGACATGTCACACAATAGGCTAAAATGTGAATTTCTTGTTGAACAATTTCTCATACCAACTTTTGACATTCCTGAATCAGATTTTGTGTGTGAAATTGTTGGTCTCGATTCCTCTTAGTACCATGAAATTTTCACTTACGTCTCAACTGGTATCTTTCCATTTGACCTTACCCCTAACCTTCGAAGACATTCATTTGAAGATCCTCACGTTTTGTCATTATTGTCGACACCCTTTATTGAAGAAGCCTCAATGGAATGCTATTAAGATGTCTAAACCAAGAAGAAGCTTCAACTGCCTTGAAAGAGGTACACGAAGGCATCTATGGGTCACATTTGAGTGGCATTAACCTAGCTAAGAATTTGCTAAGAACAAGTTACTATTGGCCTACTATGGAGCAAGAGGCTAACCAATTTGTAAAGAAATGTTTACAATGTCAACAACATGGAGACCTTCTCCATGCTCCAACACAAGACCTTCGATTGATCACTACATTGTGGCCTTCCTCACAATGGGGACTCAATTTCATAGGAAAAATTATGCCTACCTCATCTAATGGTCACAATTTATAATCACCGCCATAAAATATTTTACAAAGTGGATTGAGGCTATTCTTATGACTTATATAACTAGCAAACAGATATCTAAATTCATCTTGTATTATCTAATTTGTCATTATGGTGTTCCACAAGCCATTATCATAGACAATGGTGTTAGGAAATATTGCATTCAACCCACAAACTTATTCAATTTCCTACATAACCCCATGAGAGATAAACATGCATACAAGTAACCATAATGCATAGATCAAATAGACAAGCCACAAGATAACACAAGATATACCCTGGGAAAACCCTCAAGAGGGAAAAACCCAACCTCCAAAAGCATCCATACTCCATCATATTAGTCAGCAATAAAGCAATATAAGAGTTACAATGAATACCTCTGAAGCATCAAGCCTCTCAATGCATTCTCATGTGTCCAAGGATGAATCCACACATCCCATTCCATGCTTCACATATGCACTCCTCAGAAAGACTCAATAATGGCAGTCCACTCACTCAACCAACCTTAACCACTAAACATGTGCTTGCTTTTATAGACACAAGCTCACACAAATACAACTAGTGTTAAGATTGATAGTGTTTGGTAGCTTCAGGAGATATTTTCTCATTAATTAAGGCTGGTGGCCTACATATTACAAATTATATTTTATATTTAATGTTGATGTATTAGTGGCAGGAGGTATCTTCTAGCAACAGAGGAATCTTCTTTAAATAGCTGTTATGACAAGCTGGTTGACCCACATAAATTGTCTTATTCAAAATGGTCAACATGCAAGAGAATCTGTGTAACTAACATGCAAGAGAATCTGCGTACTGACATGCAAGAGAATCTCTATCTCCTTTAAATAGACGCATGAACTGTATTTGTAACTCCTTAAATAAGCAAATGAAACGCCACCTAGTGTGTCCTCTTGTGTGTGCATGTGTAACTGTCATTTGCCTATATTTAGGAGGAGATGTTGGCTTGTTTGGTGACTGATTTTGTCTATAAAAACAAGTCATATCTTCAAGAAGATGTTTGATTATTCACAGTAGGTTATTGCCCTTCAAAGAGCAGATTCATATCAAGCAGAAATTAGAGGTTTTTTGTATATTGGCATCTAGGAGAGGTGTTGAGACTTGTAAGCTGATTTCATTCAATATATAAGAGACATATTTGTGGTTGGGTTTTTCTCCCTTGAGAATGAGGGTTTTCCCAGGATATATGTTGTGTTATATTGTTCATTTCTTCATGTGTTTGTGTTGCATTTTTGCTTTCTATTAAATCTTATCCTAAAACATTAACATGGTATCAGAGCAGGTTTTTTAAAAGACCCCATTAGATTTGGGTTGACTAAGCCTATTATTGATTGTGTAAATCAAGACTTCAAGTCTATTGTATCTTGGCCACTAGCTGATGTGGTTGATATGAGTTAAGTAGGTTATAGTCACTTCAGAAAGGATAGACGTCTGAGCCTTTGCAGTTGCATATTCACTATGAGTTGGTATAGTTGTTGATTATAGAGCATCATCATAAATATATCTGGCACAGGACTTCTCCCCAAGAGATATGTGAGAAGGAACTGTTGTTTTAAGCAAAGTCAACATTCAGGAGTATAATTAATGCTCACATGAGCATACCTAAGGGAAAGATAAGTGCGGATTTGAAAAAGTGTTTAAGTACAACACTTACAAAAATTCTGATTTCAATGAGATAAGTATTTCTTGTTTAAATAATGTTCATGAATTTTTTATGTAGTTATTAATTCAGGCTATAACATTGAGATAGTGAAACATGTATGATTCTAGCATTGGTATTTCTTCAGGATAGTTTTTAAACTATTGGTAATCTCTCTCTAAATGCTTCTAGTACAGTTCAAGGAGCAAGAGGATGATGAGAGACTGGCTAAGGAATTCAGGGAGGAAGAGCTTGAGGCATCCTGTGAGGAATTCATGCAGGTTGAAGAGATAAACTTAACTTGAGACATCTCTCGAAGACGAAGAACCTATTCAAGTTGTCTTTGAGATTAGTTTCTTCGAAGAGGAGGAATTCACATTCAGAGGGAGTTTGACAATTCATCAGAAGCAACCTTGGACAAGGAGGTCAGAAGGTTGATGCAAGTACTTGGAGCTTCAGAGGGAGTTTCATCATCATGGAGATCTGTTGTTAATGCATTTCTCTCTACGAGAGAGATTTGAGATGCAAGCCCTTGTTAATGCATTTCTCTCTGCGAGAGAGATTTGAGGTGTTAGCCCTTGTTAATGCATTTCTCTCTACGAGAGAGATTTGAGGTGTAAGCCCTTGTTAATGCATTTCTCTCTACGAGAGAGATTTGAGGTGTCAGCCCTTGTTAATGCATTTCTCTCTGCGAGAGAGATTTGAGGTGTAAGCCCTTGTTAATGCATTTCTCTCTGCAAGAGATTTGAGGTGTCAGCCCTTGTTAATGCATTTCTCTCTGCAAGAGAGAATTGAGGTGTCAGCCCTTGTTAATGCATTTCTCTCTTCGAGAGAGAATTGAGGTGAAAGCCCTTGTTTCATTCTCTGGGAGTATCCATGGTGGATGTCATGTTGAGATGATGACATCACGTTGAGTGACTCCATGATGAGCTCTTTCCACAAATGAGTGTAGCCATTGTGGGCATCATGTTGAGAGACTCCATGACGTAGATATCTGGAAAATATCTCCCTAGCTAAGAGGGAGTTTTAGTGTTTGGTAGCTTCGGGAGATATTTTCTCCTTAATTAAGGCTGGTGGCCTACATATTACAAATTATATTTTATATTTAATGTTGATGTATTAGTGGTAGGAGGTATCTTCTTTAAATAGTTGTTATGACAAGCTGGTTGACCCACATAAATTGTCTTATTCAAAATGGTCAACATGCAAGAGAATCTGTGTAACTAACATGCAAGAGAATCTGCATACTGACATGCAAGAGAATCTTTGTCTCCTTTAAATAGACGCATGAACTGTATTTGTAACTCCTCCTTAAATAAGCAAATGAAACGCCACCTAGTGTGTCCTCTTGTGTGTGCATGTGTAACTATCATTTGCCTATATTTAGGAGGAGATGTTGGCTTGTTTGGTGACTGATTTTGTCTATAAAAATAGGTCACATCTTCAAGAAGATGTTTGATTATTCACAGTAGGTTATTGTCCTTCAAAGAGCAGATTGATATCAAACAGAAATCAGAGGTTTTTTGTATATTGGCATCTAGGAGAGGTGCTGAGACTTGTAAGTTGATTTCATTCAATATATAAGAGACATATTTGTGGTTGGGTTTTTCTCCCTCGAGAAGGAGGGTTTTCCAAGGATATATGTTGTGTTATATTGTTCATTTCTTCATGTGTTTGTGTTGCATTTTTGCTTTATGTTAAATCTGATCCTAAAACATTAACAAAGATAAAACCATGTACCACAAAACCATGTGAATACAAAAACACTAACCCCTTATTTAATATTGGGTGCTAAGTTTTCACTTTATTTAATATTTCCCCAATATTAAATTATTATCACATGTCTCCCACACTTTAAATAATAATACAATGTTACAATATAACATAAAGTGGTCCCCAAATAATTACCTAGTGTGAATAACCACACCACCTAGGTGCATCACAACTAAATAACTATTTAATTACAACATATAATAAATCATTTTATGTTGGTGTACAACACCATATCCAAACAAATGGGACACCCTTTAAATACCAAGATGTTAGATAACTTTGCAACAAATTCAATATCAAACATCGTTTCTCTACCACGTACTACCCCCAAGGAAACGATCAAGCAGAATTGTCCAACAATACCATAATCAAAATCTTGAAGAAGATTGTTAATGACGCTAGCTGAGATTGGCACCTACAATTGAATCCCACCCTATGGGCATATCGAACCAATATTAGAACACCCATGGGTGCTACCCCCTATCCCTTGGTATATGGGAATGAAGCTATTCTACCTATTGAGATTGAGCTCCTGTCATTGAGAGTTTCATTGCAACATCTAATCAATGATGAAGAATACAGAACATCCAAAATAAATGAACTTGAATTGCTAGATGAGCGTCGTCTAAAGGCACTCAATAATCTACAACCTCGCTAGAATTGGTTATGAAGCAGTTACAACAAGAAAATCAAGTGCCGACATTTTTGGGTAGGAGAACTTGTCCTAAAGGAAAATCAAAAGAACCAACTAGATCAAGGTAACAAAGGTAAATTTGAACCTAACTGGTTGGGATCTTTCATCGTCACTACAAGCTATGGCTCAGAAGCCTATCAACTAGTGACACCTGAAGGTGAAAGCTTACAGGAGCCCATCTAGGGTATCTTATTATAAATATACAAAAAATTAAATAAATTGAAAAACCCAAAAATGGATAAAAACAGTAAAGAGAAAAATTGTCTTCTAGTGAAAGCCACTTCGGTGGTGCTTTGGGCAAGTACCTTGGTGAAAACCTGGCAAACAAACACCTTGTATAAATAAGCCTCCATCTATTAAGATCTTTTATCATTCATCCATTCCATAATAAATTTGCATCCATCCATCCATCGTCATCCCTATCATGGCTTGGTATTCAACAAGTATCTATTTGGTACTACCCTAAGATCATCCTTTTTCCACTCATCACGAAGTAATCTTACATGGGGCTAGGGGCATCTTCCTACACCTAGTCATTGGAAAGGATTCTTGTACATCACCTAATCATTTAATAACCTTTAAAATCTTCAAAAACATCCAAATAGCCTTAAAAATCCTCAAAAACATCCAAATAAGCTTGAAAATCCTCAAAAACATGTAAATAACCTTTAAATATATCAAAAACATCCATAAAATGTCAAAATCAAAATGCAAAAAATCAGTCTGAATAATTGAATTATGAAGCCTCTATGCATCTATGTAGGCAAGACCATCTCTAATGAACCTTGGAGGCGTAGGTATATCCCTTAGGTCTTGTTCTCTAAGTCAAAACATTTTCAAAATAGCGAAAACATTCAAAAAACTTCAAAATACCAAAAATATCCTAAAAAACCATTTCAAAAAGTCCAAAAACATCTAAATATTCCAAAAAGAAACAAAATCATTCATCCCATCTCACTTTCATCTGCAATAAACTTACATCCATAATAAACTCATCATCACCTTCCCTTTGGTGAAACAAGCATACACAAATTCAATCATTGAAACATAAATGTACACGCATCATGAGTCTTGATCATTGTCAAACATGCCAACAAACTTTCATATCAACTACCTAAACAGTTAAAATAAACATCCAATGCATGTCTTAACAGATAGATCTTTCCTACAATAGACATCATTTTGGATAACATCTAAAAACAACTCTCTCTAGCAAGTGATATGATGGCATTGATGTTTTTGTCATTTTGGTCTTTTCATTTGGTTTTATCTTTTGTCTCATTTACATAGCTCACTCAAAACTGCCTTGATCTTCAATATCTTGGTATTTCTAGAGGAGTACAAAATGAGGTATAGTCATTGCTTTCGTCTGATGTGCTTGTTGGATGTTCTTGAAATATGGTCTTGGCAAATACTTGCCTTGTGTGTGTAGGGATAGGCTCGAGTAATACAATGGTTGGTGCATATCAAGTTCTTCATACCTTTTGTGTATTAGTCTCCTTACTTTGATGACTTCATTCTCACGTACTCAAAAAAGGTGTCCATATGTCGAGTATGAACAAGGATACTCATATCTGTTTGCAAAGTCAAAACCCATAAAATAGATACAATGTCACCCTAGTCCTTCGTACCTTGGTGTATTGTGTCTACTTGCTATATCAAAATAAGGGTTGCTCTATATTATTTAACACGAACTAAAAGCAAAGCAAAATCATCTATCCTATATCATCACATATCCAATAAAATCTCATAATAACTATAGATTTATTGGTATCATTATTAGCAACATCATTTTATTTCATTCCATTCTAATCATTCATTCTTCTATCTCTACCATACTAAAAAATTTATCCACATATCATGACATAACAAAAATAAATGCATCCATCCTACATCCACAAGCCATTAGCATAGCATACCATCCATCCTACATAAGTATCATCACATCATCATGTCATATGGAAATACAAGAAAAGAGAACCACATATCATCAGATATCACATACTTCCTCCATCCATATCATGAATCATCCATAACCATCATACAATCATATATTATCATAAGAAATAAAGCATGCATACATCATAGGACCATATTATAGCTACATCAAAAAATTCTACTCATCTCATATATGGTGCAGGGGCACCTAGGTTCTCATGCCCAAGGGGTAAAAAGTTAATGTTTTGTTTTGTTTAAGTTCTTAATATGTTATAAGGTCTAAGAAGACCATTTTAAATGTGTTGGAGTCTAGTTTGGGTCACTAGGTGTTAAGTTTGTGTGCAAATGTAAAAAGTGTCAAAGTTGTTGAATGTTGTCAAATTACAAAAAGCAACTTTTGCAATTTTTTGGTGTCTGGTGGAAGGTGAACAGTTGGAAGTTGAAAATTAGTTTGTAACTGTTGGGAATTTGATGGAAATGTCTTAAAAAGGCCTTGTAAGGTCGAATACTAGTTTTGGGGTGTGGTTGGAAGTCACAATTTTGAAGTTTAAGCAATAAAATTCCTTTGTTTTCTAAATATCTAAACGTTGCATCACTGTTCTTTGATGTAGTACCGTACTCTATGGAATCCTTCAAAAATGGACTATCCTTCTACTAATTAAGCCTAAAACATGAAAAAATCAGACCTAGGGCATCATCAAAACACGTGCAAACCTCAATATGGAACCCTGCAACTTTAGAGCATGGTAATATACAACATTTCAGACTCCCACACAAAAATTTAGAATTTTCCACCGTGGAAAACATGATAAATCATATTTTGAAAGTCACTAGTTACCATGCCTAGGGTTTATGACAGTTTTGAACTGTTTTTGCCAAAATTGCAATATCTCTTTCCAAACTCAACAAAAATCGATGAGACCAAGTGCATTAGAAAGTAGATTCACGTGTCTTTCAATCCCAATTGATCTAAGATCAAGATATGGAATATCAAATCCATACCAGGTGCTGCAACAAACCGGTTACAGGGAAAATCTGGAAGTGGCAATCACCAATTTGATCATAACTTACATAAAACTTAACGAAAAACAACCAAACCAATTGCAAATGAAAGCTAACCCAATCTTCTACACACCCAATCATATACATATCATGAAAATTTCGTATAGTACCGTACTACATCAAAGAATAGTGATGCAACGTTCAGATTTTCAAAAGCCAAAGGAATTTTATTGCTTAAACTTCAAAATTGTAACTTCCAACCACACCCCCAAACTGGCATTCGACCTTACAAGGCCTTTTTAAGGCATTTCCATCAAATTCCCAACAGTTACAAACTAATTTTCAACTTCCAACCGTTCACCTTCCATTAGACACCAAAAAATTGCAAAAGTTGTTTTTTGCAACTTGACAACATTCAGCAACTTTGACACTTTACATTTGCACACAAACTTAACACCTAGTAACCCAAACTAGACTTGAACACATTTAAAATGGTCTTCTTAGACCTTATTACATATTAAGAACTTAAACAAAACAAAACATTAACATTTTAACCCTTTTGGGCATGAGAACCTAGGTGCCCCTGCACCAATATATCATCAAAAATAGAAATGTCATGATACAAAATCTGGTACATCGAGTATGTGATACAATATATACATCAAAAATGTAAATATACGAGTCACAAAAGCCAATAAATGTATACAAAATGTCTACATCAATGATAAAAATACATCAAAAGATCATATGTACAAATATCTTTATTGATCTCATGTGATCCTCTTCATTAGGAGGTTGATCAGGTGGTGGTCTCATAACCTGCTGCTGCTGTGAGAGTTCATTAATAGAACTGTCACCCTCCGACCTACTGGAACCCCCCTACAGTGGTGCTCCGAGTTGAGAACATAGGCTGCCTCTACTCTTGTGGGACAGCCACCTCATAGAGAGTCTGATAGTATAAAACCTCTTGCACGAGGCGCTCCCTCTCTCGCATATGTCTATCCACCGTAACCATGGAGCCCTATGGAATCTCAAGCTAAACCCTTCGACCATGCTCTGTGTATCTCTCAACAATCGTTGTGTCCCTCTCAACACATGCCTAATCTCTCTCAGTTGTGATTTGTGCCACCTATGCCTCTGCTACCTACCGTCGGGTGCTCTCAGAGTCTCACTCTATCACTCGCGCATCCCTATCAACTAGAGCCTGGTCCCTCTCAATAATATGTTAGCTTATTTTAACCCTTGAGATTAAAATAGCCCCAAGTGTAAAAAGAGTCTTAAATCAAACTGCAAGTAATACTTGGGCGCCCAAAAAGTAAAAAAAGGGAAAAAGGTTTCATTGTGCCAAAGTTTCCTTGCTGGCTTATTCATGTTGAAAGTGTCCTTCTGTGGTTAGGGCATGCATCATAAGGAATTTTAAGGTTTATGGCATGAGTGTTTGCTTTGAAAGTGTCTCCCATGTTGCAGTAAGAGAGCAAGCAGCTCCTAGAAGCAAGGGGTACATTGCAAAGAACAGCTTGAGGAGGCTATAGTGGCGGCCAAGACATTTATGCAGCAATATGTGACCCTCCAAAGTCGTGGAAATGGTTAGGAAACTCGTGATATTCATTATTTCTCTCCAATATCCAAGCATGCACGTGGAAGACAAGGAGAAATACAGGTCTGCTTGTTTCATGAAGCTTTATCACTAGCATAGAGAAAAACGGTCATAGTTTTCAATATTGTATGCTTTTGATGATGTTTTCTCATATTTTTATTTTTGAGAAGGTGCATCTATAGAGGTATGTATGAGATTTCTATGAGTTAAAGACAGTAAGAAAGGTCGTTGTGGGTTTATATGGCCTGCTTTTCCCATTGTTTGGCTTTTGCTATTTCAAGAGATCCTGTTGTTTTTACTATGGCTACAGATTGGGTATATGAGGTTTTTGTATCGATGATATTTGAAAAAGCAATGCAATTTGTGATTGAAATGACAATCATATGATTCATGAGGTTGTGGGTTTTAGATGCCAAGTCAAAAACAAGCTAGGAAACTTTAATGATTATTGCAGACCTTATGTTGCTGTTCATGTTGATTTTGTTGTACCCTAGAAACTCAAAAGAGATGGTACCATCAATCCAAGTTCTCTAAAAGAGAGTTTGGCAGTCCATGCAAGAACCACAAACACAGTGAAAATAGAAGAGGAAAGTGAGTTCTTGTTTGAAAGGCTGAAGTCTTGTTGAAGGTATGATAATGATAACCAGCACTAACGGTTATAAATATAAGAAGAAGATTTATGCATGGGTGTTTGTTGTCACTGGTTTAAGAAGAAAGACTAAGCTACTGTTTTAGGATCTGCCAGTCTGCAAGATATGGTTTTGTAGCAACTTCATCAATTCATCCCTTCTCAAGCATTTCTCCACTGGCTTTGTAAATGTTTATTATTTTCATTGCAAAGTGAAAGCTATCCCTTCTACTTTCATAATGATGTTATATAGAGTTGTAGATTGCCCCTGTTTTGTATATTTTATCCAAATGACAGAAATGGCAATGAAAATATTGTATTGAGTAGGTGCACGAAGAGAAACCTGAGAAGTCCAAGTCAAGAATAAATGGCAAGATTGCACCAAGGCAAGCAGTAGTTGCAACTGATTCAAAACTGATTTTCTCATGCTTTGTCATGTTTGGTTAATGATTCTATGGCTCTTGATTATGGAAGGAATATGGTCACCACGGTTCTTTTTAATGAGCAGCATTAAAGATGTTTGTGCAGGAGATTATGCTTCAGTATTGATGCATCAGCAATTTTACAAAGAAGTGACTGTCAAAACCAGGTCAAAGAGAACTGTTAAGTCTATTTTACTCTTCTGGTCCAAAATAGCCTTTTAAACAATTTCAGTTATTTAAAAAGGGGGTAGTCTTGCTTTAGGAGTTCGAAATGGATTAAGTGTTATTGAAAAGTGTCTATCTTTAAGGGATGAGTCATATCAAGGGATCCTTAGTTTGGTAATGTCTTGACTTTGTCATAGCCACGTTGATTTGGAGGGAAGATTTGTCTTGTTAGAGTTAGAGTTTTAGTTGGATTAGGTCGAGGTTGTTAGGGTTTCTATAATCAGTTGATTTTTTTTCGTGAGACTAAGCAACTTCCTTGGCATGTCAAATCCACCGAGGAAAGAACGAGGAGTCCAAGGAACAATATTTTTCTTGATTGGTGAAGTCTCGGTTCTGCCTCACATTGATTTGTAACCTCAAAAAGAATACCCATTTGCAGTGTTTAACCCAAACATATAACTGTCTGCTGCTATTTTGATTTAATGGAGTTGGTGGCATTTGATGTTTGGAACCCAACATTGCTCAAAGATCTATGGTTGAAATAGCCTTTGAGAGGTTGAGTTTCAAACCTGAGGGATTTTAAAGGACAGCATACAGTCATTTGAAAAGAGGCAGAACCTATAAATGGTGAACAATCCATATCCTTGAAGATGACTGCCAAGGTGCAATGAACTCAACACCAAAGGACAATCACCTAAAAATGCAGAGGTCAACCTTTTCACAGTAGTGGCAGTTAAAAAAAGAGGACAGACCTGATAAGGAAAGAGTGCTAGCAGTGACAGTCATACCAAATGAAGAGAAAAACAGTTTCAGTTGATGCTCAAAACAGCATCAACAAGGAAATGATGTAGGGTTCATAGGGAAGCAAAGGCTATTGCAGCTGGTTCATTTGTTCACACAGGAGGGACAAAGATATAAGAATGACTGTTTTGCAGTTCAACATTATTTATAGCATGATTGTGTTCCTGAGCATTTACCTTGCACTGTCAATGCTTATTGAGGTTAGTTTTTCAACTTGGAAATCTTGGCAGCTATTTGTTTGTAATTGTTTGCTGAAGACAGTAAAGCAGAACAAATCCCTCTAAGAGATGTTCCTGAGATTGTTTAAGTAGAATCAGTAGAAACATCTGTCCTGGGTGATGCGAAGGAATATGTTGAGGACCAGGAGTGTATGCCCAGGATGGATTTTTTAGTTGGAGATCAGTTGGTCAAGCTATGGATCAGATGCCATGTCGGGTGTTTTTATTTGGAGAAAGCACAATTGGAAATATGTCATTTTTGGCAAAGCATCGATGGATCATTGGAAATAAGAACTGTGCGAGTGAACTGAATTTTTCGGGTCAGTTTATGGACGTGTTTGGCTTGAGTATCCCATTGAATAGCAGAATTAATTGGCCGCTGGAATCAAGAAAATTGCTGTTATATTTGTAATACCAAACGGTGTCATGCTACTTGGCTCAGCAGAAGATATTTTAGAAGTCCTCATTGCTAGCAAGCTTAGCCTTTCAGCAGAAAGCTATGATGCCCTGTGTTGCTGAGTGTCATATTATGAAAATACTTGAAGATTTAAGCAGTGGCCTTGCAACTCCTCTCGGCCATCAAAATATTTCAGTATCTGACACAGTTGGAAATCTTCCTTTCCGAAGATTGTGCTAGCTTTTAGGAGCAGATATCACTTATGGTGAAATGGCAACGTGTTCCAATCTTTTGCAGGGACAAGCTTCAGCGAATGAGCAAAGAACAAGGTGACATCTCGATGATGATTAGCAATGAGAAAAGGGACAACAATAGATCTTGGTGAAAATACTTTCTTTTAGAAGTTGAAGCTTGATTCCATGACCACTTTGAACCTACAGTTGATAGCAGTACAGGTTACAAATTTTTGGTGCTTTATATCAAAAGAATGAGAGATCGGGATTTTGGAGAAAATGAATGTGTGACTGTTTCAAGACTCCTGCATCTGTCACAACGAACCTGAGGTAAGAAATGGGTATATATCTTGAGCAGTTCAGAGTTTTGGGGTTTTCCTTTGTGCAGAAGTTACCCTGAAGCCAGAAGATATTAGCAATGATTATATTGGTAGGGTTTTATCAAGAGGTAACATTGTGGTTTAGCCTCCAACAATGGTCAGTTTGATCCCAAAAAGAGCATTGCCAGTGGACATGTTGCACTATATGGAGCTACTGGTGGAGAAACAAGCAACAATCAATGTTTCTGAAATTGCAACCATGCTGGTGAAGAGTCTTAATCATGCCCTACAACTTTTAGCAGATCCAGTTGTCGCTTCTTTCAAGCATTTAGATGCAACTACAGTATTCTCGAATGTGATATGTAAATGATGCAGACTTTGCAGAAACTGTCAATTAATCTGATCTTTCTACAAACAATAAGTTCCTCGAGTGCATACAAGATGCAACTGAGACTTGTGATGTCTATAGTCATGAGATTTGGAGGTGATGTCTAGATTCTATCTTTGCTCTATTTGCAGAATATTTGTCCATATCAGATGGATGCAAGGTTTTTAGCTTTACACAATCCTCGTTGATAATTTATTCAACTTGCTATGGGAAGAATATCTGGGCTTAATAAAGATCAAGTGGGAAAGTTAGGATTGTGTTTCAAGTTTTTTAAAAACTTTTCCTTGTGTAAAGGAATTCAGAGGAATAGAAGCAGCAAAGAGAATTGTTGCCCAGCAATCTGCAGAAAATAGCAAATTAGGATTTAGAAAAACACTTTTAGCATCGGGTAAAGTATAAAGAGAGCAGTATATGTTCACAAACACCTGTGAATGTAGTCATGACAGATAAATGTTCAGGATGCTCACCTAATCTTTTTGATCTTAGTGGGACTTCCTTTTCAAACATGGCAGTTGGTTTTGCTAAATTTTCTAGTTTTCTTAATGAAGGAACAGTTTCCATTTTATTCAAAGGAGTATCTTGTGAGTATCCGGGTAAGAAAAATGCATTCCATGAGAATGAAGGATCAAATGATTATTGGTTCTCTGTCCTTATTGAATATGAAGATGGAGATGGTAATAATCAAGAAGATCAGTACAGGTGTCTATGGGAGTCAGTCAAGTGGGATGTGGCAATCACATAAACCAGAAGCAAGCTGAGGATCTGATAATGTTATCTTAACAGAGAGATTGGACTCATTCCCTTTTCTCCTACACGGGGTTTTGGTGAGGAAGCACAGTAAATAATTCAGCCACGGGATCAGACAAAAGATTTTGCATCACATGAGGCTATAGAGGTTTCACATGTCAGAAATAATGCATTGCACAATCTTCTTCCTCCAGAGAAATATCATGGATTAAGTATGCTGGATGATGACATAGGAGCTTATCAATCTGGAAGTGATTCTGATGCTCAAAGTGTGGGAAGTGATGATGATTTGTTAGGCAGTGGTGAGAGTTTCTCTTTGAACGTGTGGATACTGCTGCACCATCAAAAGTCATAACTGTTGTCAAAAGGATGCAGGGGCAAATGCTAGTCTTCAAGCCACATTAATGAGACAGTCAATGTTTCAAAAGGGGCAGCAACATGATCTTATAGAATATGTCAGAATTTCATCAAAAATACAGCCATGAAGACCTAAAGGCAATGACAGTCCTAGTGTCATCATACACAGTGCTGTGAAGGTTGACATAGCAGATGAAAAGGAACAGTAATCAGAGATAAAGGCAATGGTTTTCAATATAATTGTTGCTGTTAAGGTGAACAAATCTGATCAAGGTACAAATCGCAAATGAGAATAATCAAATCGTAAGGCAGTTACTATGAAGGAAAACTCAGTCAGAACTCTAAGACGAATGATTCTGATCTTCTTAATACGGACTATTTATCTTTTCTATATCCGTAAAAGGAGATTGAATCAATATTTGTATATGGTAGAGAGGACGTATCTCAAAGAGAGACATGTCTCATAAGAGGATGTGTCTCCACAAAGTGGAGACACGTCTTCTTATGTGACGTGTCCTTTGAGGACAAGAATCTTCACTCGAGAAATTGAAGATTACTACTTTGCATAACTAAACAAATAATAAGAGAGAGAATATTCAATCAGAATTACGAATCTTCTACTTGCGTATTGAATCTGACCGAAGCTACTAGAATCAACACTCCCTCTTAGCTAGGGAAGATAACTCAAAACAAGTAAGAAGGGATATCACCTCACATGTGATATTGAAGATATAATGTGTTTTCAAGAAATTTGTCAAGTCACATGACATTCTTCATAACACATCTTCATTATGGTATGTGCACTGACATCAAGTCTCATGATGTCTACCATAATAATTCATGGCATATCCACGGATATATATAATTATCCACCATGATTATCTCTTAGGGATCACAATGATCTTCAAAAGACATCAAGTCTCATGATATCCATCAAGGTGTCCATAAGATACTATCATGACATGTCCACAGATATCAAGTCACATGATATCTATCATGATAGTTCAACTCATCATTGCAAAGTCGTCACTTTACAATGTCACATACAAGTGTTCATTATTAGAAAGATCGTCACCTTTCAATAATGTACACAGGGGGTGAGCCCATATAGTCATGGAGTCACTCACATGACAAAAGAGTTTACACATTAAACATCTTTTAAATAAATTAGTACAAAATAAACAATTTGAGTCTCAATCTCAACAATAACTTACATTTCAACCATACCAAGTTTCTTCCTGAAGTGTTCAACTTTAACTCTGGAGAGAGGCTTGGTGAGAATGTAGGTTGTTTGATCGTTTGTACTAATATATTCCAACTGGATCACATTCCTTTCTACCATGTCTCTCACATAGTGGTAAGAAATCTCTATATGCTTGGATCTGTCATGGAATACAAATAATCCCATAAGCAATTTCCGGAGCCATGCTGCTTCTCTTGCTCTCATAGAGGCTGCAATATATTCAGCTTCTGTTGTACTTAGTGCCACAGAAGATTGCTTCCTGCTACACCAAGATATCATTGCAGACCTCAACCTAAAACAACATCCAGAGGTACTTTTTGATCATCTTCTTTAGGTTCAGTAGTCTCCCTCTGAATCTTCAAGCACTTGCATCAACCTCCTGACCTCATCGTTCAAGATTGCCTGCAACACTTGCTTTAGATAAATGGTTTCCAACGCACACCTCTGTAGAGATTCAAGGCTGCCCTCTTCAACCTCATCCCAGATTACTCTTTTCTAAATAGGTTTGCGGAGCTATCAATGTCAAATCCAGATGACAATCTAGAGCAATTATGATCTCAGCAGTTGAAGGGATCTTCTAAGGATTTAGCACCTAGCTTTGCAATACAGTAATCTTCACTTCTTCTCAGTGAGTTACAAACTCCCTCTTGACCCCTACTTCAGAGATTGTAAAGAAGACTTCTAGAAGTGAACTCCCTCTAGCCATCAACTCAGTCCCATGACTGCAAGTTGTGATTTCACGCTTGATCATTTCTTTGGTCAGAATGACTTCCTCATAAGATGCCACAAGCTTTTCATCATTGAGCAATCTCTCATTACCTTCTTGCTCCTAGATTTTTCCTGGAAGCATTTTAGATAGTGATTACTAACAGTTTATAACTATCCAAAGAGATATCAAGGCTAGAATCATAAAAAGTTTACTATTTTAGGTTATAGCATGAATACATAAGAATTTATGAACAATATTGGAACATGAATAAGTAAATCAACCTATAAAAGAAATATATCAAAGAGTCATAAAGAAGGAATAAAGAACTTATCTTTATTTGAATTTTGATATAACTCTTTCTTCCATCTTTTGATCCTCTCGAGAGTGTTAATCTCAATACAAAAGATGGTTTGCTCAACTCAGATTTCGTAGACACATTATGCAGCCAGCATATTCAACATAGGGCCAGGCCTTTCAAGGCACAATCGTGGTCCATGCACATAGAGAATGGTGTCGATGTCATAATCGAACTTGCAGTTCTCTTTTCCGTTTCTGAGTCACACTCAGCAATCTGCGCAACTAGTATGAAAAAAAATGACTTGCAAATAGTAATTAGAATCTTCAAAAGATCTTATGCCAGTGACACAATTCAAGAGAAACCACGATCTCTCTTTACTAATTACACATGATCCAAAATAATATAACTTAACAAACAAAGAATACTTATCTCTTTAAATATTCTGATGGATGCAAATATTGGACACAGTAAGATACACTGCTCTTGCGCTCAGATTAGTCCACACCCTTCACAGCTTGAACATAGGCCCCTTGCAAGGTTAAATTTGGACATGGTCTTTGACCGTTCAAATTTACGATGCACTCTATTTCCTACCATAACCTTTGATGAAATCATTTAGTTGCAATTATTGAACTCGACATCGTTAGTAGCTCAATCTGACAGCAGATGAGCTCTTGACTGCAATGATGTAAAGGCAATTGGTATTCATCATGACTGCAAGGTCGTACATAGATCTCCAGATTAAGTCAAACCTCCATAAATATCGGCTTTTATCATTAATACCTCCATAACCTGCCTTGACAGCAAATAGTCCATTTTGACTTCCGGGAGGTTGGCATAAACTATAGTTCACATTGTACCCCTTCCTTGAGGGGCAACCTCGAGATACACGTTGCATTTCAGTTCTCCTTGCAGTTCTCCAAGGTGGTGAACTGTACTTTTCCCCATTCCCCCATCACCATAGGTTAGAGAATCATCAATTGCCTCGTGACAAGACTATCATGAGCAATATAATCATCACACCAACCAAATTCCAAGCTCTCAACAGTGATAGGATGTCCCACAATTGCTTTCTCATTTAATCTGGTCATTAGAGAAACTAAAAAACACATGTTCCCTCTGGTAGGTTGCTTTTGCTTTCACAAGCACATCGAATAGCATAGTTCTACTTAATTCCAATGCATGTATTCCAAGCTTAGAAATTCTCACTGCATCAGCCACTTTGAATTGCGTTTCTCCAACAGACTTGGGTGTCTCAAATATCATTCCTGAAGATGTCCCAGAATCTAAACCTTCCATATGCATCTTCAACTGCCCTGTTTCTTGACTGTCTGTTTGGACCAACCACTTAGTTTTGAATATTTTCTCATCTAAGAGTGACAATTCTATTTTAGTACTCATCTCCTCTGATGATGACATGACAACATCATCATTGCCTTAATGTTTCAATACGAGACAATAGTAGTGAAACTATTTCGAAGAACACTGGCAACTAATCCAATGACAGTTCCAGTATTCCTTCACAGGTTGGCTCTTATTGCAATTGACCACTTATGGTTCAGGTTCCTATGCCTGAGAATTGCTCAAAACAGTCTCACTGCCAAACAGAAGAGCCTACCCTTCAGATCACAGCTAGAAAACAGAGTAAATACGTCAACCAAATGAGTTGACTTTGCAATACAATCACCAGGTGAGTCTTTCGCACAAGACAATCATGCACAGAGTGGAAGAAAAAAAAACAATATCTCAACAGGAACAACTGGCTGCCACATCATCTTTCCAGCAACAGGCCTCTGGCAACAACACCAACATGTAGGATGTGCTTGAGAACGTTAAACTCCACAAATGTACAAAGTCAACATAAATGTTATTCTTATCCAAAAGTAATCTTCCACAGAGGCAGCAATCCTGACTTTCCTCCAACGCAATCCATTCTCTCTATAATGCTTCACGATATTGCCAGATCTTCATTATCTGGCACTATTCTCATTTGTGCGAAGACATCATGAAGGCCGATGTTGAAGGCACGAGGTAATCTGGAAACTCGAACTTATACGGGTTCTGTTTATCAATAGTCGTCCATAATATTAATGCCTCTGAATATGACTTGAAATTCTAGCGCCTAAAATGGCCTCGAGCTCTTACCATTGACTCTGGTATTCAGATAGCATTCGGTCCATCAATGCTTTGTGACTGCTATACCCGACTCAAACACAGGTGAGCATAACAGGTCGCTCCCATCGCGATGAAGTTGCGGACATACAATAAGTCGAAAAATGTAAATATCACGATGGTAGCAATCTTCAACAATATTCAGCCTATCTTCAATATCATCTGCCGCTTCCTCCAGTATCAAAGCAATATAGAAATATTGGATTTTTCTTTGTCCTACGAATTTTAAGGATAATATTGTTTCTCAAACTGTTCCCAGCCTCCTTTCCTGTTTGACGCTTGTCGTGCCCTGGAAGTAGAGAATGACGCCAAAGGAATCCCGACACTTCAAGATACAATGTTGTCGACAAAGAGTGAAGTGCCTCTCATAGAAACATGATTTGCTAATGGCGGCCAGAGCTTAGGCTTGGCCAGATCGGATATTTAATCGCTTCCCTCAAAGCCATGCTTGCAGGGAACCAATAAGATTCAACGCCCAATGATAGAAAAGGCAAATGCTAAAATACTCCAATAGTCCAAATCACAATTTCCACCTGTCGTCTTTTAATGCCTTCCAAAATAAACTTCCGGAGACTTCGCTTAATCAAATCTGATCATATCTCCACCTGGCTCTGATACCATGTTAAGGTGAACAAATCTGATCAAGGTACAAATCGCAAATGAGAATAATCAAATCGTAAGGCAGTTACTATGAAGGAAAACTCAGTCAGAACTCTAAGACGAATGATTCTGATCTTCTTAATACGGACTATTTATCTTTTCTATATCCGTAAAAGGAGATTGAATCAATATTTGTATATGGTAGAGAGGACGTATCTCAAAGAGAGACATGTCTCATAAGAGGATGTGTCTCCACAAAGTGGAGACACGTCTTCTTATGTGACGTGTCCTTTGAGGACATGAATCTTCACTCGAGAAATTGAAGATTACTACTTTGCATAACTAAACAAATAATAAGAGAGAGAATATTCAATCAGAATTACGAATCTTCTACTTGCGTATTGAATCTGACCGAAGCTACTAGAATCAACAGTTGCAAACCTTTTATTTTAAGGAAATCATTATAATTTTTTGACATAAAATTATAATCTAAGTGCAAAAGTAAAAGCTTGTATTGGAAAATTTATGAAAAGGGTAAAAAATCAAAAGAAAACTTTGACCAAGTATTTTGGGCGCTAAGAAGAAGAGGTTCCATTTTTGCTTATCCACGCAGCATGGCGAAAGTTTAGGGTTTCAGGTAAAAACATTGAAGGAATGCACGAATATGAGGATGCAGTGACAGGTATAAACCCACGTTGCTGCCAAGATAAGGCACATTTCAAAGGTAAATAGAAGATCATGGCAACTTTTTCTCTATTATGGCCAGGTGTGGAAGGTGTTATGTTGCTGTCCTGTGAAGAAAAGCCCGCGTTGCAGAGTTTCAGAAGGGAGAGTTTGAGCACGCTGCATGAGTTTTACAGCATTGAAAGAGTCATGGCTCTATCCTTGGCTTGGAGGTTACATATTGCTGTCTTATATGCCACGTAGCAGCAGAAAGCAGAAGTTCACAGATCTTTAAACAAATCATCACAAGATGCCCAGGTGTCTCTATATGATGAGGTATGCCCTTGTAGTGTGAAGAGTGTTCTAAATCTTATTTTATTTGACTAAGTAATCAAGACGCCCAGGGTTAGATAAGCATGCGAGCATGAGGGTTTTCAGAGATTAAAGGAGCAGGGGTATGTTGGTATTCAATACACATGAATAGTCAATGATAGTGGTAGAATCTTATGGCGATAGGTTTAGTCAGCTGCACATTTTGAAAACTCAATGCATCTGTGATTTTCCGCACTAGTTTGTATTTTATGTGTCACTCATCTTGTCTATATGATAAGAAAGGACTTGTTCTTGTTATAAGTTTTGATGAGGTAGCACATGTTCAAATGGATCTCATGAAATCATTGCAAGTTTAGAGTCAGAGAAGCTTTTCAAAGACAGTCTCATGGTTGATTAAAATCTGAGATATGCCCAAATCTGGATGTACCCATTACAGTATAGAGGAACCTGTAGAGACATTGCTGCAACAGTGAGCTAGATCCCCATGGCTGTTTCACAAACCTTTCTCACTATGACAGAAAATATTGACACATCCATGACTTTCTTGGTGTTTGGAATTTCATCAGTGACTGCACTTTGCTTTTGCTGTCAACATGACAATAAGAAATCTGATCTAGTGGAATTCTGCAGTGGACCATGCATGCTGGACAAGATTAGTTAATTAGTTTTATACATCATAAAAAACGGATTACTGCCATCTTTGGCATGGCTCAATTTACTTCTGTTCAACTCAGTCTTGGGGGTAGTACCTGTTGTCTTGGTCGGATATTGTTGTTTCCGTTCCACAGTTGAAAATGGGCAGATTTTATAAGTGGCAGGGTTTAAAGGTGTGGTTTTCACAAAGGACCCAGAGGATAGACTTCAATAAGGTCAGTCATAATCAAGGGAAATTGGAACTGCAGGTAAATGGTGTTGGGTGCAGATTGAATAAGGTTGTGAGAGAGAGCAAACAGCTTGAATCTGTGTCTTGGAGCAGCAAGTAAAAAATGACTTCTATGATTTGCCATCCACATTTCTAGGTCCTGCCTTCGAGATTGATCATGTCATGGGATCAATGTTGCTTGTCACTGTTAGTGATAGAGTGTGGGCATTGGGTAAAGGTCTTATATTAACCAATGCTATCCTTTGGACTCTTGATGATCTGGAGGAACACCTTTAGAGGCATAGGTAGCAGGGACGGTAATAAACCCACACCTCAGTGTGTGCAGAGAAACATGACTGTCATAGGGTTTTCATGAAGGATGGTAGGGAGATATGCCTCAAAAGAAGAAGCAAGGAGAAAATCACAAAGTACTGTTTTTCAAAGATGAAGATGAGCAATGCCATCTCAGCAAACATCACAGCCACCTTGGTATGAACAAGCACAGTAATAGCTAAGGACAGTTTGACATCATGAACATAGGAGATGTGCTAGTCATACTAGTGGTTCAAAGATGCTATGAAAAGACAGTATTCATGATGTGTAAAGGGCATATCACAGTGGGTAATCATAGATGGCAATTTCTATGAAATGCATTATGAGGGCTATCAATTACAGGTGACTAAGGTCTTAAAGACATAAATTTCACAGTGATATCATGAACAAGGTCTTTATACAGTCCTCACACAGCAAGGTGTCAGTGCAAGGGACTACGACCAAAGACAGTGGACAAAGCCAGAGGCGGAATATGTATGTATATGATGTAGGTGAGAAGTTCAGTTCAAAAGTGTAGGTCAGAGTCTTGGGGTTTTCCTTGTGCAATAGTAATTTAAGATGAATGGCAAACACATGTATTGGAAAGACATCTACAGTTGTGCAGGGACAGTCACATTATCAAGTGGACAGCCTTTGCAAGGTATAGTAACAGTGACTATCAATGTCAAATCTGCTTTCATCATCTCTAGCTTAAACTGAAGGCAACCTTAGTGCTTTAAAAGACAGTCTAGGGAGTGCATTACACTGATCATAATGAGTGATAGAAGTTTGATGCACAGTGGACAAAGCATTAACAATAAGAAAAGAACAGTGCTTATGGAGATTGCTATGGCAGTGACTTTCATTGTCATGAAGAGAGGACAGTGACCTCCAAGCTAGTATAGGCCAAGAAGTTTTCAAAGGGCAGCAGTAAGGGTAATGGTGCAGTCCATGAATGATGCACAGAGGAGATAGTCATAACTTTTAAGACTATGATAATGCAAAATTGTTAGTGTACATCAGTCACCATTCACCAAAAATGGCAGTCAAAAACGACATTCTTTCAGTAAATAAAGACACTCATATCAAAATGTCGAAGATCATTTACTCTGGACAGTCAACTTTATGAGGAAAGGACCTTCTTGACAGTGTACTATGACTGTATTCATGAGATAACGGAGTTCTAAGGGATGTGAAGGCTTTGGGTGCTGCACTGGGCTGCTGGTGACATGATTAACAAGTGATAAGAGACTATAACAGTTGTGAAGATGAAAGCGGCCTACATTAAGGGTTTGACACAGTTCATAATGCAGGGGAGATGGCTTACAGGTATGTGAGATAATAGATGGCTAGTGAGTTGTATTCTATGTCAAACAATGACATCAAAAGGGATTACATGTAGCTGATTATCTATTGGTTATCTTTTTACCTGAGCGTATTACCATAAATGAAAGAATTAGGCTTATTTTAAAGTTCTCAAATGATAAATCAGCCTAAGGACAGATGAACAAGTCATCAAAGGGATCACCTACACCTTCCTAAGAGACTTGTGACTACTTCAAACCTCTTTTCCACATGTCCTATGAATTTGGAAATAAAGTTAAGTCAGTTTGAGAGAAGTAATAAACACTTGCAAGCATATAGGCCAGGTTGGTTGAGTTGTGCAAATAAATTACAAATATCTGGGGCAGTTAGACCCAGTTTTGAAGCATCTACCATCATTTAGGAGCTGTTTTAAGTACTTTGATGGTGGAAGGGGTCAAAGCAAGTCTTTTTAACCACTCAAAACACCTTTTTGGAGCTTGTTAAGGAGCTGCAAAGTAGGGGCTTTTGTTTTGGACGACCCAAAGGAGCTTGACTCAGCAAGATGGAGTGAAGACTTCCTCAGCACATGTTCTTATTCTTTTGTAAGCTGTTGAACAGTATAAAGGCTAGCCTTAGGCAGATTTTTCACTAGTTCTTTTCTCTCTAAGCAATGAAATGTAACTTTGTTGAGTTCTTCCATGCTGGAGCAGTAGATGTAACTCTTATTTTCAGACTTATACAGCTATGTAAACAATTCTTTTGATCAATAAAAGACAAGTAATTTGCCTTCTCCAATATGCTTTTTTGTGTGCAAGTATGAATGATAGATGTCTTTTCTGTGATTTGATATAAATCCTCAATATATATCTCATTCTTTAAGCACCTTCTTGCAGAAATATGCATGCCTTATGCAGTTCATAGGTTATGATAATAGTTTTGGAAACTTCTAATTGTGAACATAATTGTTTTTTCCTTTTAGAATTGAAAAAATGCCTCATCTTTCCTACGAAATACTTATATGTAAGCATGCAGAAACCTGAGTTGTGCTGAAGCAACTTGTTCATTTTGGTCATATTGTAAGTTCCGAAACAGCAGTGTTGGTTTGAAAGAATCATTCAGTGCATCACCTTTTAGAGTTTAGGTTTCATTTTCATGTTATCCTTTCTCTCTTTTCTCAGCAAACAGCAGTTGAATAGGTTTAAGTAGGTGATAGTTCCAAGGGAACCAGCCCTCTCTATAGGTCCTTTTCCGTCATAGCAGTTGTACAAGACTCGCCGAGTTTGGACGAGTCTCGAGGTGAATGACCCGAGTCCCAGAGACTCGGCATCCAAGTACTCGCCGAGACTCGCCGAGACTCGGCAGACTCAGTAGACATGCCCCAAACTCGGCCGTCACTTTGTGGGCTTAAGTTGCAAAAAAAACACATTTTAAACTTTCTTTTCTTTTTCCTTTTGCCTTTATACTTGCCTCTATTCCTCCAAAAGGCGCTTCATTACATTTTCAAGCCAAGTAAGAGAGAAGAGAGACAAGACACATTTGCATTGAAGGAAAATCAGCAAAGAGATTGAGCACCAAATGCTTATTGAATTGCATTTGTGCAGGTTCGTAGGTGATTTTGTTGCATCTAAAGGAGTCTACAAGGGATTGGAAAGAGATTTCCATTGATTTCAAAGAAGATTGAAGAGGTATGTTTGAGTTTTGAAGTCTATTGTCAGATTGGATCACTGAGGCCGAGGATCCTGTTTTTACCGATGAGGACCTTGATTGGGTCGACCAAGCGGATCGAGAGGCAGAGGCAATAGCCATGGCAGAGGAGGATAGAGCACGAGGAGAAACCTTGGATGCTGGTCCGGTTGCCATTGAGGTTGAGACTGAGACACAGGCAGAGATGATCGTTGCAACATCATCTAAGACCTATCTTAGACATCTACGCAAGAGGTCTAATGCTTAGTGATGCAGGCTCCTCTGATCCATAAACTTATAGCTTTTGTTTTACTTTTGTTATATGTTTCGAACTTTTGATGCCATGGATTTCATATTCCATGAGTATTGTATACATTTCACAACATTTATATATCTAATTGTTTTGACTCTTACTACTGTTATTTGTATTAAGTAATTACTTATTTCCTTCAACTAAAATTTGCATTTATACTTATGTGATCACTATATGTTTGTGCATAGGATCATAGTAGTTTCTATTTCATGATGTTATTGTGTATTTAAGGTTCATTTACTAAAGGGTGCATGAAACAAGCTTTAAATCCTTAAAAATCTCTGAATTTCTTGGATTTATCTATTTGCCAAGTCTTTGCTGAGTCTTGGGCGAGTTTGGGCTCTTAGTCCGAGTCCGAGTCAAAGTCAAAAATCGGCTTGCCAAGTCCGAGGCGAGCCCGAGTCTTGTAACATTGCATCATAGGTAACCCACAAACTTGGAAGAGATCCAATGTTTCACCAGTAGGCTAAGTTTTGCAACTTAGCAGGGGCGCAATATTGAGTGATAACAATAATCATAGTCAAAGGCAGTCCAAGGGCAACATTTACATAAGATCACATGTCTTAAAAGCATGGGATAAGATGTTAGCAAACTTTCATATCAATTGCCTAAACAATTAAAATCAACATCCAATGTATGTCTTAACAGATATATCTTTCCTACAATATACATCATTTCAAATAACTAAAGAAAACTCTCTCTGGAAAGTGATATGATGGCATTGATGTTTTTGTCATTTTGGTCTTTTCCTTTGGTTTTATCTTTTGTCTCATTTACATCACTCACTTGAAACTACCTTGATCTTCAATATCTTGGTGTGTCTAGAGGAGTACATAATGGGGCATAGTCATTGCTTTCATTTGTTGTGCTTGTTGGATGTTCTTGAAATACCGTCTTGGTGAATACTTGCCTTACGTGTGCAGGGATAGTCTCAAGTAATACAATGGCTAGTGCATATTAGGTTCTTCATACCTTTTGTGTATTAGTCTCCTTACTTCGATAGCTTCATTCTTTCACATGATAAAACAAGGTGTTTGTATGTCAGGCATGAACAAAAATACTCCTATCTATTTGCAGAGTCAAAATCCATGCAATAGATACAACATCACCCTAGTTCTTCATACCTTGGTGCATCATTTCTACTTGCTATATCAAAATAAGGATTGCTCTATATTATTTAGCACAACCTAAAAGAAAAGCAAAATCATCTATCCTTTATCAGCACATTCAATAAAATCTCAAAATAATTATAGATTTATTGGTATCATGATAAACATCATCATTCTATTTCATTATATTCTAATCATTCACTCTTCTATCACTACCATACTAAAATTTCTATCCACGTATCATAACAAAAATAAATGCATCCATCCTGCATCCACAAGCCGTCAACATAGCATACCATCCATCTTGCATAAGTATCATCACATCATCATATATCATATGGAAATACAAGAAAAGAGAACCACATATCATCATCAGATATCACATGCATCTTGCATCCACATCATGAATCATCCATAACCATCATAAAATCATATATTATCATAAGAAATAAAGCATGCATGCATCATAGGACCATATCATAGCCACATCAAAAAAGTTTACACATCCATATATCATATAAAAATGTTATGATATAAAATCCGATACATCAAGTATGTGATACGATATATACATCAAAAATATAAACATATATGAGGCTCAAAAGCCAATAACTGTATACAAATGTCTACATCAATGATCAAAATACATCAAAAGATCATATGTACAAATATCTATCCTGATTTCCTGTGCTCCTCTCCACCAGGAGGAGGCTGATCATGTGGTGATCCCATAACCTGTTGCCGCTGTGAGGACCAACTAGTAGAACTACCACCCTCTGACCTATTGGGACCCCCTGCACTAGTGCTCCGAACTAAGAACCTAGGTTGCCTCCGCTCTTGCGAGACAGCCAGCTCATAGAGAGTTTGATAGTATGTAGCCTTCTGCACGAGGCGTATATGTCTATCCATCGTAACCATGGAGCCCTGTGCAATCTCAAGATGAACCCTCCTGTCACGCTCTGTGCGTCTCTCGGCACATGCGTGATCTCTCTCAGCACGTGCGTGATCTCTCTCAACCATGATTTGTACCACCTGTGCCTCTATTGCTTGTCGTCGGGTTCTCTCAGAGTCTCGCTCTACTGCTCGTGCATCCCTATCAGCCAAAGCCTGGTCTCTCTCAGCTGTCCTCTTAACCAATTGGGCGGTAACCTGGTCCCACTTTGTCCTGTAGCTGTCACGCTCTCTGCGAGCTTGATCTCTCTCTAATAAAACCAATGCTAACCTCACATCGAGATCTTGATATCCATCCCTCCCTCTCCCCTCATCTCGAGGAGGATCCTGCGCCGATGGCCGCTGTGGCTGCTGTTGGTCCTGTTGTGGTGGTTGTTGTTCATCATGAGACACAACTTGTCTAAACTCAGCCTCTACTCTCTGTCTCATCCGTTGAGCCCTACTAGGCTCTCCCTCAAGTTGTCTCTTTTGTCGCATTAGGATGTACTGTTACATGATGCACCACCAATGATGTAAATCAAATGCCATTTAATAGTAAAATCCTCCAAAATATCATGTGAAATCCTTAAAAAACCAAAATCAAATAATACCCAATTTCTGTAAAGGACAAATCTAGATTTATCTTAGTGAAAAAAATATATCAGCGTAATCCTTGAACCTCTTTTAGGTGGAAGTGCTAGTAATTAGTACTGGAGGCATTGTAACGAGTACAACTTATTGTAGTTTTTTTATTTTCCTTCAAGGAATTTAAACCAAGCTTTCCTATTAGACATCAAGGAGATTCAAAGATTAGCCAGTGTGATGTATGCATTAGTTTTCAATCTATTTTCTAGTAATTTTTGTTTGAGAATGCTCCCATGGAAATTTCTTTGTTTTCCCTCTAGCTAGGAATTCAAGTCCATATATTGTTTTGAAAATTGTCATATTTTTCCTAGCACATTGATAACTTCAAATTTGGTTCTGGCCATCCTTTTCATATGACATTTAAACCAATCCTCCATAATAATAACCTCTAAATTAATGCCTTGGTGGAAGTGATTAAATTTCTAATTCTTTGTAGAAAGACTGGTATTGTGTGCTAAACTTATGATGACAATAAAATTAGCTTAAGGTAAAGAGTAGTTGAGTACTTGAACATATGATAAAATTGTGGCACCATGAACACCTTTGGAGATTATTTAATATATGAATTATATTATTTAAAAAATTATATAAGTTTATATATATTGCAATGGTGAACTTTCAATGATGAACTTGTAGAACTACAATGATGAAATTTCACTGATAAACAAAAATTGCAATGGACAATAGATGAATATTGAGCTGCTCCCTGGTTGTTAGCCATTAACAATGGCTGCAAACCATGTGGAAGGACACAACTAAGATGCTTCTATTATCTCAAGTATACGCAGTATAACTTCTCCCTCGTCCAGATCTTTGTGATGCATCAGAACAACCACATTTTTCCCCATTCCAAGAAACTACAATTCCTTATCTAGGGCACATTTACAGTGACCAGGAACCTCGGTATCTAGGATAAAATGAACCCTTTTCCATTTCAAACTGTGCTTGTCTAGCTTTGACATGACTCAAAACAAAGGCTTAGTTTTCCATTGTAGTTTTCTTGCATCACGGCTGGACAAGAATTGGCCAAGGCAATGCATTCTAAGATGCCAAGGATTTTGCAGTCCTTCTGTTTCTCTATCAGCTTATAATATTTTTCCAAAACTGTAGCCTAGTAGAGCGAGTACCCTAGCACGGTCTTGGTAATGAAATCCGATATTTTTGGAAACAATGACAAACCCTAATGCTGTGAGAATGAAAAATCTTATGGCAAGGTGAGGAGCATACAACAAAAGTCCAATTCCAATCTTAAGATTAAGAGTGCAGAAACATAGTTTAATAACTTACCATATTCCTTACATTAGTTTTAAATGCATCAACATCAAATATGAATAGCATCTAATAATCATTGAATCAAACCCTATTTTCTGATCACCAAGATCCATAACAACAAGGTGAGAGCATACGACGAAGGTCTAATTCCAAATGACATTTAACAATGACATTTTAGGAAAAGAAATTATATCAACACATATTCAAAAGGGATAAAATAATAACATGAAGTATACTCTTCCGCTTATTCAACAGTGAGTGACATACCACTTTTTCAATTGGGTTAGGAATCTAAAATAATAATGAAATGAACCAAAAGCTCTTCCACTTATTCAGTGGTGAGTGATCACCCACTTATTCAATGGGGTAAGTAGTGATAAAGAAATAAGAACTCTTCCACTTATTCAGTGGTGAGTGCCAAAACTTACTAGTGTATCTTCACGCCTTACCTAATGTTAGAAGATCCTCGTATTGATAGAACCATATACAACACAATGATTTGTGCCTTTACGTCTCTTATTATCATGTCCTTGTGGCTAAAACACAGTATCACGTAGATTAGTAATGTCAAGCATTAGGAGAAATCGTATTGTAGTATAAACAATGCAATAATCATTTCAGAAAGAAAAACTATAGTTGACTGACTAAATCAAATATCCATTTACACTAGTATGAGAATATCTCTTCATGGAATAGCTTTAACACATGCACTTGAATATGTCATTCCTTACCAACATACTGAAGAGTGCAACATTTAATAATTAGGTGAAATATTTAGATTCAAAAATCTAACATCAAATAAGGGAACATCTAATAAACATTAATAGCTATCATGAAACATTCAAATCAGACAAGCCATCTAGAAATGGAAAGAACCCAATTCAACTAACCAATGACCTTGCAATAAGAAACAAGATAGTCGACCTAAATTACCTTGCACCATTGGAAGGACATAACTAAGAATAATATCTATGATTATTTAGATCGATGGCAGCTTACTAATTCAATAATGTGAGAACTATTTGAATCTTACTAATCATAATATGATACTTATTATATATAAACTAACTTCTCAATCGGAGTTAAACAAAAACATTTAAATGCTTAACAATTCAACTATTAAGTATGAAATTTAAGAGCACCAACTGATTGTTTGCTAACATAAAGAAGGGAAAGAAAGAATGCCCTTAATGAAGTTAAACCATTTTGATTTCCATACATGCACAAGTTACTTCAACGACATAATATTCTTTAAATAATCAAAGACATACTCACTATTTGAATTGCAGCATAAATTTAACCATCTAGTTAATTATTTTCCTTTTTATCGTTTCTTTTCACTCAAAAATTCAAAGAAATATTATCAATCTTAATATTAAGATCTTCTCCCACTCAATCTGCTTATACTTTCATAATGAAGTATACAAGTTTAGATAGTTTTAAAAGAAAACATGATTTATAGAGATCATTATCGATAATTCTAAACTATGATAGACTTATTAGGTTATAAATTAACCTAGGTTTATGTACACTATATTTCTATGGGATTAAATCCTCAACGTGTCTAAAACTCAAATTAATTTTATCTCTACTGAGGTCACAATAAACAATTAAACAAAACCTCCGCCTTATGACCCAAACACTATATGCACAAGTATCTAAATAATAAACTATATAACACAAGTTGATAATTTACTATATATAAGGAAAAATAAATAAACTATATTGTACCACATTCCACAAGTACCCCAATATCTATTAATAACACATTTCTATTTCATAAGTAGATTATAACGAGTCAATAGATATAATCAAACTTTGAGATCTTCGTTTGTGTTGTTGTTAAGTAACTTTTATTGGAACATTAATGAGCTCCCACTAACAAGATTTCAGGTACTTATTTCTCCAACAATATTTTATTTCATTATTGTGACAATTAAGATTTGGACAACATATCGGTATAAAATTGAGCCCTTAGTAGCCAGCGCAGTCATAATGAGATGATTGCTCCAATTAAAGGGGTATCGATGCCCTTAACTACTACGGGTTACTAGCAAGGTTATTCAATCAAAACGTATTCTTGCAGATGAGAGAATTTTATTAATGTTCACAGGAAAACTTGGGCATGTTAAGTAAGAGACTTTGCAGTAAGTAGATGAGTTTTCCCATCTTAAACGTATATACTTCCTTGTAACTACCCGGGAAATGATGAGACTTAATAACTACATATTATTAATAAGAACAATTTGCTAATGCACGCTCTGTTGATGATTGACACTATTGACATAATAACAATAATTCACAGAGAGAAAATTGCTTTTTTAAGTCGTCCAACAAAACAATGTGTCAACCGAGAAACATTAACACAGAGATCCAAATAGAAGATCTGCATACATAAGAAACTCATAGATACAGAAGTTTAAGGGCACAAATATAGTCTAAGCTAGGACTATTTGTAGGATAATAACCATCCAGACATGATAATCTGAGAATGCATTATTAGGAATGCAAAGAATAGCTTGTTAGCTCCTGCCATGGAAATATAGTGGAGGGGGGCAGCTTTAAACAGTGATTAATGTTTGGTATAACAACCAATCCAGATTTAACTTTTCTCAAGATTTGTTTTATATTTCTTACTTGCATCAGTGAAGCTGCACATTTTTTTTACTGAGAATATTGGTTGAAAACATTTTGGCGCTCTCGGATTCGAGGTGGAAATGGGTCTGCAAATTGTCAGAGGCTCTGCAGATATTATGAGGCAAGATAACGCATAAATTTCAAGGCTGTTGCAGATTGTCAAAGGCTCCTCTGAACGTTACGAGGTAGGAGGAAGGACTTTACACATGTTCAAGAGCTGTCACCCAGCTTGCAAAGCCACGTACCAATTTCAAGGCTTTACCATAGTCAAGGCCTACACCTCTTTGACTAACGCCATTATTGCATTCATCTAGCTCACCATCTCTAGATCTTCAATTGGTACAAGTTCTTCAAGCTTTTGTGATGGCATAGCTAATGGATTGCAGATCTTAAAAAACATTATTCCAAGAATCGAAAAGAGCTCGAACAGTGCCTTCATAGGGAGGAGTAGTCGTTGTCTGCCCATTTTTTTGTTTTCCTTTATTTATCTATTACAGTATTGAATGTACTTGTATGTATGCACTTCTTTATCTCTGGTTGCTAGGCTTTTATTCATATTGGTAGGGTTCATTTTTCCTATTTTTCCTTTAGATGTTGCAGAGACTGAAAGCTTTATATTCATGTAAATCAAACTACGGCCTACAGCAGATTCAACATGGCAATTTAACTGTTGATAGAATGGCTCAAAGAAAATGTGGGATTTATATCTTATTGGTACAATTGCTTTCCACCCATGCATTTGCTTCTAGCGTTTCAAGCTCTAGCTTTCCCACAATAATGGAGATTTCATCCTAACCAAGTCTCCAGGAGTTCATGTTATTAGAGGTAGGGTTTATAAAACGGAGAAGCCTGCCACCAGGTATTCTATACCATTATTTCCTCTCACCCCTCTCTATGTTAGCAACTTTAATTAATGTTTTCAGAGGCACAATGCCGACAGAAGACATTGGAGTTCAAGGCGTCTTGCAGAAATGTCAAGGAGGCCAAAACATGCACAATGAACTTTTGCCGCAAGTGCTTGCTTAACTGGTCATCAATTCATTTTCAAGCACCATCCCATTTCATTCTGTCAGCAACATATCTCTTTATAGCTTTAAAGTTGAAATGGCATTGTTATTTAGGACATCCAAAACCCCAACTAACCAAAGTGGGCTTGGCAAATATGGAGAGAAGGTTGAAGACATCTCTAAGTCCGAGGAGTGGAAATGCCCAAGGTGTGGGGGTATATGCAACTGCAGTATTTGCATGTAAGAACTTGCATTTTGAAATCCCAATTAGAACTGGCCTAGAGCCATTGTTTTAGAGTCTAGTACATTAGAAAGACAATTCAAAAAATCCCCTATTAAATACAGGAAAAAGCAAGGATGCGCCCTTACTGGAATTCTTTCACATGCAGCAATGCTGGTGGTTTTATCCTGTCAATATTACGAAACTTCCAAACCTGAATTTATGTTGGTCTAATCTTCAGCAGGACCAAAGAAAAATTCCAGTTTGCAAACATAATCTGCTGATGTTGGTGGTTTTCTTCTGTCAATATTACATGATTTTATCCTGTCAATATTACGAAAATTCCAAACCTGAATTCATGTTGGTCTAATCTTCAGCAGGACCAAAAGAGATTTCTAATTTTGCTATAATAATCTGCTGATGTTGGTGGTTTTATTCTCTCAATATTACAAAATTTCCTAACCTGAATTTATGTCACTATAATCTTCAACAAGAACAATTCTTGTTTTCTTTTTCTCAGAGGTTGTTTTGCTCCTCCTTTACAAATCAAAATTGAACAATTGAGAGCAATTTGGTACAGAATTTTAGATTGGCTCCCTTCTAGTGCTCACCAGTTGTACTCCACTGTCAATGACTGTAATTTATTTGAAGTTACATTGGTATTTTGACCTTCGATCAACCAAACTGGCTTGGACAGAATCTTAGACCCCATAAAAATTAAAAAAGAGAAAACAAAAAAAAGCATAATCACCTGAAGCTGGGGTTTCTTCGGGACTATGGTAAAAAGAAAACGTAATTGGTGTGAAGACTTTTACTGTTTATAGTGGAAGCTAATTCTGGTAGGTTGGAAACACATTTCTAGATTTGTGACCCATTTTTAATTTTTCTATCCCATAAACTTCTACAAAGTGGTAGGGAGGGAACAGATTCTGATGGAAACATTTTAGCAATTTCAGAAATGTTTCTAGTGGTTTACAGGAGTTTCCTGAAGTTTCTTGTGTTAGAAATCAGCTTGCAAGATATTTCTTTATTATACAATTAGTATTACAAATACCATTTCCAAACATTGTTTGCAATTTTTTCCATAGTTTCTAGTAACATTTACTTGCATTTCTTTAAGAATTATACACCAAGGTTTCCTAGTTTCATTACCTGTCAGTCTCCACTTTAAATATTTGTGTTGCAAAGTTTCAAATACCTGATCCTAACATAGGTTTTGCTGCTGCTACTGATAAATTAGATATAAATCTTGTAGCATGGTTTGGTTTTGCAGGTTTTTACACTTTTGGAGGTTTCTATTTACCTCATTTCAAATTAGTTAATTTTGTGATCTTATTCCTCCTCTCCCCCCTGGTGCCCCATCTCCCAGGTATCTCAAACTTTTCCCATATACTTTGAATTATTTGAAAATTTTGAGCTTCAACAGACATGACATTTCCACAGTCCATGTTAATGGATTTGGCAAACATTATGTCCCTAATTTTGAATCAAAATCAAGTAACATCGCCAAACCTTCCCCAAAGTTGGAACTATTTAAAATTTTGGACCTAGTAAATATGATTGCTTCAGTTGGGGATTGTATGAAGTCATCATATGGACAATCTGAATCTGAGCTCTTAACGGTAGGTTATTAAATGCATATTCTAAGGCAAAGGTAAAACATTCGTCAATGAGATTGTCTTCATGCACCGATTTACTAAAAGTTTCTTTGTTTGCTTCATTGAATTTTTTTTTTTATAGGTTTGGAGCATTTCTTCAAGGATGGGATAGTTATTCTATTATGACTAATTATTCCGCTTGTCTTCAATGCAAATGAACTCCTCACATGTGAACTTATACTCCTCAAGTAGTGCCTCAACAAGGCGCTGAAACTGTTTGACAAAATCCCTTAAGGAAAAGAGGTTTCATGAATGCTTTGCTTGCCAAATTGCACAATGGCATTGGGGAAAAAGTTTTAGAACTTATATCAAACGCAGTGGCAGGCGTAAAGCCATATTCAATATCCTCCAAGATCAAATCATGGTGTTGGTTTATATCAAATAGCCTTAAGATAATATAATTTTACTTATAATACATCACAAATTTTACAAGCATTTTTGTTGGTTTATAAATAACTTGACCAGACCAAAAAAGTAGCCATACTTGGATGAACGGCTTAAAGTTCCATAGCAAATGTGCATGCAACATACAATATCCCATATCTTTTGTTGGATACCTATTCTTATTTGCTTGCTTGATGTTTCTCCAGGCTATCACATGGAGGTGATATTAGGATTTTCATAGGGTTGTCTTGGGCATAATACAGACACTAAAGGAGCATCTATGGACAATGATCAACTACTTAGATTTAAGATGAGGTGCAGAGTTCAAGGGTGCATACTTAGAACCGTGCTTAGATGTTTTAGATGCCCATTATCACAATTCTTAGAACCATGCTTAGATGTTTCAGATTTGGTTTGAGTAGACAGGCAGCAGGGCAATGCAGCAGTCATCAATATGAATCACATACTTTTGTCTCATAGATTGCTAGCTAAACCTCATATTAGTAACTATGTATGTCATATATAGTTTTCTCAACCAATGCTGTAAAAAATTGAGTTCTGAGGTTGTTGCCAAATTTTATATTGCACAGAGTAAAAAAAATCATTTACTACAGGCAATGAATATTTCAAGAAGCAGCAGTATCCTGAAGCTATAAAGCACTATACTGAAGCTCTAAGAAGAAATCCTAATGACCCAAGGGTAAGCTATTACAGCTCTTCTGTTGCTTTCAAGGTTCACTCTACTTAAGAAACTTTCCTAATTGACTTGTGGCCAGAATTTTAAAATGAAGTTTTACAGTAATAGAGCAGCTTGTTACACAAAGCTTGGAGCTTTGCCAGGATTAAAAGATGCAAATAAATGTATCGATTTCAATCCAACTTTTACAAAAGGTTATTCAAGGAAAGGTGCCATCCAGGAGTTCAAGAAATATGTAATGTCCCTTGCCAAATTGAATGATAATTTTTCCAATGCTTAATTTTATATATTTCATGTGTCAATTAAGAGATTATAACATAAGCATGCAATACAGAGATTTCTGTGCAATGGACATAACAATACCACTTGAACTTCAACATGTAAACACTCCCAACATTATAATATGCCCTTGATACTTGAACAGCAGTGCACCTACAGACTTCTGAGTATGAATAATGACTGGTTATGCAATTAGAACTGCCCAGAAACACTTATCAGGCATGAACCAACTCAGCAAATGACTCAGTGATTGAAACAGAAGTATAGCAGTGGCTATTACATTTGGTTCTGAACATACATTTGACTGATTACACACTAAATAACAGTCCAGAACTCAGAATCAGAATTTCTGCAGCTCAGATAAGGATATTCAGATTGTTACAATGATACCCTGATGTTTACATTGGTCACCAATCCATAACAACACACTCAGAAATTACTAGCGACTGGACTGAGTGCATATTCAGACTGTGAAAACTCCAGAACTCAACAACTGAGCCTTTTACAACAACAAGGATATATAGACAGCAGTTATAACAAGGAACAATCTAAGATGTCTCAAACCTGTGATATATCGGCTAGCGTTGACAATGAAAGAGACGCCCTGAATGTTGCCTCTCATAGCTCACGTCCCCATATTGAATGCATTTGTCTTCTCTAAGGGTTGCGACTGGAACACAATGAAGCCACGTCCCTTGCAGCTGCTTCTCAGACCATGGTCGATGCAATAAGACCACTCACAATGACGTCTTCTTCTGAAATGTGGTCGCCTCCTTCTCAGAGCTTAAGCCAATGTAATTGTTAAATAAAAGGAGCAAATAAAGACAATCTACAAAAATAAGATCAGAGACAATCTACATCCACTCTCAAAGCAGGGGAATATCTTTATTCACTATCTCTTCAATATTACATTATACAACAGCAAACACAACAATATATATTCTTCTTACAGTCAATATTCTCCACACCACAATGTCTAATAATAGCCAACCATATAACCTCTGAAGGACACCTCGTCGAGCATGCAGTGGTCAATATAAAAATAGAGGAAGTAGTGGTAGTGAGGATTGGACTGCAATAAATGAGACCGTTACACCAACAGTAATATCATTCAAGACAGTTCTGTCTCCAAACCCAGATGCAAGTAAATTTAGCGCCTAGGGTTTATGAAAGACCACGCCCTCCTTGGTAGCTGATGCAAACTCAGAATGAAGTAATTTGATGCAATACCAGCTGGTAACATTCATGAATATAATCTTCCACTCAAACCCATGACAAACTCCAAAAGTGTCAGTCGCTTCGAATTTGCATTAATCTCTGAAATGAAGTGAGAAAATAATATCTAAGAATAATTCAAATGAGCTCCAAAAACTTTTGAATGTGCATTAAATTTGCATTACTTTCCAAAATGAAACAAGTGCCACGTATAGTACTTGTTTTTATAGTACTTTAGATTTAATAAAAAATAAATTTAAGTTTTGTTTGTAATTATAATATTAACATAATATTTAAAAATATTACATAAATTTATTTTTTATTAAAATTATATAAACAAGGGTTCCAGAGCAGCGTTCTTCAAAAAGTTCTAGAATAGTTATGTTTTTGTTTGTTTGTTTGATAAGTTTTAGCAAAAATGTTGATAAAACAAATAAATAATTTATACATAAAAAATAAGTTTTCCTTTAATGATAAGATAAGTTGACATTTATAACTGTAGTTTGAGATTACATCAACATGAAATAATGGTATAATAAAAATCAAAAGTATAAATGAAACAACTAGCTCCTTTCTCTGACATTGTCATCAACTGTACATCAATATTAAATAATGTTTTTAGCTCAAGGTTGTAAAAAAGATGATTGAAACAAGGATGGTTGAAAGCATATAAAATACAAGAAAATTGTTCTATAATTGTTTAAAATCCCACCTCTAATCTAGTAATATCTCCTGCATTTGTTTCCCCATCTTGGACATCTTCTGGTGGAGGAAATTCATTTTGACTATCTAGTTCTACGTTCAAAGATTGTTGATATAGTCACAAAGCATCATTCAAAATGAAAGTTGCACAAGGAAAAAAATTGAGTTAGCTTATCTACTATAAATAAATCCATGCAACCTGAACAAAAGCTAGTAGTTGTCAAAACCTATCCCCAATACACGGGATGCAACTGAGGATAAGTTCCACACAAGAGCAATTGCACCATCCAACACTGTTTTCTTATGGGTATAGGCATTCCATGCCTCCCAATAATGAAGCAACAAGTAATCCCCTAATATCCATAGATTGAGACTAAATCAGAAGATGAAACCTGGTTTAAGGCATAAGAATAAAATATTAAATACATATCATAAAAATACCATATCCATGTACTTGGGCATGAGTACCCAAAGTAGAGTTTAGGGACAATGCAGATAACAAAGAACCCTGCATGACAAAATATTGCCAATGTCAATCACAAGGAAGCAATTTCAATTTAGAGCATAAAAGCAGATTTTCTAGATCCTAGTATTAGGTAAATCTGTTATAGAAAATACCAAGTTTGATTAATGTCCATATTGTCATCATGTGACCACATTCAGCTAGAAGCCAAAGAACAAATGCCAACTACAAATAAACAACAATCTATAATTATGAACAAAAATGTATGAAGATTTTCAAATCCATCAATTTTATCAAGGTCCAATGGAATATATCCATGACATTCATCACAAAGTTGGTGTATTAAGAGGAGACATAAATTAGAGTAGAGCAAAGAACTAGCTTCAAAGAAACTAATATCAAACTGAAGACTAGGACTCTAAGAGTAGACGATTATGACAAAATGATATTAATGTTTTGAATGCCTATAACTCCAAGTGAGAAAGAAAAAGAACCTTTAAAGTGGTAGATAGATCCCGTAAAAAAAGTTCTCTAATTTTTGCAAACAATGCATTGACAGGAGGAAGAATCACTCGAATGACATGAAGAGCATCTACTTCACTTATTTCATAGTTTATTGAACTAATGTCTTGATCCACTAACTCTCTATACATAAAATAAATCTCAAATTCAAATTCATTATCATATAGGTAAGGATTGCATTTACACGGTGAAGTAATTGAAATAGATGAATGTTACCTATGAATAAATGATTTATAGAAGAATATTAATGCCAGATAAAAGAGTGTCAAGTATGATACAATGGTCACAAAACTTCCCAAATAAGAAAATAGAAAGTCAGATGTCAGGCAATAGTCATTTGTATATTTCATTTCAAAGAAGTATCAACAAAATGTAATACCTAACAGGAAAATCATCACTGAAAAATGAAGAAATAATATAAAAAGAGCCGGATCCAAATATAAAAGCAGATTTTGAAGTTTCCATCCACATGATCAAATCAGCTGGGAACAAAGCACATCAAAAATAGTATGTGGTAAGTAGATCACTTTATGGCCAAAAAGGCTGAAAAAACACCAAACTTTAAAGCAATTACTAGCAAGCTGGAATACCCATATATTGAAGCCATTTTGTTCTCTCCTAAGTAGTTTCGACCTATGGAACTGCAAATGACAGGAAGAGCAAAGAATTACTTAAGAATCCTGCAACATATCCACAAGTAGTACATGCTTAATCAAAAGGATAACTTTCTATAATAAAACTTGTATTCAAGTACACAAGAAAGGGTGAATCATATTAAGATTTGAAAATTATTGTGAATATAACTTAATCTAACTGTGGAAAAAAGGAAGTGCACCAATTCTGGTAGGAACATTCTGAGTTTCTTCAATCATATAGGGCTTTGGTGGATAACAATTCATCTAATTCAATAATTAGAGTTGTACAAAAATGTAAGCAATGAAATGGACAGCTTATCAAAAGGACACAACAATTATGCACACAAAAAATTATGAAAAAAAATCATATTAGGATCCACTGTGCAGAATAATTTATATCTAGAGTAACAATTAAGATATAATAGTTCCTCTTCTACAATACTTCTTGACTTTCTAGGCTAAGAGGAACTACAAGACAACTGTGGGCATTGAATATTGGACTTGTTGAGAAGGTGTCAAAACTTTCAAGCAAATGCAATTGCCTCGTTGAAAGCCAAAATCCTTCACCTTAATCAGCATCCTCGCGGTCTACTTGTGGCAAAATGGGAGCTTTAGACTAGATGTGATTTTGAACATTTTGTGATTTCTGGATTTTTGATTGTGTTAAAGTTTTGATGAAAAAACTTTAACACAATCAAAAATCCAGAAATCACAAAATGTTCAACATGATAGATTGTGGAAATCTCATAGCATTAATAGATGTGATTTGTTTGATTGAATACAAAATGGCGAAGCATAGAACATAACAACTACGATAAGGATTTTCCAAGCCCATTTAGTACAAAGAATTATAAAAATATTAAAATAAATAAATTCCATGTAGTACCATAGTACATTCTTTCAAAATATTGTAACAATATAGATTTGTGGTGTTGTAATAATTTGAATTTTCTATTGTTATAAATAATAGATTATTTCAATTAATATACTAATTAAATTAGTGTAGATATCTTAATCTATCTATAAAATACCAAAAAATGTGTTGTTTTATTTACTATAAATAGATGTATTTTATTTCATTTTAGAACTATTCAAAAATTGTTTTATTTGTATTTATTTAATGGTTATTTTATTTATTTTAAGAATTATTTCATTGTACTTTATAATTATTTAATAATTATTTTATTTTATTTATCTTATTTATTAAATAGTTATTTTTATATAATTAATAGAATAAATGAAATAATTTTTAAATAGTTTCAAAGTAAAATAGAATAGTTTTACGTAAATAGAAGGAATTGTAAGTAAAAAAAATGTTCTTAATACATTATTTTTTAAATTTGTTTAAAATAATTATACCAATTTTATTTTATTTACTTTATTTTTTTTTTAATAAGAATTTTTTTAATTTTCTTCAAAGTATTTTATTTTACCTTGAAATTATTTAAGAATTTTCATGTTTTACTTAGAATTAGCTTCAAAATTAATTTATCCCTAATATATATTATAAAATAAATAATTTTGATGTATTTTAAAATTTTAAGAATAGAGTATTTTGAGTAATCTCAATCTTTTGCAACTTTTTTACTACTTTCAAACTTTTTGTAACATTTTAATGGTAGATGCCTATGATATAATATATAATAATTTAATCTACCAATAAATAATACTATTATTATCTTTAATTATTCATTTACTTCTATAAATGTCATGCAAATAAGCATAACTCAATTTAATATTATAATCTATTTTAACTACTTCTACCTCATTACAAAAAAAATGTTCTCCTTGTAAAGAAGGAACCATGCTTTATAAAATATTATTCTAGATAAATTTTGTATAATAAAATTTATTTTGTAAGATATTAGTTTTTGCATGAAGTTGGATTAAAATAAGAAAAAATATAATTGAATATGAAATACTTTATTTATATTTCAATTAATTATTAGTTTTAATTATAATTTTATGTTGTGTAAATTTAAGAGTTATGATTTATATATAATGTGATATAGAGTTTAATTGTTGATTTTAAATTATCAATTTTACTTAATGATAATTGAATTCAATGTATTTTATATTGATATCATTCCATAACAATCGCTACAATCCCCTTCTGAAATGGAAAAATGGAAGCGCAAAAATCGCTTATATCGGGTTAAAATTGTGTACCAATGAAATTAAAGAGAATAAGGTTAAAATTGTGTACCAATGAAATTGAAGAGAAGTGATTTTTGAAATATATTTTGTTAAATAATTTGCATGTATACATTGATCATAGATTAAAAAAAATCAAATAGAAAAATTACTCAAATTCTTATTGATTAAAATAAGAGTTATTAATAACAAGTTAAATTCTGTGGTGCCTATAGTTCCCTCACAAGAACTAATAATATATTAATTAATAATATACTATAATAATTATAATATTATTAATGGTTATATTAATGTTAGATTAATTTTATGTTTTTACCCTAATACTATAATTAATTAAATTATAATTGAGCATTACAAAGTGAATAAAATAAATTATAATATAATGGTTGAATGTATATAAGTTTTCGCTTATTTTATTTTACTGTTAAAAATATTGTTTCGAATAGAATGCCCTACACTAATCCGTTCACCTGATGACTGGGTTGAGCGTTGAAAACCCACGCACAAATCAAAATTTTAACCTCAATGCGAAGAAGTTTCCTATTCATTGGTGCCACCACCAAGAGATTAGGAACCATTTTTATGATAGGTGGTACATGTTCTTTGATAACCAACTGTGCAACAATTGTGAAGTCCCCCAGTATTTTCTTAGAAAACTATACAGTGAGTTCATATTAAACAAAATCTCAAATTATTTTGATATGAGGGACTTCCAGGAGAGAGGTGGGGGGTCGGCTCAGGATAGGCCCGATGCATAGTTAGATCCTACGCGATAAGGGAAACGAGCTCTCGCTAGGCTGCCTCGTGAGCACATTGTTATGTATGTCATCGCAAAGGGGACTGTCGACGTAGAGACATTGCAGGCGATCAACACTTTGACCTAGAGTGCCATCCATCATACTAGCCCTATTCTACAATTCCATCCAAGGGAGTCTTCAAGTGGTGGCCTTCGAACCCATGTGTGTCAATCTTGTGGGGCAACTTGTTCATATGACCCCACTGGCACTCAAGAGGTTGCTATTCAGGATCTGTATCCAGGTACAAAGATGGAGAGGGCGACTGAAATTTTGCATGATGTGTATGGCATTGATACTCCGGTAAAAGTTAGCATGTTCATTGAATTTAATTTATTAAATTTTGATTTTGAAATGCAAGATTAACTAATTTAGTTTTATGATTTTAATAAAATTGCAGGGTCACAATGTTAATACTGGATACACCGGCCCTCCACCTACTTATTTCTATAGTACACCTATCGGCGGGGTATGTAACTAGTAAACAATTATAAATTTATTACATGTTAATAGCATTGTTTTACAAATGCTATTTTAATATGTGATTTTGGATATTGAATAGGGTAATATTGGAGGTTTCAAAAGAACACCTCCCAGTGCCAATGAATTTACTCAAACCTTCACGGAGGTAATAGAATAAAGAGTTTAACTTTAATGAATTGTACTTAATAGATTTGTGTAGTTTATATTCATATCATTGGTTATGTGTTGCATTGCAAATCATTCAAACTTAAAAAATTACTTCACATTCCATAACTAATAACTAGATGTTGATAGATGACAAATTTTCAACTACAATATAGTTGTTTAGAAAGTCAACATAAGCAGTGATGCAATTTCTTTACATGGAGGCATGTACTTGCAAAAGTGCACCTGCACAACAAACTATGGATGCTTGGAAAAAATCTATGAAACCATAATAGTAAGCAATAGCATAGACAAGGTAGTTAGTAGTTTGAAAAAATGCCTCAAAGAAATGTGGTCTCATGGTGATGGAATGAAATTCCATCACCATGAGACCACATTTCTTCGAGGCATTTCTTCAAAATGCTCACCACCTTTTCTATGATACCACATTTTTCATACATGTGCACCAAAGCATTTTATCAAACCACTTGTGCTTCCTTGCTACTATGGATAAAAGCCTAAAATAGGTGCTTTCCAACAAACTATGGATGCTTGGAAAAATATCTATCAAAGCATAATAGTAAGCAATAATACCATAGAGAAGGCAATGAACTTTTTGAAAAAATGCCTGAAAGAAATGTGTTCTTATGGTGATGGAATGCCATGGTGTGCATTTGTTTGTAATGGCATTCCATCACAACGAGACCCCATTTCTTTTGAGGCATTTTTTCAAATAGTTCATTGCCTTCTCTATGTCACCACAATTATCGTACATGTCTACGAAAGCATTTAATCAAACAATTCAACGACTTGCTGCTATGGGTAAAAGCCTAAAAACACGTCCTTTTGAACAAAATATGGATAAGGAAAATAGTAAGCATGATAATCAGAAAAAAAATAGTTTAATAAGTACTCAAAATTTTGTTCATTCTGATTCATACATTATAAGTCATGATGCGGATCGCTATTGTAACTTTTTTGTGATTGAATAATTTGTTGTTTTATTTTCAAATGTTGGTTGTGGAAACACCTCCAAATGTTACGATGGAAATGGATATCAGTGTTTTATCCGCTATACAATCCTCGATGGCTCTGACAAGGGAGGTATGAGGCAAATTACTAAATTTCAATTTACATTTGTTGTTATAGATGTTAGTTCAAGTGAAAAATCAAACCAAATTATTGATTTGTAGTCGAATTTCTATTTGGATGGTTTATACAGGGATTGAGCACACCTCAACATCGGCATGCGAATATTTCCCCCATGGAGAGTGATCATGAGATGGCCGTAAGTGATTTTTTTTAAATATATCATTTTTTATAATGTAATTTCTATATATTAATGTCTTTACTTCTTATTGTAACAGTTAAAACTTCACCAAGAACTTAACAGTACTAGGAGGAGCAACAACAGCACTCCTCGAGTGCAGCACAAACGAGTGACAAACCTATCACCATCCGATCGACAAGCAAAGGGCAAGAGTTTATTTCGAGAGCCTAGAGAGCAATGACTTTTGATTCCAGAACCCTTTGTTGTATGCCTACATGGTAGTTTTGTACATATTTTTTTATTGGATATATTTGACATTGTATGCCTATATGGCATTCTTGTAAGCCTATATGGCTATTTTGTACCTATATTTTATACTTATATCGACATATATTGATGTATGCGTACATGACTATTTGGTTAATATAAATCTCTTTTATCAATGGTGTCCATATTTGCATGTTATAAATTCATGGTTCAATAGATATGAGTTACATGTATTCAAGTTTATACTTGATAACTTGCGTGTATATACTTTGTGACTTACGTGTGTTCCAATGTATACTTTGTGACTTACGCGTTTTCATGCATATACCTTGTATTCATGCATATACTTTGTATTAAGTTGTGTATACTCTGTATTCGTGTGTATATTTCAAGGCATACGTGTTTGTGACTACTTGTGCTTCCCTTATTCACATGTACATGCTTGACTTATTCACGTGTATACTTATTAATTAGTTAGCCATAGCATTGATCATTGTTGTCCTTCATGGTTTGTACTGAATAAATTAATTGATTTATTGTAAACAACTTTATCTAAAAGCAAAAAACATGTTTTCAATTAAAGACATTAGATTTAATCCAATATATTTAATCCTTTGATTGGAACAACTCAATTAAGCAAAGGATACATAAGACTTTTCCTTTTAGATTAGCAATGCATGGAAGTTTCAAAAAGTATCCTTGATATTACAAAAAGATGTGTTTATACGCTTCAATTGTGCACTCACCCTTTGGTTCTTTGAAAGAAAAATCTTCCTATGCCATTGTTACACTACACAGGTAAACCAGATTTTGTATTGTGGAGCTATATTAAACTACCACTCTCAAGACCAATGTAACAATGATACAAAATAATGTTTGAGACTACAAGAAGACATCAAAAGGCTAGTGTACTAAACAAATTCTTATGATTTATGAAGAACGTTGATAACTCTACTAAGTTGGCTTCTTTTTTCAAAATCATACAAATTGAACCCTAGCATCAATAGACTTTGTATATCAAGCTACCACAATTCAAGTTTCAACGATGAATATTTATCATGCATGTTTTAAATGACATTCAAGTTTATGGCGGTTTTTTTGTTTATATGATGTTATGTGATACTCTAATCCTAATTCATGCTTGTAGGCTGCATATATATTTATATTTTATTTTTACATGATTTTTGTACCAACAAACCCAAAATGAACTGAACCCCCCTCCAAAAAAATTAGGCCTAATCGACAAACCGAACCCTCGAACCCGAACCTCAAAACCTATTCCAACACTCTTCATTATGCCTGCACAAACTTAATTGACCACCAAATTATGTTGTCTCTTGACTTTACCCACTTTTACTCCCTCAAACATCTCTTTTTCATTCAAAACCCATGTTTTCCCAACTAGGGCATCATGCCATAACATAATTTTGACCTCCCTTGTCCTTGCAGACCTTTTGAACACATCAAACTCCACAACCTCACCCTATTTCCAACCTATTCTAACTTTTTTTCAAGCAATTTCTTATTTTCACCTCTTCTAGCCTTGCTTTTAAGGGGCCTCAATTCTGAATTTTCAACAGGGGCAGCGTTAGTAAACTATTCCAATGCCTTTACCAATGTTATTTTCTTATTCCTATTCCCTATCCTACTTACATTAGGCCCATATCATCGAGACACAACCTGAACAATAGGTGGAATGGCCTATTTCAACATATTACACTTGAACCCTTAAGGGATCGATTTGGTTGAACATAGTTCAAAGCGATTTTGTGTGCTTGGGTGCAAAAGGAGACCGTGCCTAGTGTAAACATACTTATTCATACATGTTGGAATAGTCTGTTTGGTCACACGAGTTGAAGAATGAAAGTTGCACCACTTTTCAACTTTCCACTGCTTGCATTTGACACTTTTTACATCAACTAAAAACTAAACACCATGGGGAAACCACTACGAGATAAGAAAAATTGAGAGAGGTTATTGTAGAGGGGTCCAACGTGATCCCATAGGATCAGATGAGAATCTTTTAAGTGTCATTGTATCTGAGTAACAACATGCTGAAGTTTGCAGCCATTTTGCACTTTGGACCCTTAAGAGATCGATCCGGTTGAACGTAGCTCAGAGCGATTCCGCATGTTTGGGTGTGAAAGAGGACCATTCATAGCGTAAACATACCTATTCGGATGCATTGGAATAGTTCATTTGGTCACACGAGTTGCAGAACGAAAGTTTCGTCACTTTGCAACTTTCCACTACTTGCATTTAACACTTTTTCCATCAACTAAAAACTGGACACCACAAGAAAAAAACTTTGAGATAACAAAAACCGAGAGAGGTTATTGTAGAGGGTCCCAACATGATTCCATTAGATTAGATGAGAATTTTCTAAGTGTCACAGTATTCGAGTAACAACATGCTGAAGTTTGCAGCCATTTTGCACTTTAGATCCTTAAGGAATCAATCAGGTTGAACATAGCTTGGAGCGATTCCACGTGGTTGGGTCTGAAAGAGGACCATTCCTAGCATAAACATACATATTCAGATGCATTGGAATAGTTCGTTTGGTCACACGAGTTGCAGAATGAAAGTTGTACCACTTTGCAACTTTCCACTACTTGCATTTAACACTTTTTTCGTCAACTAAAAATTGGACAACACAGAAAAACCACTCTAAGATAACAAAAATTGAGAGAGGTTATTGTAGAGGGGCCCAACACAATCCTATAGGATTAGATGATAATTTTCTAAGTCCCACAGTATATGAGTAACAACATGTTGAAGTTTGTAGCCATTTTGCATTTTGGACCCTTAAGTAATCGATCCAGTTGAACATAGCTCGGAGCGATTCTGCATGTTTGGGTGTGAAAGAGGACCATGTATAGTGTAAACATACCTATTCAAATATGTTGGAACAGTTCATTTGGTCACACGAGTTGCGGAATGAAAGTTGCACCACTTTGCAACTTTCCACTACTTGCATTTGACACTTTTTCCATCAACTGAAAACTAGACGTGCCACAGGAAAACCACACAGAGATAACAAAAACCAAGAGATTTTATTACAGAGGGGCCCAACACGATTCCATAGGATCGGATGAGAAGTTTCTAAGTGTCATAGTATCTGGGTAACAACATGCTAAAGTTTGCAGCCAATTTGCACTTTGGACCCTTAAGGAATCAATCTGGTTGAACATAGCTTAGAGTGATTCCATGTGTTTGGGTGCGATAGAGGACCATTTCTAGTGTAAACATACCTATTCTGACATGTTGGAATAGTTCACTAACAACATGCTGAAGTTTTTAGCCATTTTGCACTTTGGACCCTTAAGGAATCAATCTGGTTCAACATAGTTCAGAGCGATTCTACAAGTTTGGGTGTGAAAGAGGACCATTTCTAACATAAAAATTCCTATTCATATGCATTGGAACAATTCATTTGGTCACACGAGTTACAGAACGAAAGTTGCACCACTTTGCAACTTTCCACTACTTGCATTTGACACTTTTTTCATCAACTAAAAACTAGACACCACAGGAAAACCACTCCAAGATAACAAAAACTAAGAGACGTTATTGTAGAGGGGCCCAAAATGATCTCATAGGATTAGATGAGAATTCTCTAAGTGTCACGGTATCCAAGTAACAACATGTTGAAGTTTGCAGTCATTTTGCACTTTGGACCCTTAAAGGATTAATCCAGTTGAACATAGCTCGGAGCGATTCCACGTGTTTGGGTGCGAAAGAGGACCATGTCTAGCGTAAACATACCTATTCAAATGCATTGGAACAGTTCATTTGGTCACACAAGTTGCAGAACGAAAGTTGCACCACTTTGCAACTTTCCACTACTTGTATTTGACACTTTTTCCATCAACTGAAAACTGGAAACCACAGGAAAACCACTCCGAGATTAAAAAAAAATTGAGAGAGGTTATTGTAGAGGGTCCCAACACGATCCAATAGGATTAGACGAAAAGTTTTTAAGTGTCACGGTATCCAAGTAATAGCATGTTGAAGTTTGCAACCATTTTGCACTTTGGACCTTTAAGGGATCGATCTGGTTGAACGTAGCTCGGAGCGATTTTGCATGTTTGGGTGCAAAAGAGGACCATGCCTACTATAAAAATACATATTTGGACGTGTTGGAACAGTCTGTTTGGTCACACGAGTTGCAGAACGAAAATTGCACCACTTTGCAACTTTCCACTACTTGCATTTGACACTTTTTCCATCAACTAAAAACTGGAAACCACGGGAAAACCACTCTGAGATAACAAAAACCGAGAGAGGTTATTGTAGATGGACCCAACATGATCCTATAGGTTCAGAACAAGATTTCGTAAGTGCCATGGTATCCAAGTAATACCCCGTCAAAGATTGCTACCCTTTGAAAGGAACTCCATGAAAACCAAGCTCTCTAAATGGTATATCAAACTCTAGTTCAAAATATTTTAGATGAGGTTGCTCCCATAACTCTCTAATCGCTTGAAAAATCCTTGAAACTTTGTATTGATTTTATTTTTCCTATCCCTTTCTTGCTATTCTTCCTCAATTTCATTAGGATCATGCATTGACCTTCTTGCCCCTCCTAAAGTTTGTACCACATCCATTACCTCCACCTAAAACTGGACATCCTTGGTCTTCTTGGTTCCTACGCCTTTATATGGTTATGCAAATGAAAATGAAGCAAAGTAATAATCTCCTTCTCTGTTGGTTGGAAGAATGCATGCTTAATGTTTTGATACATGATGTCAGCTCTCTCTCTTCTACTCTCATGGTTGAATACTGAAATCTAATATGGTGGGCCTCTAGAGTTCCAATCATCTTTCTTCCTCTTCCACCAAATGTCGGCCTGATCCACATGCCTGCCTGCCTAATTAAATTTGTTTTTGAAAGCTGAAATTTCTCCTGAGTCACTAGTGTAGCTCTCTTTGCCTTTTTAGACTCTTTCATTGCTACAGATCATCTCTAATATTTAATCATTTGTACCACATGGTTGATTTGCTTTGAATCCTTGCATCTAAAGGAAATTTCCTCAACATAAATATTACTAGGGAATTTCATTGTTGCCATTGTAGTTGGTATTAAAGTCGGTACCTGCAACAATGAAAATTATCCTTATATAAGAATTCCCTCCATCTTGTTGGCTTGTAACACTCTTGATGGTGGCTACATGAAATCTAATTTTGATTCCTCTTCTACATCAGAGGGTTCATATATCCTTGTTTTGACTCTTCTGAATTATCAGAATTAGAACCACTAGCTTCCATATTCAAAAATTCCCAACCACCATCTTCAATAAATTTATCTGGATCATCAATAATACTCTTCAAAATTGGCCAC
>VDFB02271358.1:30238582-30627057 GCA_007258455.2 Sequoia sempervirens | reverse complement strand
ACTCTCTCACTCCCCATCCCACCCTACCTAGACAAATCTCTCTCTCTCTCTCTCTCTCTCTCTAAATTCTCCCTCCCTCTAAAGACATGCATAAATACATACAAGCATAATACATATGTACATACAATCCTACATCCATAAAACATACATGCACTGATACATATAGGAATACATACATGACACACCAACATACAAACATACAAATATATCAACAACATTCAATAGAGTGGCATTTAACATTAAGGAATACATAACGTGAGCGTGTTATAATGCACTCACGTTATGTCTTGCTTGACATGTATCCTGGATAAGGAAAAAAAAAAAAAAATTAAGACATAACGTGAGAGCATTATAATGTGCTCACATTATATTTTTCTTTAGGAATCCTCGAGCCTTAGCATTGGTATTTTCCTTGGAATACCAACCCAAAGGCTTGGAGGGCATTCCCAACGACGAGAGATGTGTTTTTGCAAATTCTACAATTTTTTCACATAATCGAGTTCATGCTCACCATCAGGATTGCACGTGGTTCAATATTGACAAAATCGAACACATGGGTAATGTTAAGTTCTCTCTTAGCTATCCAATGATGTAATTTTTTTCACTTTTTGACAATGTTAAGCCTTTCATCCATAATTTTTTTTGTTTGTATGTCTCTTTTTTTCCCAAAAGCAGTGTTTGGTGTTTTTTTCGTTATAAATTAACCATTCATCAAAATTTCAAATAAATTACATTTTTAGAAACTAGACTCCATTCTACAATTTTATTTTATTTTAAAATCAATTACTTTCAAAAATTTGTAGGGGGAGCACAGCCAATTTTTTTTTTTCGGAAGTGCCCACTTAGAAAATTAGTAAAAAATCAAATATTCATTAAAAAATTATCAGAAAAATCGTGCATCAACTAGATACTGTTAGCTAACTTTTGACCATAGCAATTTTAAAAATACTACAAAAAATTTCACCGTGCTAGGGTCGTACAAGAGTTGCTATGTTATGTTTTTCTGACAAAAACAACACCAATTTGTGTACATCCCTCTTTTGAACCCCTTAATCTCAACCATTTTCAAAATAAATTAGTAGTTTAGAAAGTAGACTTAGAGCACTTTGATCCTTGTTTTTTTTCCATCTCCAAATTTTGAGTGTAACTATCCTCAATTTCATGTCCAAGGTCAGTATTTCCTTATTTCAAAAAAAAAGTGGCCACTTAAGCCCCCTTTTTGGGAACCATCTTGGTGCACTTACCCAGATGATATCAAAAGGTATATAATGAATACTTTAAGATAGAGGCCTAATAAAACCATTATCATTAGAGTATGTATGCAACATGGAGTTTGTAGTTTGGTAAATCCTGTGTACAAATTATTTTCTGAGATAGTTATGCTCAATTCATATGTGTGCTTTCTGCAGATGTGTTCAACAAATTAGCAAGACAATTAGGGGTGAACTATGTCCCAACGAATTGAAGGAGAGATAGGTTATATAACATTTCTCCTTTTAGAATTGTAATGCATTTTTATTTTATATTGCACTTGAACACTTTGGTGTAGCGTAGTGGAGAAGAAGTTATTGTTTCTTATGTTGCCTAGTAAGGTATATCGCAATGGTTGGATTGATGTGCAATGTAGTTAAATAATTGTTTAATAGGTATTTCTAATTTCATTTTCAGGCGAAAGCAATGCAAGATCCAGAAATTCAAAATATCCTTACAAATCCCATCATGAGACAGGAAATGTAAAATTATTTGTTAGTTCTAAAATGATGAGTTGACTAGGTTGGGTTGAAACTTTATATCTAAACATATTTTGGGAAGTACATATTTGGTTTGTTAGTTATCTTATGTATTAAGCTAAATGTTGTTTTGATATTCAATGTGTGTAAGAGATAATCTTGAATTTCTGAGATCTAATGTTATTGTTATTGATAAACATATGTATTTTCACATATACTTGTAGGTTTCCAAGAGAATCCAGGGGAAGCACATAATTATTTGAAAAATATTGATGTAATGAAAAAGATTTAGAAGCTTGCCAGTGCAGGCATTGTGCAAGTAAGATGATGACGAGTCATTTGATTGTGTAGGAGTTTATTATATGCAGAATTCAGTGAGGGCACATGATTTTTTAGTCTGATTTTATGAGTGTCTCAACCCAATTTGTATGGAACTAAGTTAAGTTTTTATTTAGTTCCTAGAAATTTTTGAGACTCATCATTGTTAATTATGTGGTGGAAAACTTTACCCTCAAAGATGTAAGAATGTAGGTGGTTGATTTTATTTGGTAAATTGTTGATAATACATTGCATCGTTGTATTTCTTTTTTGCACTAGAAAGACTAATTATGTAAGAGTAGATGATCCTAGTGTAATTGGTCAGTATTTCTTATAATTTTAACATTTTTAAATTTCATAATATTATTCTAGTTTGTTCATTACTTCACTATTTCTTATAAAAGGGTTATGTTTGGGGTAACTATTATATATTCAACAGCTCAAAGGAATAGGACTATTGTTGTAGTTTTAGTTTTATACTTCTAATCTAGGAACATCCTATTTTGGTAGCTCATTTGGTACACCTACTACACCCAAAATGTATATGTTTCCCCATTGAATTGATATTTTTTCAAACTAATACTAAGAACTTTTATGTTATTCTAAAATCCCATTCCACTTATTTGAGATGATGAATGAACATATTTGGCTTTTAGCCTTTGTGCCTTCAATTCTTTGGAGAATCTCCACTAGTGACATATTTCTACGGTAGTGTTGCCATGAAATAAATAATGTGTCTTGTTTTTATTTTTGGGCAATTCCAATGTAGTGTCATCTTTAAATGTTGAATAATTTTTTGATAGAAGCATTTTTCTAGAATCGAAAGGAGTCTAGAGCTCATTTGAGTACCTAAGAGACAAATAACATGAGAAGGGAAGTCTCAATATTGACTCCCTTGACTCCTTGTAACTTTTAACTCTTTCAAAAATTCTATTTTCATGGTCATATGTTCAATTTCTCAAACAATCCTTAATTTCTCACAACAACCCCTAGTTTCAAAACAACCCTGCTAGCACTTGGTAGGAACTATGTTGCACTGTAGCTCTTGTTTAAATATGAGTGTCTATCAAAGCCACCCAAAATGGTATAACTATAATAATCTACAACCTCAATCCTAGAAAACAATCTTATAATACCATGATTGAATTAAGCTTCAAATTTTCCCCGGGCTAGATAATCCTATGGTGGAAGAAAATAAGTAAACTCAATCAATATTATATAGCTATTTTGGTAGCACTAAATTTTGGTGTAATAACTTCTTGACCACAAATCATAATTTGAAATGAAAACAAGACATTGAAAGGCTAGCATATCAAGTTTGAAATCGGGTGAAGTGTTCAGTGGGATAGATCAAGAACTTTTAATGCAAAACTCACTTCAAGGGCATTGACAGTGCACAAGAGAAAAATGTAGATAAAAAAACTAAGAAAACTGAATTGATCAATATCTTCAAAATGTTATTCAAGCAATCACTCAAATGATCTGCACTACCATCAAGATTAGCATATCTATAAATAGAAGAGTTTGTATAGACACACTGAACATTCAGATTGAAAACATGATTTCAAGTTATGAACAAGGAATTTTAAATTGAAACTTAAGAACCTTGAGAATCCAGAAATTCACAAGAGTTGTGCTAATAGCCAATAATAAATCCTATTAGATTTTATAGATATAAAAACTAGAACATTGAATAGGAGCTATCGACTCATCCAAGGAAAATGATCAAGAATTGGATTGATTTCCTAGAGTCCTTTTGCTCAAATATAGGTGACCATTCTGCAGGTCTAAATTCATATGCCAACAAAAATAAAACTCCATATAAGAAAATTAAAACATATGTGCATACCTATAATCACACAAGATTTTATACTACGAAAGGGTCATTTTGGGAAAATACAATTCCAGACAAAGTTGATGATTACAGGATAGCTAGATAAGTAATATTAACATAAAAAGGGAAATTCATCTATTGACATAGTGATAAATCAAAAATAGGGTTAGAGAGGCACTAATTTATCTATAACGTTATGAAGAGAAAGAAATAACAAACAAAAATATTTGATCTTGCAGAACACTCTACCTAACCAGCCTGTATTCCCTTTTCTTTGATCTAAGAAATGAGATTCACTTGTCACTGCCTTATAAACCACAAACTACGCAAGAGTTATTTTACCCAACACTTATGTCACAAAGAATCCAACATATTACCAATCGGTTTTCAACAATTATTTTTTATATAAATGCAAAAACCACCCATTCATCTTTGAGGCTAAAAAAATTTCACAAAGGTGAGCTATCCTAACTATATAGAGAAAAATTGGGGCAAGGGCCTAGCTCGATTGGCTAAAGAATCATGTTACAGGCAAGAGGGCATGAGGTCTTGTCTCCCCCCAAACCCGTGGTACCAGAGAGTGTGTCACGTCAGTGGCACCGATCACGTGAATTTTTTTTACCAAGTGCACTACATTTTATAGGGGGATGAATACCCGACTGATTCTTGCAGTCTAAAAAAAAACTATATAGATAAAAACATTGCTTACCTGAGTTTTCCTGTGCAATACTTGGTGTTTTCTTTCCAGACTTCCAATTCTTCTTTTTTTCCCCTCACATAATGATCTAATCACAATAGTTATAAGATGCTATCGGTTCCTCCTCCACTCTCAATAGTCCTTCCTCCTCCATATGTGTTCCTCCATGATTTTACGAAACCTCCCTATTTTGAAAACAACATGCAAGAATGTAACCTCCATTCTTTATAATGGTTATTAAATTTCAATTTTATTAATCAAACTAATAAAAGAAATAAAATATTTTATTTATTCTTTCTTATAATTTGAAATTACCACTTTTTCTATTATATGCAATATTTATTATTAACAATAATAATATAAAAATAATAATTATTCATTTCCAAAGGATTATCCATTTTGATTAATAAATTATTATTATTTTATTAGTATATCAAACTACTTGATAAATGTTATTTTCTAAGTTAATTATTCATTAAAAAGGAGGGTTGTGACAAAATCCCTCACATCAAGTGGGCTCGCAAGCCAAAAATCATACTATTTGTGCCCCTTTAGAGGGTGCACATGTAACAAGCATCGTCTGAATTTCAAGCACTAGAAATTGATAGTATCCTTGAGAAATCATTACAAAAGAAGCCATTGCACTTGGATGTATACTTGCAACAATTGCAAAAAGGGGTTTCTATTCTAAGGTCATAACTGTTCATGTTCATTCGAGAATGGACTCGATTAGATATTAAAGATACAACAGTTGTATTTACTATGTTTGGGTTTCTGTAAATGTTCTACATAGATAGTCATGCTTTGACCCCCTTTAGAATGTCAATTCAAATCGTGGGAGGATTTTATGAGAAACAAGTATACATGCAGTATTTCTAAATTTACATATATAGTTCTCACAAGTTGATAAATTATTGAGATAACAAAATAATGCAAATTTGAACCACAATGCCTTCAAAAAATTTCTAGATAATATTCCTCATTCTTATTTTTGCAATGTATGTCTTAGCCCAATCATCTATGTTTTTGAATAAATCATCATGAAGAAACTCAATAATGTAACCTTATAAATTCAAACTTTTAAATCTTACAAAAACAATTGAGTTAACTAAAAAATCAACATTTTCAAATATGCATGCAAAAGTCACCATAACAATCTTCCAAATCAATGGCTTTAATATATTGATGGTGAAAACGGACTACAATCTAAGCCTCAAATATTCACTATAAATAAAGAATTATAAACATACATAAATAAATTAATTAAATATCATGTTTGGATGGGTGTTATAGCTCCAAAACACATCAATTTTGGCTATTGTATAGCATGCATTAAAATAAGTTTTCTTAATCAAATAAGAAAGTAACCATACATTAAAATAAGTTTGCTTAATCAAATAAGAAATTAATTGATGGTAACTAAGTGTTCTAAAATTGTGCACTGCATTTGTAAAAAAAATGACGCATATGCATGAATGGTTGGGTGTGGTTTCTATTTTGACGCATTTGCATAAGTGGAATGCATCTGAATTATGAAATGATGCATGTGATGTTTTGCTATGCATTTGCAAATTTGAATGACAAATGTGCAGTTTTGTAACACATTTTCTTTAAAGCAACGCATTTGTCTGTAAAAGTTTTTTGAAATTTTGGGTTGTAAAAAGTTTTTTGGTTTTTTGACACAAGATTTGAATTATGCCATTACAGGTTGTTTTGGATCTAATTTACATGAGGGAGTCGATGCCATTGACATTTGAGTTTCGAGATTAGTTGCAGAGTGGGGAGAAAAAATTCCTATGGCACTTAGGTTTGCATCATGTTACTTTCATTCCCACTATTCGGGCAAACCAAGGTTTGTTGACTACGCTCTGCAAGCATTGGCATTTTGAGACATCTTTTCATCTGCCTACAGGAGAGGCTAGTGTTACCTTAGAGGATGTTTATAGGATTTGAGGTTGCCTATTAGGGGCGTGAGATTCATGTATGATACCCATAAGGGTTTTAGTGAGACGTGTCGATATTATCCACATGATGATAATTGGCCTTGCATTAAATCATCATTGGGCGGTAACTAATACAAATGGAGACAAACACCATGATATGAGATAGATCAAGGTGTGCAAGGTCATCCATCTACTAAAAATAGATAGTCGCAGACAAGGAGTGTCCTAACTCATACTAAGGGCACAATTGCTCTAGTCTTTTTGTCAAGACAAACCACAAATAGTAAAAAAATAAAAGATGGGTCATGAAACATCATTTCTCCTCTAAATCCTTCATGGGACATCCTTGAGGAAGCTTAGTAACATGACTCAAAAATAAAGCCAAAAGACAGTCAACAATTAATAGACAAAGAAAAGAGAGTCCTGATACATCGTTGCTTCTCTAAATCCTTCATGGTACATCCTTGAGAAAGCTAGCAACGAGACTCAAAGATCAAATCAAATGAATAGATAAGATAAACAAGCCACAAAATCAATAGCCAGTAAAATTTTTTTTTTCCAAAACTTGATCTATTTGTTTGATTGTTTAGATTGAGTAGATGATTGATTGATAGAGCCTGATTTGAGGAAGGACACATACCGTATAAGACGTTAAGTCTGGTTTCAATTTTGTGACTATCTGTATAAGGCATGACAAAGCCTAGTTTCAGAAAGACATGTATTGTATAAGATGTTGAGTTTGATGACGTTGATGTGACAACCTGTGTAAGACTATGATGATTGTTTGATAGTGTTTGTATTCAGGAAGGACTCATCATGTATAAGACATAGGTTGTTGTTTTGATGATGTCTTTTTTTAGGAAGGACACATCCTATATAAAACATAAGTTGATTGTTTTGGTTATTGCTTTTGGAGATTTGTTTGATTAACTTGATGACATTGTTGACTTATTCATCTTGTTGATGCATGACTTGATGTGATGTGCTAACAATTTTTTGTGCTTGACGACGAACCCTAAAGGATTGACCTAGTGCAACCTAAGGGTCTCATCAATTGATGGCCTTGCCTATGTTATACATGTAGAGAACTCATAGTTCGACTAGACTTTGACTGACAAGATTGACTGAACAAGATTTGAATTAATTACAAATATGAGACATGTGTGATAGTGAATGTGATAGACCCTAATGGACTGACCTAGTGCAGCCTCGGGGGCTCATCAATTGATGGCCTTGCCTACGTTATACATGCAAAGACCTCGTAGTTCGACATGAACAATGAACTTGTCATATAGACATATGGATTGAGTCATGATTTTATACAGACAAACCAAAAAGGACTGACCTAATGCCTCGGGGGCACATCATCAGATGGCCTTGCCTACGTCCTGTTGGCCTCTTACAATGATTTAATAATTAAGCCCTTACAACCATGATTTAGAGATTGGACATCTAACTTGAATAGCTATTTCAATCATCATGAAGGTGCATTTAACTTGTCAACCCATGGACATGAACTTGAAATTGGTTAGCACAGTATGTGCACTAGGAACTCAAAGTAGCCATTTCATTCTAAAACTAAGGAACTCACAATATTGAAAGTAATATTCTTAGAAGGGAATACCATAAATTCCAATCATCAATCAACAACTACATCAAACTAAAATGTAGAATAGTAATAAAAATATGAGCAACAAACAAGGTACTACTCTATCTGCTTTGGCTACAAGAACAGTCACAAAATGAAATTCTAGTGGTTGCAGGAACAGTCGGTGCTAGATTTCTAACTAATTAATAAATAGTAAGTAATACTAAACTAATACTAAACTAAGAAGATGAATTACTCACCAAGTGGGCCCCCTTGGATAAGTATCCTCTAAAACTAATGAGAACTCAAAACTTTATTTTATTCGGTGTAAATCATGAGTACAAAAGAGTAATGTATCTGTATTACTGAAAACTTGAGAGTGCAAGTACAATATCAAATCGTGCAACCTCCTAAGGAAGGAGCATCAGATCTTTATTTATACTATCAGCTAAATAAGGCATTCAACTCCATGATTGGGAGGACACCATTTAGGGAAAACAAAGAAATAGGAGTGGCAGCGGTTACATGTGCATGGAATCTGGTTAGACATGTAGGTCCAAACGCAGATTTAGCACAACAGTAATGCCCGTGTCTGCTCAATCATTAAATTCCACTACAAGGTGGTTACATTTCGTTGCATGAGGAATCTTCTATCGTCGACCTCCTTTGACCTTGAGCGATTCCTTTGTTGGACATTATGGTGCATGCCCAGCTGGCAGTGTCTTCCTTAACTTCGCATCCTCAAATTAAATTTGCATGGCAATGCCAGTACACACAATAACTGCACATCTATAACCACCTTAAGGAACATTCATTAACCACATGTAAAATCAATATAGATAATCCACATAATATGCCAATGTCATTAAAACTTGTAGAGATAGGATTAAGCCTAATGTCTATGGTTTGAGGGAAACATTATGAAAATATCAACAGTTAACATCAAATTCCATGACAAATTCTAGCAAATAAACTATATATTCTACCGAAAATTGGACCAAAAACTAGGCTCATCACTCCCCCAACCTAATGTTTTGTTGGTCCTCTAGCAGGGGAAGGGTTGTTCTTTTGCTTGGTCAAAGCTTTAAAATTTTCAACTGATAGTTTTTCGACATCAGTGGCTATTGTGTGTGAATCAGGATCCCAATAGAATCCTCCTAATCTATCAAATATGTTCCATCTATGTTTTTTTGCAGCAATGTCATACTAGTAGAATTTGAAGTTTGACATGGGCCACATGAGAATGGGTGGCTGGAAAATCAGGGGAAGCCAAAATCACCCCTTCATTCTCCCAATCTGAATATACCTATCAATATTTTTTAGTGTTGTAGCATAATTGTGGATGGAATGGGTTTCAACCTGTTTCAACTCATTAGTTAGGGTATTCCATCTTTGTGATAGGCATCTTCACATAGTTTCCTCCTTTGTTGCTGCCTTTACCTCGTACTCACTGTAAACTGCCTCAATCCAAGGCATAATCCTGCTGCCTTAAGTAGGTCTGAGAAGCATTCTGTGCCATTCTCTATAAATATCCCTTGGGTTGCTTGATTCAACTCTAATGGGTAGAGGGATGTTAGACTCCAGTTGCTTATAAGCCTCATGTTGTTGTCCCCAACTAATCTCATTTTGCACCCAAGACATAAATGCCCTTAATTGGACATCCCCAACATACAACAATGGATTCCAATCATGGTCTTGAGTTACAACATAATTATGCAAATAAAATTCACACAACAAATTCTTTATTTCAGGTGAGGCAATCCTATAAGCATTGAAAAATTTAGCAAGGGTGTCAATAAAAGGATTCAAACCTAAGGCAATCCTTGATAGCTTAAAAGAGAGATATTTCTCTTTTAGGTGCAGAGCATAGACCCTTGGAGGGGTCCTACATTCCAAAATATGTGGTACCAAGGTTGCCATATCATCCACCCTCTGCTTTAGGGTGGCAATTTTTGCATCCTTATCTTCAATCTCCTCATCCCTCTTTTGAATTTCCTTCTTCAATTTCTATTTTTCATTTTTCCATTCTTCCTCCCTCCTTTGTATTTCTTTCCATAAATTAAAAATTGTTGTATGTACTATAAAATTAGGAAGATTATGAATTCCTACTAGTCTTTTTGTCGATGGTGGCTCCTCATATAGCACTATCTGCATGGACTCAAGCTATCCTGTTGTTTCTGGATGCAAGGGTGTTGTTTCTTCTCACACTTCTTGTTGCAGGGGCTCTCGTTCTTGATTTTTTTGTGGCTATATGATCTCCTGCTCTGGTTTTGGTTGTTGTTGTAGGACTTCTTGTTGCAGGAATTCTTGCTCATGCTGCAGGAAAGCTTGATTTTCCTCAAACTCTTCTGCAATGTCATCAAGATCGACCAGTGTTATATTTGTTGCTCTCTCAAATATGTCTTATTCTTTGACATTAGCCTACCCCATTGGAGTTTTACGTTCCTCATGTGATGTCTCACCAGGCTTAGGGATTTCCTATGGAGGCATATCAATCGTTGGCCCAGCTGGTCTTGACTTCCTAAGAGGTCTCTCACATTTTTCTTTAGTTGTAGGATGAACAGTGTCAACCTTCCTCTTCTTAGAACTTGGCACCTTTCTTTTTGTTGGATGCCTTTTGGCCTTTCCTTTTCTCATTTCTACTTCTCTCTTATGTTCCCTAGTTTTCATCAAGGCACCAAGTGGAATGTCATCATCAAAATTTGATGAAGAGCTTTCTTTTTCTGAGTGCTATGTTCTAGAAGAACTAATTTCTATGGTTTCTTCTACTGCAGGAGGATTCACACTAGAGCCAGCACCAGAGGTTGAAGCACCAAGAGTGGCTTCAGTCGTGCTCAATCTCCTACTAGACCTATGGGGTTGAGGTAAAACACTAGGTTGCAAGTGCTAAGGTCTAATTTGATCAACATTGATAAATTCTTCCCAGGTCATTCCAGATACATCATGCAGAGACTTCTCAACTAGCAATTTAATCATACAATGGTGGGAAACAAAATTATCCCTACCTTTTTGGGTCTTGACTGCCATGATTGAGAGAAGATTGTATAGCACATTAGGCACATTCATCCTCCTTTCGTCCCTCATGTGATTCAAAAGCTTATAGTGCATAAAATGCAAATTCAACTGTCAACCCTCATAGGTGATGTATTTGATAACATAAATGGATATCTACTTCCATGGCTTGGGCAAATAATTATCTTTGCACCATGTTTATCTATGTTGAATGGGGGGTCGTTCAGCTCTGTAAATTTGGCCCTAGCTGATTTGGCGTCTCTAGAAGCAGGGTAATTTTCACCATCAACAGGTAACCCTATGACCTCTGCAATTATTTCCTCAGTTTCCATAACTTCCAACCCTTTTACTATGGCTTTCCCTTCAGAAAATATCTGGGTGAATTCAAGGGCAATGCTTTCATCAAAGCCATCCAGCTTCAGGAAGTAATCTAACTGTCCATAGTTTCTAAATTTGGCCAAGCATTGTGCATTCTATAATAAACCATCATGCACCATGGGTTCATTTCGAATTAACCCACCTCCCATTGTCTACAATCAAACAAATGCTTTATGATTTCTTTCTGCAATTTTTTCTGAAAATCAAGTTCACCTTCCTACAATACCTGCTAAATTTCTAGTGCCAATATCGACTGAATTTTCCCTTTCTTTTGTTTTACCGTTTTTCTTGCAACTCAAGATTACAACAGAGTCAATAATGACAAGAAAAGGAGTGATAAGGAGAATTATGATGGGAAGAAATGACAGCTATAGTTAATGTCACTTCACACATGCAAGTCATCCTCTCACTCAGATTTCAAATCAGCTCACTTTAAATTTTCTGACATAGCCTAGCATAAATTGACACATGGGCAATATATTTGCATCTTTTTCTTTCCCCCCTAACCTAAATTTGGACATGTGTCCACACATGCGAGATGGTAGTAGTGATTTGATAGGGAGTAATGACATGTTATGTGAACATCTATACTAACGTACAGTGATTAAATGAATGCACTTAAAAGATGATTAAAAGATAACAATTAATGCACACATACCTGAATGTGTGGAGGATTCGTTGCAAAGATTATGGAGAAATTATCATTCACCTTTTAGGGAATAAATTGAGCAATTAATGAAGATGAAGTGGAATGAGGTGAGGTGGAATGAAGTGATGGAAGAGAGAGAAAGGTGATGATGGATGGGTGAATGGACGGATGGGTGAAGAAATGAACTTCCACAAGAGCGAAAGTCTTTATTATGAAAAGTACGTACCTTAATTAGCCAGAAGAAGGGACACTAGGTCCACTTTCTTCAGCTGCAAGAAGCTTGGGTGCTGAGTGTTGGGTGAATTGCTACAAGAACTCTTCTTTGGAAGCTGGATTGTGATATAATCTGAGGCGATGACCATTGACAAGTAACTTGAATCTGACATGGTCAATGGTAGTAAGTTGAACAACTCCATTAGGAAAGACCTCAGTGACTTCATATGGTCCTAGCCACCTTGTGCGCAATTTTATTGCATTGTCCTGATATCTTGAGTCATAGAGCAGGGCCCAATCTTCTAGTTGGAATTTCTTGTCCTTGATAAATTTATCATGCCACTTGATTCTCTGATTTTGCACTACCTTTGTATGATGCAAGGTTGTTCTTCTTATCTCATCCAAAGAATTTAGTTGCATGATTCTTTCTCTTTGTGCCTCAAAAATATCCATCCCCAAGTCTACTCCAGTTCGAAGAGTCTTATATTCAAATTCAATGGGCATCATGGCCATCTTTCCATACAACAACTCAAATGGAGTGAAGCTTGTAGTTGTTTTTTAGGTTTTCCTATAGGCCCAAACAGCTTCTAGTAATCTATTTGTCCAATCCTTTCTATTAATAGCTACCAATTTGGTCATAATAGCTTCAATTTCTTTGTTGGTCACCTCAACTTGGCCATTAGCCTGGGGTGATAAGGAGTAGACTTTTTGTGCCTTATGTTGTACTCATTAACTATTGTTGCAATAAGGGTTCATGTGAATTGAGCCCCTTGATCAGTCACTATTTCTCTTGGGACTCCATATCTTGTGAAAATATCCTCATAAAGAAATTTTGCAACCTTGTTATCTCTTGCATGCTTCATGGCCTTAACTTCTACCCACTTTGTCACATAATCAGTGCATACCAATATATAATACTTACCATTTGATGGAGGTTCAATGGGTCCCACAAAATCCAATCCCCACTTGTCAAAGGGAGTGATTACTACCTGAGGGAAAAGTGGCATCTCATCAGATCTGGTTGGTCTACCCATTCTTTGAAATCTATCACATTTTCTGGTATACCTTCCTGCATCCTTGTGGAGTGTTGGCCAATAATATCCTATGTTCAAAATCTTCATTGTTGTCCTCTTGGCTGCAAAGTGTCCTCCACATGGTTCATTGTGACATGCATGCAAAATGTCATATGTCTCATCTTCTCTCACACATCTCCTCATGACATGGTCTAGTCCAATATAAAACAAACATCCAACAATCCAAGAGAAAGGAAAATATTTTTCAATGAGTGCCCTTTTCTCTTTTGGAGAGAAGTGAGAAGGAACTCTTCTTGTGACCAAATAATTGGCTATGTCAGCATACTAGGGTGTTTGTATACTGAGGGAGAATAGATTCTCATCAGGGAAAGAGTCATCCATGGGCTGATTGTCTTATGATGTAGTCAACCTTGAAATAAAATCTGCAACAACATTGGCCTTCCCTAGCTTATCCACAATGGTTATATCAAACTCTTGCATCAACAATAACCATGTTGCCAACCTACTTGTGATCAAAGGTTTATTCATGAGATATCTAATGGCTGCATGATTAGTGTGCACAAAGATTTGGTAGCATGTTATGTAATGTCTAAATTTGTTCAGTGCATAGATTACTACTAGCATTTCTTTCTCTGTCATTGTATAATTGAATTCAACTCCTTGTAATTTTTTGTTGACAAAGTAAATGGAATTTTGAACAGCTCCTTCTTTTTGTCCTAAGACTGCTCCTATGGCATAATCTAATGCATCATTATGGATGTGGAAAGGAAGTTCCCAATTAGGTCCTTTGAATATAGGAGCATGAGTCAAACTACCTTCAAGTCAAAAAATGCTTTGTCACAGGCTTCAATCCACTGAAATTCAACATCTTTAGTGAGAAGAGTACACAATGGTGTTGCTACCTTGTTGAAATCATTGATGAAACACCTATAATATTCTACATGACCCAAGAAACTCCCAACATCCTTTTGTTTTGTAGGTGTGGGAAGATTTGTGATTACCTCAATCTTTGTAGGATCTACTTGAATTCCCTTGTGGGAGATGTAGTGTCCAAGAACTACACCTTCCTGCATCATCATCAAGCACTTTTCACTGTTTAAGGACAAGTTTTGGTCTTCCCATCTCTATAAGACTCTCCTGAGATTTTCCAACGCTTGATTAAAATTAACACCATAAGTGGTAAAGTCATCCATATAAATTTCCATGCAATCATGAGAAATGTCTGAGAATATGCTAATGATTGCACTCTAAAACGTTGCAGGTGTATTGCATAAGCCAAATGAAAGTACCGAATAGGCATAGGTCCCCCATGGACAAGTAAATGTGGTATTCTCCTGGTTCTCTGGTGCAATTCGAATCTAGTTGTAGCCATTGAATCTATCTAGAAAAGAAAAGTATTGCTTTCCTGCAAGTGTGTCTAAAACTTGATCAATGAAGGGTAAGGGAAAGTGGTCCTACTTGGTGGCAACATTCAGTTCCCTATAATAAACACAAATGCACCATTTCCCTCCTTTCTTGGGCACAATCACTAATGGAGAAACTGACTGACTATCTGAAATGGGGTAGATAAATCCTACATCTAGTAATTTTTGCAGTTCCCCTATTACAATTTCTCTTAGTGCAGGGTTAATTCTTCTTTATGGCTGTCTTATTGGGGTGCAACCATCTCTGATGTAAATTATCTTTGTGTAAAGTTTAGGTTCCAATCCCTTCATATCATGATAATCCCATGCAAATGCATCCTGATGGGTCCTTAATAAGTTTTCCATTAACAGTTGTTGTTCCCCACTTAATTTACTATTAACATTCATATTTTTTTTTTTGACACCTGTACTTTTGTAGTTAGCTCTATCAGGGCTACTTCATTAACACATGGTACCTTTAGCTCATATGGAAGCAATGTATGGGACATACCTGTTGCTGCAGGAAGTCTTTCTGCAGGAACAATGGCTGTAGGAAGAGTGGTTGTAGGAAGAACATCTACATGAATAGTGGTTGTAGGAAGAGCAGGCATAAATATCTTGACTGGAGTAGCAGAATGAGAAGATGATGCTTCCTCCACTTCACAATGGTTCTGAGTGATGTTAGCCAATACTTTATCCTCATCTTGGAGCAACATAAAATAGCTTCTGCCTAGCATCATAAGTTGCACCATAGAATTAACTTCCCCCACCTCTTCATCAACATGTGGTAATACGAGATTATCTTCATCATGAGATGGCTAAGTAGGAGGATAAAGAAAAAAAAAATTGTGCTCTTCTCATCTGAAATGGTCATGTCACCTGACTGACATCTAATGTATGCATCTACAGTTGCTAACCAAGGCCTTCTAAGAATAATGGGATACCCGCCTAGTGTAGCTTTAGGAGAAAGAATCATAAAGTCTTTCGGGTACTCCCAGGAGTTTAAAACTACCATAAGATCCTCCACTACACCATCAACCTTAACAATAAAACTATCAATAAGATGTAAGACAGTAGGAGTAGATCTCATACTTGCAATGTTTAGTTTCTGCAGGATGTCTTTGGTCATTAGATTTATTGCTGCCCCTAAATCAATCAGATCATTCTCTACTTGGACCCCATTTATAACAACTGCTGCCATAGGACTACTTGGGCCATTATACTTGGGGATAGTTACTTTTCCCAGCATGATGTCAACTAGCTGTCCCACCACATGAATTGTAGTTGGGTCCTTTTTCCTACCCGACTTCTTGAGGCATGCTTCCTTGATTGCCTTGCCATAGAATAGAACATCTTTTATAACCTGAAATAGAGGTATCTAGACACATATATGCTTCAACTGATCCAAGATATCAAAAGTTGTATCCTCCTTTTCTTCCTTCTTCTTAGAAACTTCCAATCTCTAGGGAAATGGTGGTTCTTGTTCAATCTGCTTAACTTGGACTGGTTCAATATTTTTAGGTACACTTGGCTAAATGGGATCATTCAGAGGTTCCTCTTCCTCTTCCACAGGAAGCTCAGTGATAATGGGCTTGGAAGGGGTTGGTAGAGTAGTTCTTGAACGCAACTGGATGTCACTTACACTCATAGCATATGCAGTGAATTGATTTGAATCAATAGAGTATGTAGGTTGTTGTTGTGGTTTGTTATTTGGATTGGGTGTGGGTTGAGTAGGTTTAGGTGCATTTGAGCTTGGATTAGCAGGTGGAAGAATTATAGTAGGCTACTGGGGCTGAGAAAGTAGCTACATGTAACTAGTTTTCTGGGTAGGCCATTGATGTCCTCCTCTCCATTGATTTGTTTGCTGCCAATTTCCTGGAGGTGGTTGCCAATGCCCTTGAAATTGCTACCAATTCCCCTGAGGTTGCTACCACTAGGGTGGAGAAATTTGATGATTGGGCCAAGCATTTGGAGGGTTACTCCAAAGATGTGGTGGATATCCTCCATAACTAGATGGATATGGGGGTTTCCATTGGTTACCAGATGAATAAGAATTAAAATATGGCCCAACATAGGATAGTGGATCTAGTGGCATACCTTGTCTTGGAGCCTAAGGCTTCCTTGGTGCAACATAGTAAACTCGATCTTCTTCAATCTAGATTGTTTTGAACTTAGGTGGAATCTACTTGCTTTCAAGGTTAGCCACCATCTTGCATCTGTAGTCCCTCTTCTTTTGTCTACAATGAGGGCAATACTCTATCAACATTGCCTATGCCTCCTCTTGCTTCTTCTTGGTTTGAAGTGTATCTAGCTGATTAGCTAGATTATTTATAATGCCTTTCTTGAAGTCTACCAACAAATGAGTAATCTTCATTTTTGAAACTCCACCGATAGTTGACTTACCTATGGAAGATTGGTAAGCTCTCCCCTTCTTTGAAGCTACCCTAGAGTAGTTCTGGCATATTTTCTTGATATCTTCCCAAGGAACTTGGGAGATATCTCCTCCTCCCATGAGGTCCAAGGAATCAGTGTAGCTATCATTGATTCCTCTCTGGAAAAACAACTTTTGTGAGTCTTCATTGAGTGTATGGTGCAGAGATTTTTGTAAGAAAAATAGAAACCTTGCAATGTAATCTTCCAGGCTCTCATCTTCCTTTTGCTGCATTATGAAAATGTCACATCCTCTCATGTCATTTCCCCTACAATATTCCTTGTATTTCTCAAGGAATTTTGTCTTCATGTCTTCCCAAGTCTCCACAATATCTCTCCCTAGGCTCATGAACCATCTTAATGTAGCCTCTTTTAGAGTGGTAGGGAATATCTTAAGCCTATGGGCATCAGTAGTATAATCATAACTCCAGTAGAGCATGTCAAACTCAAATAAAAAGGTATCAGGATCTTCTATGACAAGTCCATAAAACTTGGGGAGTGCAGAAGCAGTGATGTTCTTGATGTTGTCAATCTCATTCTGATGGGAAATGGGGAAAGGAAAAGTTGCTTGGTTAGGTCAGTTCCCATTTGCATCACCCATGCCTGCTTGGTGTAGTTCCAAAGCAAAGGGGTTCTCAAGCTAATTTTGGTCTTCAGAGGAGACTTCAAAGCTAGTCAGATCAGGAAATTTATCAACAAAGGGGTGTGGATCTTCTTCTTCTTCTTCTCTTGGTGGGTTCTAATATTCAACTAGCTAGAATGGACTAGGATTGTTAGGAAGGAATCTCCCATAAACATGCCTTCTCCTTCCTCTATGCATGCGATATCACTCACTATTAGTCAACTCGACAAATATAATTGGTAAAGAATAAGGGGGTCATTACTTCCTAAATGAGGATATACTAAGAACAACTTCTAGAAACATTACAGTAAGAAAAACTACCAATGACTCCAAAAGACTCCCTAGTTTGACACCATCCCAGACAATGACACCAAAAATTTTGACCTCCTACAATGATTTAATAACTAAGCCCTTACAACTATGATTCAGAAATTGGACATCTAACCTGAATAGCTATTTGAATAATCATGAAGGTGCATTTAACTTGTCAACCCAGGGACATGAACTTGAAATGGGTCAGCATAGTATGTGCACTAGGAACTCAAAGTAGCCATTTCATTCTACAGCTAAGGAACTCACAATACTAAAAGTAAATTGCTTAGAAAGGAATACCATAAATGCCAATCATCAATCAACAACTACATCAAACTAAAATGCAGAATAGTAATGAAAATATGAGTAACAAACAGGGTACTACTCTGTCTGCTTTGGCTGCAAGAACAGTCGGTGCCAAATTTCTAACTAATTACTAAAAAGTAAGTAATACTAAACTAATACTAAACTAAGAAGATGGATTACTCACCAAGTGGGCCCCCTTGGATAAGTATCATCTAAAACTAATGAGAACTCAAAAGATCAAACTCAGAACTTTATTTTATTGAGTGTAAATCATGAGTACAAAAGAGTAATGTATATGTATTACTGAACTCTCAAGTACAATATCAAATCATGCAACCTCCTAAGGAAGGAGCATCAGATCTTTATTTATACTATCAGCTAAACAAGGTAGTCAACTCCATGACTAGGAGGATGCCATTTAGGGAAAATAGAGAAAGTGGAGTGGTGGTAGTTACACGTGCATGGAATCTAGTCAGACATGTAGGTCCAAATGTAGATTTAGCACAACAGTAATTCCCGTATCTACTCAATCATTAAAGTCCACTACAAGGCAGTTACATTCAGTTGCATGAGGAATCTTCTGTCATCGACCTCCTTTGAACTTGAGTGATTCCTTTGCTAGACATTATAGTGCATGCCCAGTTGGTGGTGTCTTCCTCAACTTAGCATCCTCGAATTAAATCTGCATGGCAATGTCAGTACACACAATAACTGCACATCTATAACTACCTTAAGGAACATTCATTAACCACATGCAAAATCAATATAGATAATCCACATAATATGCTAATGCCATTAAAACTTGTAGAGATAGGATTAAGCCCAATGTCTATGGTTTGAGGGAAACATTATGAAAATATCAACATTTAACATCAAATTCCATGACAACTACCAGCAAATAAACTATGGATTCTACCCAAAATTGGACCAAAAACTAGGCTCATCACATCTAGTCGTAGACACAACGTAGTTCAATAATGAAAAAGACTGACTAGTGCGACTGACTCTAACTCTATTTTTGGATTTTTTGACATGTTTTTTAATTTTTCTAATGTTTTTGGATTTTTTTAGGACATTTTGTGATGTTTTTGGATTTTTTTTAGGGAATTTTATGATGTTTTTGGATTTTTCCTTATGGTTTTACGCCCTCAAAATAGCCAATGTAAGAACCAAATGACGTAAGTCAAGTGCCTGCCCCCAGTCAGGTATAAGACTAATTTATTACGAATAGGAAGGAAGGGGGATGTGAAGTGCACTCGATGTCAATCATTCCAAGCTATGGAAAGGAAAACCATTTATTATGAGTGGTATGTATAGGTGATGGATGGGAAAGATAGGTGATATGTACAAAGGATGGATGGGAAAGATATGTGATATGTACAGGTAAGCTAGATTAGAATGATGGTAGAAAATAGAGCAAAGTTGACTACACATGGTGCCTGTTTGCCAAGTTTTCACCATGGTACATATCCAAAGCACCACTGAAGTGGTTTTCACTATTGGATGACTTATTTCTCTTTACTATTTTCTTGATTTTTCAAGTTTTTGATGTTACCAAGATGCCTGATTGCCAAGTTTTCACCTAGGTAACGATTTTTTTTTTTTTAAATAATTTTTTATATTTTTAATGATTAAGGCAAGGCTCTCAGAAGCTATGGGTAGAGCTTCTTCAGATGAAGGCTATTGATTGGTGTTGATAATGGTTCCCCTTCAGGAGTAGAGAGTTGGTATGCTCCTGATCCAAAGGCTTATGTGACAATGTAAGGTCCTAACCAGTTTGGTTCGAACTTTCCTCATTTTTCTCTTTTTGCTTGATTCTTTGGATTTTCCATTAAGACTAGGTCACCAATGCCAAAATTTATATTCAAGACTTTCCTATTGTAGCTGTGACGAAGACAATTTTGATATGCTTGGACATGATCTAATTCCTTCTATCTTCGTTCATCTAGGAATTCTAGCTCATGTTGTCTTGACACATGGTACTCTTCATCATCAATATGCCCTTTCAAACATACCCTTAAGGAAGGAATTTCAACCTCAATAGGCAAGATGGCCTCAAAAACGAATACCAAGGAATATGGAGTAGCGTCGGTGGGAGTATGGATGCTTGTGCGGTAAGCCCATAAGGCAGGGTTAAGTTGTAAATTCCAATCACAACCAACATCATTGACAATATTTTTGAGGATTCTAAGGATTTTTTTGTTAGATGCCTCATCCTGGTCGTTACCTTGTGGGTAATATGGAGTGGAAAAATGGTGTTGAATATGGAATTCTTTGCAAAGATGATAGACTTCTTGGTTCTTGAATGGACGACCATTATCTGTAATTATGGACTGAGGAACACCATACCGACAAATGATATAGTTCAGGATAAACTTAGAAATTTGTGTCGGTAATGTAGGTCATAGGAATGGATTCAATCCACTTGGTAAAGTATTCAGTTGCAGTGATAATGAATTTATGGCCATTGGATGATGTAGGGTGTATCTTACCTATGAGGTTGAGTCCCCATTGGGAAAAGGGCCATGGTGATGTTATTGGATGGAGTTCCTGTGCTGGTGCATGTATCAAGTCTTTGTGTATCTGACATTGGCGAGATTTCTTGACAAAGATATATGAGTCCTTTTCCATTATAGGCCAATAATAACCCAATCTCATAATCTTCTTGGCTAAGGCAGGACCGCTAGAATGGGATCCACATATACCCTCATGTACCCCATGCAAGGTTGCCTATGCTTCTTCGGTATCGAGACATCTCAATAAGGTATTGTCTAGGGCATGTCTATAAAGGGTATCTCCGATGATGGTATACTTGGATGACTTACAGATAAATGTCCTACGCTGGTTATTAGAAAGGTCAAAGGGTAGGATCTTGGCATGGAGGTATTCATATATGTACCACGAGGAATTGGGACCAAAAATCTCACACACCATCTCTGAATCTGGAATATCAAAGGCAGGGACCAAAAGCTATTCTACTAAAAACTCAAATTTAGGCACGTTGCTAGGTATGTCCAAAAGTTAAGCAATAGTTTCCATTGCATATGTTGCCCTGTTCTAAATGCGAGGTATTTGATGAAAGATGATCTTGTCAAAATATTTTTTGAAACTATCCACCATCCACTTGTATGGAGCCAACTTTTCATCTTTGGTTTCATAGTCATCATTTACTTGTCGGATTACTAGTTGAGAATCACCATAAACTTGTAGGTTCTTAATCTTCCATTTGATTTCCATGCGTAATCCTGTCACAAGAGCCTCACATTCTGCTATGTTATTGGTACATGGAAAGGAAATATTGAATTACTTAGGGACAGTGTCACCTTGTGGTGTGATAAACAATATGCCAGTCCCTGAGCCATGATTTGTGTGGGACTCGTCAAAGTATAACTTCCATGTCGTTCCCATGTCAAAGTGACGATAAACTCAACAGGAAAATCTACAACTAAAGGGTGATCTACTTGTATTGGTGTGTTGGCCAACTAGTCAACAATGACTTGTCCTTTTATAGCTTTCCTTTCTATGTATTGGATATCATATTCACTGAGTACCATTACCCATTTGGCCAGTCGTCCTGTTAATGCTGCTTTGCTAAGGAAATATTTCAAAGGATCTATCTTTGCAACCAACATCGTTTGGCGGTTCAATATGTAGTTCCTAAGTGTTTGAGTAGCAAAAACTATTGCAAGACAGGTACATTCAATAGTACTGTAATTAAGCTCATAACCTACCAAAGTGTGACTGATATAGTACACTACACTTTCATGACCCTCATTGTCATTATGTGCAAACAATGCTCCTAGTGCTAAGGTGGTGGCTGATATATAAACAATCAATGGTCATCCCTCAATAGGTGGCATTAAAATTGATGTTGTGAGTAGGTAATCCTTGATTAGTTGGAAAGCTTCTTGGCACTTACCTGTCCACATGAATGTTACTCCTTTTTTTGAGTAGATGTTGGAAAGGATGTGTTTTATCTGCTAACTGCACTGTGAATCTTCTAATAGACTGCAGTCTCCCTTGTAGCTTCCTTAGTTGACTAAGATTAGCTGGTGGAGGCATGTCTATTATAGCTTTCACTTTTGCTTTGTCCACTTCAATGCCTTGTCTAGAAATGATGTACCCTAGAAGTTTTCCCGATTTCACACCAAAGACACATTTCTTTGGATTTAACCTCACTTTGTACTCTTCTAATCTTTGAAAAATCTTGTCTAAGACCTGTAAATGATCAGCCCTTGTCAATGATTTAGCTATCAGATCATCCACATAGTCTTCCATGAGAGTGTGTATGAGGTCATGAACAATAGTTGTCATTTCTTGTTGATATGTTGCTCCAACATTTTTAAGTCCAAAGGGAATGACATTCTGACAATAAGTTCCCCATGGACAAGTGAAGGCTGTCTTAGGTTGGTCTTTAGTTGTGATTCTGATATGATTATATCCTAAGAAACCATCCATAAGGGATAACATTTCATATCTTGTTGTTAAGTCCACAATCATGTCAATATTCGGCAAGGGAAAGTCATCTTTGGGACATGCTTTGTTTATATCTCTGATTTCTGTATAGATGTAGATGCCCCCTATTGGTTTTGTCACCGGTACAAGATTGGAAATCCATTCTGCATAGTCAATTGATCTAATAAAACCAACATCCAACAGTTTCTTTAGTTCTGCCTTGACCAATAAAGCAATTTGTGGGTGCATTTTTCTTAACTTCTATTTCACTGGTTTAACGCTTGGTTGTAATGGAAAATGATGTAACACCAATTCAGGATCTAGTCCCGACATGTCAGCATATGACAATGCAAATTTGATATGTCTTTGTGTGAAGAAGTTGCAAAATTTAGGTTGCTTTGTTTTGATCAAAGATGTTGCAAAATAGACTAGTCGGGGATTATCTTCACTGCCTATGTTGACCCCCACAAATTCTTCGACTAACATGGGTGAATTTTCTTGAGCAATAGGGAGAATGTTCAAACCTCCATCTTTGGGTGCCTCAAAGAGGTTTTCACCCTCAGACGCGTCCTTATTTTTTGCTTTTTCATGGTCCAAAGACGCCTTTCAGTTTTCACCTAGGGACTCCTCATTTTTACTTTTTTCATTGTTTTTATTATTTTTGCGACTAGAGGGTTGAACAAATTCCCCAAAATATGCCATTCTATCCAATTCTATGGTAAATCCAGCCTTGTGGTTACCACTAGGTATGCCTTCTCGTAGTCCTAGGAACTCAGCTATTGCTTCATCGTTCTGAAAGATATCTAAGACAGGGGTGTCTTGTTGATCCCAATTGATAAGCTGGGGATATACTAAGGGCATGTCATCATCAAAGGTGTCAAAGTTCACAGGGGTCAAGGTAAAGGACGAGTTGTTGAAATAATCATAAAGGTTTCTTACCAACTCCTCCTTACTCTTTTGCTTGGGCCTAGGTGGATTCTGAGGGCCTATTACCAAGGTTTGGTTATCAAAAGTGGATTTGTCAAGTTCCCAAGAGGTAGGATCAAGGGATTCCCAATAGTAATGTTTAAGACATTCTTCTTTTGTCAAAGACATTTGTGGATGGCAAGTGGATGGATTTTGTGAGGATTTAAGCATTTGTTCAAGTTCTCCAAATAGTTTATCAAGGTCCATGATAAAGGTGGAGGATAGGGAATCCCACTCATATTCATTAGAGTCACGGGAATCACAGTAGGGTTGGTCAGATGGCTCATTAGATGTCTCGATAACTTCATAAGCACTTACTTCCTCTAGTAAAGGTGATGTGGTACTAGAAATTCCAATCTAGAGTGGTTTAAACCCAACCCCTAGGCCTTTTGGCCATTTGGAAACAATGATAGGTTTCGTCCTCCCATTCTGATGTAAGCCTAACCTGCTATGTCCATTATATCCTTGGTCTTGCATTATTGTGAGACCCTTTCCATATTGATCTATGGGTATTAAAGCAGGCGAAGGAGGTTCTTCATTGTCTTCTTTGTATAACTAGGAGGTCACATTTTCTTCATTTATGACTTCTTTACTTAAATCCCCCCATTTTGTGAAAATTGTTGTGGGAGGGATGTGTATGGTGACCACTGGTTGTCAACTATCTGCTATTGGTAAACTATATGATTTAGGAGGAACCAAATGACTGACACAGTAAGATGCTTTCATGTGATATTCTCCACAACCCTTATCTTGGATCTTGACCTTAGGAGTGGAAGGTAATGAGCACCAAGTGGATGTGTTGGAAAGAGTGGATGGATCGACGTATTGGGATGAATTGGATGATGAAGCTTCTTGGTTTATAGACACCTGGAATTGGGGTATGCCTCACAAGTTAGTGCAATATTGGAAAGGATCTGGGTCACCATCTATTGTAATTTCGGTGCCATTGTAGGGTATTTAAGACATTGATGGTAAGTAGAAGGTATTTCCTTCATAGCGTGAATCCATGGTCTGCCTAGCAAAAGGTTATATGGTCTGGAAGTTTGTATCCATAACCACAAGAACAATTCTGATGGGGAGTGTTACAACTCCCTTTGATTTTCGTTCTTCATCATCATATGCCTTAATGACAATGCTTTTGGTGGTGTCCACACATTCTTTTGAGAAACCTAATGCCTTAACCAATTTTAAGGTGCAAGGATTCAACCCTACTCCTTTGTCTACCAAGACTTGTCTAACTTTCATTTTATCAACAAGTACTTGAGGGTGCAAAGGGTCATTATGGTTTATCTTCTCAGTTGCATAATCTTGTTCAGAGAAGGTATCATGATGATTTTTGGTTAGGTATCCTACCATCTCTTGGAAATGATTGACATCAAGGTCATTGGGGACAATCATGCTTTGTAAAGACTTGTCTATAATAGATTGGTGATCAGGTGAGATACACAATAGTTCCAAGATAGAGATTTGCGTTGGGGCCTTCCCCAACTGGTCAAGTAAGTTATACTGAGGCTTGGAAGTGTTGGATTGTGTTGTGGATATGGTTGCTGATATGTGGTTGTCATTGATGTCAACACTATTAGCATTTGGTGTATTGAAGACTATATATGTTGAGGATATTGAGAAAATTGTAAAAGAAAGTATTCCAGGTTCCCAGTGGAACTGTGTAGGTCAAGAAGGTGTTATGTTTTGTACATTGAAGATTAGTTGGTGTGGATTAAAGGGTTTATTTCTGAATTTTTCTAGACCATCTACCAGAAGTTTCAAAGGTATGTGTGAAGTTTTGAGTGTTTGGTGGTCTAATAGTGTTTCTATGGTCTCTGTTAGTGTTCCTAAATGATTTTTTTGTAATTCTATTAATATCAGTTGTTGTGAATGCTTCTCTATTGTTTCTTGGTGTTCTATGATCTCTCTAGATCATTCTCTATCTTTGTGGTATGTCCACATTACTTGAAGAGCTCGTGGTTGAAGATCTTTTCTTGCGCATGTTTAGTTTTTCATGTTCCTAGCCGACATGTTGGTGGTAGAGTGTTGTGGATCTTCGTGGTGTAATTAATTAAAGTATTTTTGTATTGGAGATGTTAATCTGGGTCTCCACTATGTTGTGGTTGACCTTGGTGGATTTGCATTGGAAATTTATTTGTAAGTTGGGCCGACATTGAAAATATGTTTTATTTTCCTGGCTGACTGAGTTGTGATGAAATCTCTTGTTGCGGGTATATAAGAGCAATTGGTTGAGCGAAGTTAGTGTGTGCATAGTGGGAGTGTAGGCCAGAGAAAGTGTAAATGTGTGAATAGTGTTTCTATCAGTCGATTGCAGAGAAAAGTGTGAAGAAGGTTGAGTGAAGTGTGAAGAAGGTTTTTTGAGCTTAATTGGAACTATAATCAGACTTGTGCAGAAGCTATTTTCTCAGTTCACATCTTGGATGGTTTTAATCCAAACCCTATTGTTGGACAGTGAGTCCTCTTTTGTATTTGAGTAGTGAGCTCTAGGTAGTGTGCCTGAATGTATGCGCATTCCCCTTATTATTTCTCTTTATACTTCTAACAGGGTATAATCTTGTGGACTAACATCAATCATGGTTTTTCCCCTAACATGGTTTTCACGAAAAAAATATTTGTGTTATCTGTCTCTCTAATGTTTTAATTGTTTATGGTTAATTTCTTATTCATCAGATCTGAGATTAAGTTAAGTTAAGAAGGAAAAGTTTAAGTTTCTATTACAACTAATTCACCTCCCTTCTCATTTGTGTGTACTTTTTTTTCCAACAATTGGTATCAGAGCAGGTTTCTTTGAAGAAGTCTAAAGGCTTGAGGTGATATGAAATGACAACATTCAAGAAGGACAGTTCAAGATTTGATGGCACTAACTATTCACTGTGGAAAGTTAGGATGCAATGTCACTTAAGATGTATTGGTGAACCTTTCTAGAAGATTACAAGAGATCAATATGTTATTCCTCATAATGGTCCCTCCACTACTAATGAGATCAAAGAAGTTGAAAATAAAGGGCTATTGAAGCTTTGGTGAGTGCTCTGACAGATTCAGAGATGGCTAATGTGGTAGGATTGCAGATAGCTCATGAGATTTGGATGAAACTATAAACTTTATATGAAGGAGATGCACAGGTGAAGATGGCTAAGCTACAAAGCTTGAAAGGCAAGTATGAGAATTTGAATATGGGTGAAGATGAAAATATCACCTCTTTCATGCAGAGAGAAAATGAAATAGTGATGGGTATTACATGTGCCAGTGGTTTTGTGGATGAGGATGAAATTGTGGCTAAAGTAATCAGATCCTTGCCTCCCTCCTACAAAATGAAGGTTCATGCTATTGCAAAGTTCAGATCAGTAAACAAGATGGAAAGAGACACATTGATTGAGAAGCTTGCTACTTTTGAAATAAGTGAATTTGGTGAATCTACACCGAAGACTAAATATGCATTGAAGGCTATTGTATCCGAAAGTAACAGGCAAAGATATAGTCCGGGAGAGAGCTCCAGAAAGATATCCAAGCATGATGAAGAACTGAAACAACTTGAAGATAAAGAAAGAGAGGTAGAAGAATTGGAAGCACTGATTGCAAGACATGAAGGAAGAGGAAAAGGTAAGTATGAAGATGTATTTCCTATAAAATGTTTTTCATGCAGTAAAATAGGTCATTTTGCATCAAGATGTCTTGAAAGAGTTCCTAGATCTAAGCCTAAAAAGTCTAGATTCCAAAGGAAATGATACTTTTTTAAAGAAGTAGTGACTAATGATGAGTCTGATAAAGATAATGGAAAGGAAGATGAATGGGCTTTCATTGCTATCATTGAAAATAATCTTGTGGCTACCAAATCTGCTAAAGATGAAAAAGCTCTTGTAGCTTGAGTTGAAGAAAAAGATGAATGGGTCATTGATAGTGGATGCTTACATCATATGACTGATGATAAAATCATATTTGTGAGTCTAGAGAAGTATTATGATGGGGTTGTAATATTTGGAGATAATAATGCTGGTGTGATTCGTGGTAGAGGATCTATTTGTCTTGGTGGAAAAGATAACACTGATGATGTCCTCTATGTTGAAGGCCTAAAGCACAACTTGTTGAGTGTTGGACAGATGGTTCACAAGGGATATGATCTTCAATTCAAAGATGGAAGATGCAAGATACATGGAAGTTCTAGGAATATGATTGCAACAAGCAAACAAACAAAAGGTAATATTTTTCACTTGACTACTGCTAGTGGGAGTTGTTTGATTGCTCAAGTAGATGAAATCTGGTTGTGGCATAAGAGATTATGTAATGTAAATTTTGACAACATCATCAAGATAATTTCTACTCAAGTAGTAAGAGATCTGCCTAAGTTAGTGAAGCTTGCTAATGTAATCTGCAAGGAATGTCAGATGGGTAAACAAACTAGAGTCTCTTTCTGGAGCAAACAGTTTCATTCAAATAATTTGTTGGAGTTTCTACATACCGACCTTTGTGGTCCCTTCAGAATCAAAATTATTCATGGAGAAAGGTATTTTATGTTGATTACTGATGATTACTCTAGAATGATTTGGGTTTCCTTTTTAAGAGAAAAATTTGAAGCATTGGAAAAGTTCAAAAGTTTTAAGGCTATGGCAAAAAATGAGAAAGGTTTGAAAATCAAGTTCCTGAGATTAGACAGAGGTGGTGAGTTCATTTCCAAGGAGTTCAACTCTTTTTGTGAAGAGCATGGAATTAAAAGACATTTATCTACTCCCCGAACCCCTCAACAGAATGGATTTGTAGAGAGAAAGAATAGAACAATTATGGATGCTACCATAACAATGATGATGTAAAGAAATGTATCTCATATGTACTAGAGTGAAGTTGTAAGCACTATTGTGTATACCTTGAACCGAGTAACTGTTAATGGTAATTTTGGTAAGACTCCTTATGAGTTATGGTTTGATTAGAAGCCTACTGTTAAGTATTTCAAGATATTTGGAAGTAGGTGTTATATCAAGAGAGATGATGATATAGGCAAGTTTGATACAAGAAGTGATGAAGGAATCTTTCTAGGTTACTCCACTAAAAGTAAGGCCTATCAGTGCTATAACAAAAGATTGAGAAAGATGTTTAAGAGTGAAAATGTTAGAGTTGATGAGGATTCTGTCAAATCATCTAGACATCATAATTACGATTATGACAAAGACATTACAAGCCAAGGGAATAATTCTCAAACACATAATCTACTTTAGACTATTCCATATGTCTCGGTTAAGCAACCTCAATTTTTTTTGATAAATCAAGTCAGTTAGAAAGCACAGACAAGTGCAAGTGCAGAGGAGAAATCAGAAGAATCAGAAAGTCAAGAATGTCTCAAAACTCCAAGGTATGTAAAGCTGAATCATTTTGAAAATCAAATTATAGGAGATAAGAGTAAAGGAGTGCAGACTAGAAGAAAGATTATAGAAGAATATTGTTTGATTTCTAAGATTGAACCTAAAAATTTCATTGAAGCCTGTCAAGATGAACACTGGTTGGAAGCTATGAAGGAAGAGCTGACATAGATTGAAAAGAATGACACATGGATACTGGTTCCCGGACCTCAAGAAAAAAATGCAATTGGTACTAAATGGGTATTTAGGAACAAGCTGAATGAAGAAGGTGAAGTGGTCTGGAATAAAGCAAGACTAGTATGTAAAGGGTATTCTCAAATGGAAGGTATTGATTTTGAAGAAACATTTGCCCCTGTTGCTAGAATCGAAGCTGTTAGATTATTTCTTGCTTATGTTGCATACAAAGACTTTAAAGTCCATCAAATGGATGTGAAATCAACATTTTTGAATGGAGAACTAGAAGAAGAAGTATACATTGAACAACTGGATGTATTTCAACTAACTGAGCAGGAAGATATGGTCTGCCGACTAAAGAAAGCTCTATATGGTCTTAAGCAAGCCCCTATAGCCTAGTACACTAGATTGGACAAATATTTGTTGAAGCTTGGACTCACTAAAGGTACTGCTGATAGAAACTTATACTTCAAATTAGATCATGATAAGGAGTTAATTATAGAATTTTTTGTTGATGACATCATTTTTGGAGGAGATGACAATCTATGTATGAAGTTTGTTGATGAGATGAAGAATGAATTTGAGATGAGTATGATGGAGAGATGAAGTTATTTTTGGGATTGCAAATTACATAGTTGGACAATGGGATTTTTAGATCTCAATCTAAATATGTGAGAGAACTGCTGAAGAATTTTGGAATGGATGATTTAAAGCCTTTCGGTACTCTCATGGTGACTGAATGTAAGTTGACACAGAATGATGATTCTCCTAAGGAAAATAAAACTAGATACAGGTCAATGATTGGTGGATTGTTCTATCTAACACAGACTAGACCATACATTATGAATGTTGTATGTATGGTTGCTAGATTTCAGGTTAATCCAAAAGAATCGCATGTGATTGTTGTGAAGAGAATTTTTAGGTGTTTAAAAGGAACAATTGACTTTGGACTTTGGTATCCAAATGATGATCTTATTTTGAATGAATATACTGAGCGGATTGGGTAGGAGATGTAGATGACAGGAAAATTACTAGTGGTGGTGCTTTCTTCCTAGGGAAAAAGTTGGTGTCCTAGTTGAGCAAAAAGTAGAATTCAATTTCTCTATCCACTGCTAAAGCATAATACATTGCTGCTGCAAATAACTTTACTCAAGTGATATGGATGAAATAGATGCTGAAGGATATCCCGGTTGGTATATGAAGAACCTATTGCCATATATTGTGAAAATTCAAGTGCAATAAATATTTCAAAGAATCAGGTGTTGCATTCTAAGACTAAACATATACCAATCAAAGTTTCATTTCTTGAGGGAGAAAGTGAATGAGAAAGAAGTCAGATTGGAATATGTGCCTACCAAAGAACAGATTGTAGATATATTTACCAAGCCATTGTTGAAGGATACTTTTGAGTATCTCAGAGGAATGCTAGGGGTGATTACCCCTCCAGATAAGAACTAAAGATGCATTTATTTGTATCAATTTGTGAGCTTCATTGCTACATTCTGATTTAGATTGATGTTTCTGTGGCTGCTACTCAGGGGGAGTAGTCAGATGTGCAAATATGTGGTTCAAAGTGTGTATGTGGAATGGTTATGGTTACCTTTTCCATTGATGTCAAAGGGGGAGAAGTGCTTTGTGAAAAATATTTCTAAGGAGAAGAGCCCTGTGGGGAGAAGTGCAGTTGAGAAGAATAAGTCAGTGTGTTGGGTTGATGGTATTTTTCACATCATGTGTTGCCATCAATGCCAAAGGGGAAGATTGTTGGATGTTGTGGATATGGTTTCTAATATGTGGTTGTCATTGATGTCAACACTATTAGAATTTGGTGTATTGAAGATTGTATATGTCGAGGATAATGAGAAAATTGTAAAAGAAAGTATTCCAGGTTCCTAGTGGAATTGTGTAGGTCAAGAAGGCGTTATGTTTTGTACGTTGAAGATTAGCTGGTGTGGATTAAAGGGTTTATTGATGAATGTTTCTAGACCATCTACCGGAAGTTTCAGAGGTCCGCATGAATTTTTGAGTGTGTGGTGGTCTGACAGTGTTTTTGTGGTCTCTGTAAGTGTTCCTGAATGAAGTTTGTGTAATTCTATTAATATCAGTTGTTTTGGATGCTTCTCTGTTGTTTTTTGGTGTTCTTTGATGTCTCTAGATCATTCTTTATCTTTGTGGTACGTCCACATTACTCAGAGAGCTTGTGGTTGAAGATCTTTTCTTGCGCATGTTCGATTTTTCATGTTCCTGGCCAATATGTTGGTGGTAGTGTGTTGTGGATCTTCGTGGTGTAATTAATTAAAGTATTTTTGTATTGGAGATGTTAATCTAGGTCTCCACTATGTTGTGGCCGACCTTGGTGGATTTGCATTGGAAATTTATTTGTAAGTTAGGCCGACATTGAAAATATGTTTTATTTTCCTGGCCAACTGAGTTGTGGTGAAATCTCTTGTTGCGGGTATATAAAAGTGATTGGTTGACCGAAGTTAGTGTGTGCATAGTGGGAGTGTATGCCAGAGAAAGTGTAAATGTGTGAATAGTTTTTCTATCATTTGATTGCAAAGTAGAGTTTGAAGAAGGTTGAGCAAAGTGTGAAGAAGGTTTTCTGAGCTTAATTGGAACTATAATCAAGCTTGTGCAGAAGCTATTTTCTCAGTTCACATCTTGGATGGTTTTAATCCAAACCCTATTGCTGGACAATGAGTCCTCTTTTGTATTTGAGTAGTGAGCTCTAGGCAGTGTGCTTGAATGCATGTGCATTCCCCTTATTATTTCTCTTTATACTTCTAACAGGGTATAATCTTGTGGACTAACATCTACCATGGTTTTTCCCCTAACAGGGTTTCCAAGAAAAAAATATTTGTGTTATCTGTCTCTCTGATGTGTTAATTGTTTATGTTTAATTTCTTATTCATCAAATCTAAGATTAAGTTAAGTTAAGAAGGAAAAGTTTAAGTTTCTGTTACAACTGATTCACCCCCCTCTCAGTTGTGTGTCCTTCTTTTGCCAACAAGAAGTCTATGGTGGCTACTGTGATGGAGGCCCCTATATGGTTATCTTGGTGTGACGAGTGTTGACAACATACTCGTGGGTTTTCTTTATGGTCATCATGTTGACATTCTCATTGGCAGCTTGAAGGTGATTTATGATTTTGCCACTATAATCATGCTTGACATTAGCATAGTTGGCCAAAGTATTGGTCTTATTTCCTGAACTAGGGGATTTTCCTTTCCCATGGTCATGTAATGGATCGGAAAAGACCTTGTGATCAGTGTTTGAAGATGTTTGTTTCTATCCACTAACCTCAATCGTTTTATTCTCGATAAGATCCTGTATGATGTTCTTCAGTTGTTGGTAATTCTGTACGCTATGTCCCTTAGTTAGATGGAAATCACAAAATGCATTTTCATCCCACCAAAAGTGTTCAAATTTTCCTAGATTGTATTCTTTTGGCTCTGGTAGTTGTACCAGGTTGTGTTGCAATAATTGTTTGAAGACTGATTCGATTGGTTCCCCTAGGGGAGTGAACTCACGTTTTGGAAAACTCCTTTGCTATTGTGGTCGTCGGGTGTTTTGGATAGTGTTGGGAGTTTGATTGATGGTTTCAAGTGTATTGGTAGAGGGGTTCTATCCTCTAAGTGTAATGACCAATGATGCTTGTAGGGTTTTAGCATCAATGACCCCATCCTTGGTAATGTTTTTGTTCTAAAACCAAAACTTGTTTCTGTCATTAGGGGCATTCTGCACAGTTGGATTTCTATTGGGTAGGTCTTGAGTTCACCTTTGTCTATGAGACCTTTTTCTAGTATGAGGCCCTTTTCCACTATTTTCACAAATGTAGTACAACAATGTACTCTCAAGTCACTTCTCAGTTTTGAGTTGAGGTTTTCTTAGAATATAGTGACCTTTTGTTTTTCAGGTATTTCCATAGGACATTGACTAGCTATACTTCTCCATCTCTAGAAGAAGGTGATAATTTTTTCTCCTTCATCTTGTGTAGTGTGACACAAGGTTGCTATGTTGATCTTGTTGTCGATGTTAAAGGAGAAGTGTTCGATAATTTTTTTGGCTAGTTCACCCCATGATTTTATGCCATATTGGAGACCCGAAAACCATTCCAGTGCAATTCCAATAAGGCTTCTTAGAAACAATCTCATAAGGTAGGTGGGGTTGTATGCAACATCTATGCACATCATGGAAAATTCCCTTATGTGTTCGATTGGATTACGCTTTCCATTGTACTTGGGAAAGTTAGGTATAACATACCCATGTGGGAAAGGTGTCATGTATAATAATTTGTTGAAGGGAAATGGGCACAAGTCCTTTGCTAAAAAAGTTTGTTAGACACCGCCATGTTATCCATTTGTGTTTGGAGGGATTGCATTTGTGTCTGCAGGACGCCAACTTGAGTTAATGATGTGTTAGTTGGATTGTTTGGGTCTATGTACGCGTGTTGGAATCCAATGTTTTGTGATGGGTTTTGGTTAAGTGTTGGGATGTAAAGACGGTTTTGGTTTGTAATGTTAGTGAATGGGCTTTGATTTAGAATTTGAGTGAATGAGTTTTGATTCAGAATTTGTGTGAATGGGTTATGACTTGACATTGGTTGATTGGGAATGGGGATGTTTTGTGAAGGGATGGGTCAGCTTCCATATTGAAAGGAGGGTATGTTTCCTGTCTGTGAGACCCCAATATGTGGTATAGTACTAGCGACGTTGACATTTGGTATAATTGTTGTCTGTGGTATGGTACTAATGACGTTAATGCTCGGTATAGCAACTATTTGTGGTATGGTACTAGTGACACTGACACTTGGTGTAGGAGCTGTCGTTTTGGATCTTTTTTTCCCAACAAGAGGACTGAAGGGATTGGATGATGACGCCCCTATAGTGAAATTTAGATCTTGTGTCATGCTAGATGTACCAAATGGTGACGTATGTGCTTTGGTAGCACTCTATGTAGGTATACTAGATGGTATGGTTGCAGTCACTTGAGGTATAGTGGTATTATTCAAAGAAAACTTCTATCACATAATTACATATACAATGGTCTCCATAGGAGAGATAGAAAGAGACTAAAGCGCCCCCCCCCCCCATAATAAAGAAACTCTTGTCACAATGGTGGATGCTTGATGTAGAATCTAGAAAGAGATCCCAAAGCGAAAAATAACATTCCTCCCCTTGGGAATAAATAAATCCAAAGGATGATGTCGAAGAAACCATGTGAAGAGTGATGAACTAATATGTCTCAAAATGTGTGCTATGATAGGATGTTGAAGAATCTCTATGTCTGAACTGAAACAAATGATGCCAAATCCAAACTGATGTGAAGACTCCTGAAATACAACCTCTGAATGCATTAATAATGGTAGGAATACAGTGATAATTTGACTATCAAGATAGAGGAGATGTATGTCCTCAATATAATCCTCAAGATCTTCAGTGTGAGACTCAACAAACAATGATGTGTCTGCAAGATAAGAATCCCATGATGTAGTAGAAAATGAATGACCAAGATGGTCATGATGCAGAACTGAATCCATAGGGGCCAATGTGGTGATACTGATGTCATCAAGAACAACAAATGATGCATGTGTAATCTTAGTTTGAAGAGCAGGAACTAGGAGACAAGCCTTTGATCCATCAAAATGTGCAAGACCTGCTAGATACTCTAGGTCCTCTAATGTAGCATCATCAATGGGTATACAATCTATAGTAGCCATGGGTAAGAGACAATATGAAGTAAGATCCTATTGGTATGGCGAGAGATTGGGGTCTCCATGGATCTCCCAAAGATGAGTCCAAAGTGTGTGGGGACAATCAGTGTCTGATACACCACACATAGTGTCAAAATCAACACTAGAACATATAAGTCCTACTAAATGATTTCTAATGATATCCCAAGCTATTTTTCTCCCTGGTGTGTTTGGTTCAGGTATGAGGTCATATAAATGAGGCAAAATAGTAAGCCACTTACAATGTGTAAGTATGCCCTTTGCCCATGACTCATGATTATCCTGTTCTAGGATTACAACTGAAGGGTGAGTAGAAAAACCCATGATTACTCTTCAAATGAACAAATCTAAGAAAATTGACTTTACTGCATGAAAATCATGTGAAATAGAGCCAAATGATGCAAATAGAGCATTCCCAAGTGCCAAAATGTCCAAGTAATTAAGCAAATTGTGTAAACACCAAAGGTTGAATAAAATGTACTTGGGGAAAAATCTGGGAAAATAAGTCTAATCACTGTGTAGAGCATTGAACCAACTTTCTAATGCCTATTCGTTTTCAAAAAACAAAGAGCATATGCAAAAGATATGCCCTTGGAAGCACGAAAATGATGATCTAAATTTGACTAGAAAAAAATGCAACATAATAGAAAAACCAAAAAAAAAAAACTTACACCACTGGATCGGGCTTAGAACCAGCTTTCCGACAATATTTCATTTTCGAAAATATGAGTTTGGACGCAAAAGTTATGGCCAAAATACCAAAACTGCTCCAAAAGGGTTTGGAGGAAAACCAAGTGGTTAGACTAGCCACTAGCATTAACCGCTAGTGGTTTACTGATAGCGGCACCATTAACACTATTTTTTAAAAAAATTCTTGGATTTTGTGCCGTACTAGGTCATACGACCTAGAAATGGAAAAAAATTGCCTCTCGGAGTCACTATGTCTGATTTAGATAATTTGACAGTTGATTTTTGGGTTTTTGGGCACTTTGAATGCCATGGTGAGGTCCGTTTGGGCTCAAAACACTCCAAAATTGCAGGTACGCTTTGGATCTGGAAACCCTCATAAAATTCAAACCCTTTCAAATTTGACAAACAAAGGCCTTTTTTGATGAAACAAAAAGCAAACCTAACTGTTCTGGTAGCTCTGGATTCAATAGAATGCTCAAAATTTGACCACAGATCACGAATATTAATGCATGAGTTGATTTCTTTAAAAAAATTAGACAAGGTGACTGCAGATTTGGTGCTCTGATACCATGTTGGAATTGACTGATTCAATCCATAGCTCCTGTAGATAGGGAAAAATCACTAGGTTTAATGTGTTGAAAACAATAAACTAATTAAATCCTATCAAGCACCATGAAGCAAAAACTAGAATGAAAATGCAAATAAAGAAAGTACATGCAAACCAATTTTCAAACTAGACTTGATTGAACATGTTTTTCTACTTTGTCTTATTGTGTTTGCAAATGGTAGGTGATTATGCTCTCACCTTGTGAAAACTTGGTGATCAAAAAACTAAACCCATTTTATCTGTTATACACCCTTACGACTTAGTAATCGAAGTATCCTCTCCCCTTGCGCTTTCGGGTGATCCTGGGTGTAAGAGAAACGGTTACTAACTCTAGAACTTGGGCCTATTATGGTGGGAAAAAGTACTCACCCCAGGATGACTCAGACCGGTAGCACCCTAAACCCGAGGGACTTCCAGCTAGTATATAAAAGTGGATTCTTGGGGAAAGCCCAAGAATCACGTGTATGGTTCCGACAAGATGGATCCGAAAGGGGACTCTCGCCGCATGGATCATGCCCTACGAATGGAATGCCCTTACTAAACACCTATTGTTTTAGAGACCAACCATTTTTTGGCCATTGCTTGATATAGTGCAAGGTACAGTATCATGCCCGAAGACACTCACTACTGATCCCCTTGAGTAGAGATAGCAATTCATGGGAAGTCACTACCCAAGAATCTGAAGTTGGTGTGCCCGAATGACGTTAATGAGCCATGGAGGGGAGCTAGTGCCACCAAACTTCTAAGCTATGCGCTCTCGAGAAGGAAAGGTGTTTAGCACCAATCCGGGGTATATCGGTGGGCTATATCAAGTATACAAACCCTTGGCCTATTGGCCTATTAGGATTGTACTTGTCTTATGTGCGCTTGCTTACACTCAAAACATTATGCTTGTCAAGTGCTTGCTGGATTTTTCAAACATTATTCACCACATTTACACTTTTGGATAAAACATTCAACATTAGACAGATCAGATTTGCTCTCAATACATCAAAAAACTCAATTTTAACAAACTATATCACAACTGTTGAAACGCATCTAAAAAATATTGAGATGCAATCGCACTATTAAACCGCATTTGATCCCACAAACACCGCATCTGTCTGCGTCGTGACACATTTGAACCTCACAGAACCGCACCACAAAGTCCTGTCGCATTTTTCAGTCCCAGAGCCGCATTTGCTTAAACCGAAACGCATTTGCAATACTGTGACGCATTCGAGGTCTCAAACGACGCATTTTCCTGTCAGAAGTAAAACCCTAATACAAAGTCAAATTTGAGTCTAAACTCTGTCAGCCTTTTGTCAGACACTGTTTCCAAGGGAATTCTATCAAAAACCAACCTTGAAATTGCTCAAAAAAATTCAACCATTAGTTTGCATTCGTAACCATAGGCTTCATCTTTCAAATTTTAGTTGCATACATTAGGCATTAGCTTCACCCTAGGTTTTCATCCTTGCATACTTTGGATTAGGTTAATCTCAGCACAACTTGCAACGTCCTCGCTTTCGAAACTAGGTTATCTTGGACTTCATCATCATTCCCTTTTTTAGTCATTGTCTCTTTTGTGAGAGTTTCCAACTCAATCGTCTAGTTAGGAAAACTCACTAGTCATCTTGACCTTGTCATTTTGTCATTTTCAACAAGTCCTTTAGTAACCAAAATAAAAAACAAAGATTGATCTTAGAAGTGTTTAGGTATCCTTTTCTCCAAATTGCATTCTATTTTATACCTTGCATACTTTATTCCCAAAAAATACAAAAATATTATTCATCCTAGTCGTCATTTTGAACCTAGACCTTGCATTTATCATATTGAGTCCTTAGTCAACATTACCATCTTAGTTGTCATCCTCGTCATTTTCATTTGAGCAATCTCATTTTATGGTGGAAACTAGACTCCAAAGACATAAATGACAAATGGAAAACTTTGGACAAGACTCCACTTCCAATGTCAACAATCACACGTATGACCCAAATTGGACATTTGACAACCCATTTAGCAACACAAATACTCAACCTCTTATGACCATAACATCCTCATCAAACAACCCTTTTGAACCATTCTTACGTAAGGAAAAATATGGACAAATACTTGAGGAAAATCTAGAGGTAGCAGGACAAGATCCGAAGGCAACCCACTTTGTCGAACAAATGGTCTTATATGACAGAGACAGATATTTGGCAATACTTTTAATTCAAGGAGCCAAATTACCTCAAGGATTTTACATTGATACCTTGAGATCGACACCTCCTACCAATAACATCAACAATACACATAACATGTCAAATAATGGGCAACCTCCAAGCACCACAAGCAATACCTTTTTTGATGCTACAACGACCATGAGTGCTACCTCCAACATTCCAAATAACTCCAATTCAATAAATGCTACATCCATTGGAGGATCACAATCTGTCACAACACCCACAATATCCACAACACCATCACAATCGGCTAGAACCACCTTTGGCTCCTTGACAGTGTGGGAAAGTTATTCCAATCCTCTCTTTACCACTACGATAAATGCCATGGGGGCATCATCAAGCATTACAAATCCTCCATTGAAAACTACATCTAGTACCATGAGAACACCTTCATCATATCCTCTCATTGGTATCTCACAAAATCCTTTGGGTGGAGGTAAACGACATATTTTTATTCAAGGACAACAACAAAATGTTAATACATCAACACAGTCCAATACCATCAAATCCCAAGGAAAAAATATGACCATTCCCTCTGTCCAAACCCAACAATTTGGACAAGGCATTCAACACACACAACCTATGGCACCATTCACACATCAAAATTTTCATGGTCACCATATTCCCCAAATATGGACCCAAATGGTTGGGGGGACACATCCCAACATACTCATCCCATATTCATACTCACCAACATACCCCCAATCCAAACTTTCAATACCAACAACACACAAATCCGAACACATCATACATGCCACAACAACATATACCTCCACAACATGTCAACATCCACTCACAACAAATGAGTACCTATGGTGTACTAATCAATCCAATGTATGGGACCACAAACGACCCTATAATCGATGCCTCACAAGAAAAACTGATGGGTCTAGAGAAGACCATAGAAAACATACAAATATCCAACAAAAAATTAGAAGTGTCATATGATCTATTTGTATATCCCTTTGACATGAACTTATACATGCCACCATTTCCTCCGGGATATGTGTCACCTAATTTTACCAAATACAGAGGAAAGACAAACCCCATTGAACATGTCCGCGAATTTGCAACCAACTGTATGGATGTCGCCTATGAACAAACATACTTGATGAGACTTTTTTCTAAAAGTCTTGCAGGTCTTGCCCTTGAATGGTTCTCCACGCAAAAGGATATCCAAACATAGGATGAGATTAAACACAAATTCATAAAAAATTACGCGTACAACATTGACATGGACACCTCTATTACTACCTTATGCAATCTCATGCAAGAGGATGCTAGTGAAACATTCATCCCATTCTTTCAAAAATTGAGAAGTCTAGCTAGTCATTGCCACATAGACATACCCGAAAAGGAAAAGGTGTGTTAGAACTGTAAAATTTTGAAATTTTTACATTTTATTGCATCCAAAAGTTCCAGTATTGAGTTCTCATTATAAGCTTCAAAGTCCTTCTTTGTATTGGCTTGCTTGTTTTATGTCATAAAATCCATTGAATCCATCATGTTTTTCATTTTTCATTAAAAGACCCGAATCGGCAAGACATTGTAAAAGTCTTCCCGACCTAATTTTTCACTAATATATGTTTGTTGTAGACCATCGACAGGACAATTTGCTTGTTTCAGCGACAAAAGGAATTATTTCGGCAAAGGGGAGTCATTGTCAGAGTGAAGTCATGGCAAATACAGTGTGTTTCACCGACCGGTGCATGTGGAAGTTTATCGCTCAAGATAAAGGTGTTCGGGAAAATGTTTCGGCGAACTATTTTTTTCTTGCCGACAGGCATCCTGAAAAAAGTATATCGACATATGTTGGGGCATTGGTCTAATGTCAGGGCGAAGACAATATGTCATACCGACTAATGTATGGAGGGGTTGTTTTGGCCAGACTAATTGGTATCGGTATGAACCCATAACGAAATCATTTTGTTTTACCGATTGACTTGCAAACAGATATTTCGGTAAGACTTATCTACATCGGGGAAGGTCTAGGTGAAGGGGCTATTGTTTGGCTGAACTAAGTTCAAAGGTATTTCAAACTTATCGGTGAGAAGCTATGGAGTCTTGCCGATTCAAATCTTATGCCGATGGAGATATGCATTGTCGGGAGAAGCACTTGTCGGCATAAGTTTTACCGAAGTATGAATATTATACTGATAGATGGTTCGGGGTGAGTTTTTTCGAATAGGAGTAATCTGGAGGAGTGATTTCGATAGGACATTTGGTGTCGGTGTAAGTTTTCCCGAAGGTTCATTGTTTTGTCGAAAGTATTGTTTCAATGGTTGGGTTTATTTCTTCGATGAGAAAAACTTGGTGGACATGCCGAAATGAGAATTCATCGGTGAAAGGGTGATTTTGTTTTAACGAATGAAAATACATTGAAAAGTACATATCGGTAAGATGCAAAGATATCTTCATAATATCTCCCTGACTTTGAAATTCACAGCGAAGCGGGTGAAACGAAGATTGTATCGGCAAGAATACAAATTTGTCTTGGCGACCCAATGTAGATAAAGACTTTCGGTGAAACAGGATGAAGTCTGTGAGAGGTTTCCCCGACATCTGTTGGTTATAGCGAAGAACATAAAGATAAAGGTTTTCAGTCAGTGTGAATAACATTAATGTCTCAGCGATTGGAAAATGCTTTGAAGAATACATATCAGTATTGTTCCATGATATCTATGAGATGTTTCCCCAACTTTGAATTGTCACAGCGATATGAAAAGCAGAAGCATTTGTCATCAAGTTGATTTCAGGTGTTGGTAAGACTGCAGAGTGTCTTGGCGAATGATGAAATAAATGTTGAAAAGGGATTTCGCCCCAGATTTGAATTTTTCTCATCAAAAGGACATTTGATGCGACAGTGCTAGTTTCAAAGGTGGCTTCATTCGTGCTTCATTAATGGTGCGATGGGATAAAATAGTAATGACAATAGTGTTTTAATCATTTCCTCGTTTTTGAATTGATTGCTGGTGAATTGGCGAGCTGAACAAGAGAACCAAGACAATCTTTTAGTCTGAGGAGCTCAAGTAGAATACTGTAAGTAGTTGCTTCTCTGTTTTTCATATTTTGATTCTGTAAGCTTGAAAAATGGAGTCTTCTGGTTCTGGAAAGGGTAAGGGTAGAAAACTTGGTGAGAGCAGTCAGTCGAAGGGAAAGAAACAAAAGACTGATACAGAGCATGAAGGCACTAAAAGGAAGCTAAACCAAGACCTTATTGATCAACTACCTGGTTCGGGGCCTAAAGCTAGAAGGTCCGCACAGCTTAGGGCATAAGTTGACAAACTAGATGACAAATGCAAGTTCATAGGTGATGTATGGACTGCTATAAGAGGGTATGAGCTTTTCAATTTCCACTATCATAGAAGGAATCGTTTTGAGCCAGTCTGTAATCCATGGAAGTTGAATGTAGGGAAATTGGTGTGCCTTAATATATTTGTTAATGTTGAATTGGTAAAATTGCTTGTTGATCATTATGATCCAAAGCATAAAGCAATATGTGATCCTTCTGGAAAACCATAGATATATGTGTCGAAAGAAGGAATTGGTGAGGTTTTCAAATTGGAAGGATTTTGCGATGAGGAAATCAATTGTGAAGAGTTGCAGAAGGAATTTTTCAGAATGGATACAAGTTACAAGGGTTGGAGGTTACCAATTCATAGGGTTAAATAGGGTAACAAGCCCGAACCTTTGGAAGATAGTGAGGGGCCTCCCTATCATGTAGATTTGTTTGAACCCTACATGAAATATACATATTTTTCAGTGTGTCAGGTGTTGGGGATGGATGCCCCAGAATTTATGTCAATGGTGCCAATGGTTATTGCAACAGACATTCAATATCACAATTCTAGGTTATTTGATTATGCTTCATATATTTCTAAGGAGCTTGACTCAGGATTGATGGCTATAAAGGGTGGAGCTTCCATTGTTCACCTCAGAAACTATTCATTGTTGATGCATTTAGTGCTATATTTTGGACAAGAGCTAGGGGTGTGGCCTCCGAAAATGAGAATTTCTCAGACTGGTAAGGAGGGTGAAGCATTGCCTGTTCAGTTGTGGACTGCCATTTGGGACAACAGGTTTGCTGGTTCTAGTTTTATTCATTTTGAGGAGTATTTTGTAAAGACATTGTATAAATTGTATCATTATCCTTGTAATCATTCATTGACTGATGAGATCAAAAGTTTCCTTCGGCCTAAAGATTTTAATGGGCCAATTGACCATAACTGGGGAGATTGGTATTGTTTAGAGGGAGCTACTGTAATCAGAGTGTATGGATTTGAAGATGCTCCTTTCATTCTGCCAAGGACAGTTCCAAACAGGGTTGCATACTTGGAAATTGTCAGACAAATGGATTACAGTAGTGTGATGCATTTCAGTTCTTTTGGGAAGCAGGCATTTATGCCTAGTACTTTATGCTTTGGTGATTTCACTGTGTTGGCTAAAGAGGGATATAATTCAATTCTTGACAGATTGTTGCACTATAACATGAAAAGAGGACCAACCAGGAAATACTTTGACCCTGAGGGGTATATTCATTCAGCCAAAGAGAGGATTAATTTTGGAGGGTATCAGCATGTACCCTATCCTTTTGATGATATGATCAGAAATCTAGATGAAGATGAAGCAGAAAGGGTAGTTGAAAGGTATAATCAAGGGCTACAAGATACTGAGTTGTTGTCTTCTGGAGATGAAGAAGCACCAAAAGCTGATGTGCCACAGGGTAAAGCAGAAAAGGTATCCTAGAATGAGGACTCAGCAATATGTCTGCCCAGTCAGAGAACAAAGTATTGAAAGTGGTGATGTTGATGCTAGGCACATAGAGTACAAATCCTTTGTTTCTGATGATGAGTTTATACATTCCCCTGAGTTCAAAGCATTCTTGTACAAGCAGAAGGGGAAGGAGATAAGAGAGAATGTTGATGATATCACTTCTGGAAATGAGGAACAATTGCTGGCTCAATTGAGAAGATGTGTGGATGATGAAATGGAAAATATGACTCCAGAAGTGGGGAGGAAAATGTTGGAGGATGCTGGTGTTATGATATTTCCTGGTTTAGATTTGAATTCTGCATTGGTTTTTGATAGTTTCTTGAAGGGTAGTAATGCTACTCATAAGCTTGATAAGGAAAAGGTGACAGAAGTATATACAGGCTCCAAGTATAATACTGATGAGGGATCAATGTTGATATGGGCTTTGTACCCACCCCACAGGAAATCAGTGGTACTTGATACAGAGAAGGCATTTGGCCATGTCTTGACTTTAAAAGCTGGAGAAGCTGATCCTGTTGCTACTGCTGATATTGGGGTAAATATTGCAAAATTGAATAAAGCACAGATTCAATTATTGATAAAAGAAAGAGAAATGTATAAAGCAAATAATGAGAAATTGCTGAGAGAAAATGATAGACTCAAAGACTTGGTTGGTGTTTCAATGGGAACAACCAAAATGATCACTCAAGGAGAGAGCTCTCAAGCAAAAGACCACTGGGTAGGGTCAAGTGCTTATTCTCAGGGAAAGCATGATGCTATTGCTGCAATTATCAAGAAGAGACAGGATCATTTGACATCCTGGTTGAACAAATTGTGGGGAAAATATTCTCATACTCTTGCTGCATTGAAGGAGCACACAAGGATGGATGGACGAATCATGGAGAAATTTCATGAGTTGGCTCAAAGTGATGAAGCTAGCAGTTCTGCACTTGAAGCTGCTAATCACATAATCAATTGCCATCGAAATTTCTATGATGAATTGCAAGGAGATGAACAGGGGTTAATTGTAGCTGCTGAGAAAATTGTAATTCCATTTTCTGATGATAATGGGGATTTGAAAGAGGCCACCAGGTGGAAAAATGAATGTGAGTCAATGATGAATGAAATCATGAAGGTAGCTTCTGCAGATGATACAACATTGGAAGAAGTGAGTAAGAAAAATGAGGAAATGGTCAAAATGGAAGTTACGGTCCAGAATGTTGTTGGAGATGCAGACACGTATGAGCGCCAGGATTATTTGGACCACCTCAGCAAGACTCACTTATGGCTAAATAGAGCCTAGTCATTCTCTATCTTATGTTTTATAATTTGTATTTTCTATTTCCGAAAGGATGCGTCCTTTCACATTCTCAATGTATAAATGTCTATTTTGTAAACAATATGAATATATAGATAGAATAGGATAGAGAGTAGAGAATACGGTGGAACACCATGTTTCACAGGGTTGAGACTATGTTGTATGTTTTGAAGCCATGGAAATATAAATGAAAATCATCTGATTTGCTGGCGAATTCTGGTGTCAATTGTTGTGTTACGCCTATTGAAAGAATTATTTGAGTTGTCTCTAAAATTGATGTTTCTTGGTTATTTAGATCAACATAACAAGTTTATGTCTGGTTTATCAGTATGTATTTTTCGTATCTGTGTGATTGGTTGATAGGTTCTTTCAAGGAAAGATTAAATCCTTTTGATTAATCACAGTAATCAGGGAATTTCATTTAGATCAGTAAGAAGAACTCAATAATCACAACCTTGCAATTTTATACTGGTTATAAATAAATATGCCAAACAATTTGAATGAATCCAGAAAGAAGTTAGTTGTCTATGATTTCATTTGACTCCGCATATTATATGAGGCACTGGTCTCACTGTTTCCACCATTTAGTTTTATTCATACTTTTTACATCTGTTAACTGAGCATATTAGGGTTTAGTTTTGAATGCTGGTATACAATATATACCAATTTTGTTTTATTTTGTCCATTTCAAATTGCCATCTTGGACAAATCATGGCATGAAGATAAGATCAATAGTCAAGTCTGCTTTATTTATTATAGGTACACCCGCCTAGGTCTAGCAGTGCCTGGAGAGTAGAAGGTTTAATTCTTTCAAACCTTGTTCTATTACCCTAAAACGTTGTGAAAGCTTGGCAACCTTTCGTGGTTCAAACCTGCATTTTTGAGAGATAACAAGGTGGACATGTTTGTTCAAACACTTCTAGGACGCTTAAAATATGCATTGCAAGTGCATTGTTGCACAACCTTCACGGACCTAGTTGAAAAAGGTTTCCATATTGAGAAAGCCCTTATTGCAAAGGGAGAGCTAAGATACAGTCCTAAAAACACAAATGCAAATCCTCCCACCGACAAAAATAAATATTGGGTCAAAAATAAACATGTTACCAATGATGGCGTTGTAGACGCCAAGGCTACAAACACTATGGGTCCTGTACTGGCTCTAAAAGGGGTTCAACCACAAAAAAAATCAATGACAATATTGACACCCCCTACCAATGTCCCCCAAAACAACCAAAGCAACCAAAATAATCAAGGACAATACCGTCAGATAAGACAATTCCCTAGGGGTCGCACATACACTCCCTTGGGTGAACCCATTGAGGAAGTCCTCAAGAAATCCCTTCAGAATGGTGTCATCACACTTCAAGAACCAAAACCATATGACCCAGGACAATTCAAACCAGCACGGTGGGATGATAATGCATTTTGCGATTATCATCGGGAAAAAGGACATAAAACTTCTTCCTATCAACAACTGAAAAATCTGGTACAAGACCTTATCAAGAATTGTATCATTGAGGTAGGTGGACCACAATTTTCCTCTAATTCAGATCATACCATTCATAAGAACCCACTGCAAGACCATGGTTCTAATAATGCTTCCACGTCAGGTCCAAAGATAAACAATAATCAAGCCAACTTCGCCCGAGCCAAGTATGACTATTCTGGTGGAACCACTATAAACAATATCCGAACTAATAATGAATGTGTTAATACCATCATAGTCAAGAGAGCATCCCAATGCAATGCTACTACTCGAAGTGGCAAAGTTACCATAGCTGGCCCACCTTCTGCTAGGCAACCTAAAATCACCATACCTGGTCCATCTCCTAAACAATCACAACCCACCTTGACCACAAAGCAATGGCAACCCAAGAGTCAGTTTAACCTTATCGACCAGCTTGGCAAAACTCCCACACAAATTTCTATACTCGAGTTGCTTCGCATATCTCCCACGCATAAGGCTATACTGGATAAAACCTTGCAAGAGTCGTCAGTCCCTAAGGATATTGATGTCAATCAGTTTGAGACCTTGGTGGGATACCTCACTATGCCTCACCACGTCACCTTTTTTGATCAAGACTACACGTCACCTAAGACTAACCACAACGATGCATTACACATTGAAACTTTCATCCATAAGCACAAGGTCATAAGAGTTTTAGTAGATGGCGGAGCAGGATTGAACATATGCTCCCTGAAACTGGTTAAGGCTCTAGGATTTTTTGTTGCATGTGTAGACCCTACAAAGAGTATAGTCATAAAAGCATATGATGACAAAGAACGCTCTTCACGAGGCATTATTTCTCTTCCTATCATAGTGGGACCAGTCATTGTGGATACAACCTGCTACATATCACCAATGCTTAAAATTCCCATTTGATGGCACAAAAATAAACATATATGGAGACCCCGACCCTTTTCAATATTGTACCAACCTAAGGGGAATTTCTACAAACTGAGTGCCTATTAACCTAGAAGCACCTGGCTCCTCTTCTTCCAAATACATTGACCCATCCACACTCGCATCATCTTCCACGTCCGCTCTATCCATGTCACCACACCACCATCTTCCACAAACCCTAAGGCTGAAACCATTGTCAAGATCCAGGACCTCAGCTATGGAGAATTCAAACTACATACAACATATAGCATAACAACAATACCCAAGTCTCTGAAGATTTATGGTCAGCCATTTTTTAGAATGGAACCCAAAGAAATTTTCAAAGTTCCACCAAAAACAGTTTTCATCAAATGGGGAGACATGAGTAACGAGGACCTTGTTAATATTACAGGATGGCTCTATAAAGATATGGCCAACCTACCCACATTACCAGTTAAGAAATACGGCAAGGGATATGACATAATGAAGGCTAAGGGCTACGATGGCACTAGTGGCCTAGGCAGAAATAAAACTGGACGAAGAGAGCCCATAGAACCTTTCAAAATACCAAAGTATCTTGGATTAGGGTTTGGATCACCCGACAATGATGATTGACGTACCAATGGACTTTCGAGTGAGCGAGTGCATGCTTCAGAAAGTGTCGATACCACTAAGGAAAACTTCACTGAAACTGACTCCCAAGAGTGGGAATTTAGCTTTGAACAATCCTTCAATGACTGTTGCCTCAATGATTTGTTCCTTCAAGATGGGGAACTGACCTCTGAACAAAGATTTTGGAAAACATTTAAAATTGATCAGGCACCGAACAGTCAAAGTCCCATTACCATTCCCCATGACATACAAGACCCACCATCTAAATCCCATCAATCCAACCCATCTAAAGTACCAAATGACACTGACAATCATAACTCTGAGTCCTTCACCCCTTATTTTGACAACAAATATGAAACAAGTGAAGGGGAATATTGGATAGAGTCTGACGTGGAATTGGACAATGATAGTTTCATCGACAATATCATTGAATCCGTTTGCATGCTTTCTGCATCCTCCCCTCAATTCACCAACACTGACGATGGCATTTCCCTAGTTTATCCTCAACTAGTCGATTGGGACCAACAAGGCCTGCCAGTCCTGGACACCTTTCAGAATGATGAGGCAATTGCAGAGTTTATGGGATTACGTGAGGGCATACCTAGTGGTGATCACAAGGCAGGATTCACCATTGATCTAGATTGTGCGGCCTACTTTGGCGAGACTACTCCGTCCTCCAGTCACAAAATTAAAAAAAATAAAAAAATAAAAAATGAAACATCTTTAGGTGAAAACCGAAAGGCACCTTCTGACGACAAAAAAGTAAAAACAAAGGACGTATCTGTGGGTGAAAACCTCTCTGAGGCACCCAAAAATGGAGGATTGGACTTTCTTCCCGTAACATAAGAGAAATCAGCTATGCTCATAGAGGACACCATAGAAGACAACATATCAACTGCAGAAGATCCCAAAATGGTCCTCTTCGCTGCATACTTGATTGAAGAAGAGAGACCAAAATTTCACAAATTTTTTGCAGAACGTAAAGTCAACTTCACATGGTCCTATGCTCACATGCCAGGATTAGACCCATAACTGGTTCTGCACCATCTGCCATTATTGCCTAATGCCAAACAATTCAAACAGAAGTTACACAAAATGCATCCTCAGGTCGCTCTATTGGTCAAGGCTGAATTGAAGAAACTTCTAGACGTTGGGTTCATATGGTCTATTGATTATGCTGAATGGATATCTAAGCTGGTGCCAGTAACAAAGCCAAATGGTATGATCTGCGTCTACACGGATTTTAGAGACCTAAATAAGGCATGCCCAAAAGATGACTTTCCTTTACCGAATATTGATATCACAGTTGACCTCACAACAAGATATGAGATGTTGTCCCTCATGGACGGTTTCTCTAGATATAATCAGATTCGTATTGCCCTCGAAGACCAGCATAAAACAACATTCACTTGCCCTTGGGGTACATACTATTGGAATGTCATGCCATTTGGTCTTAAAAATGTAGGTGCCACATATTAGAGGGCTATGACCACAATCTTTCATGACATGATGCATAAAATAATGGAAGATTACATAGACGACCTCTTGGCTAAATCAGTAACAAGAAAGGATCATTTGAAGGTGTTATAAACAATTTTCAAGAGACTAGAAGAGTACAAAGTCTGACTGAATCCTAAGAAATGTGTCTTCGATGTAACATCGGGTAAACTCTTGGGATACATAGTTTCTCGAAGAGGCATTGAAGTTGATCCAGCAAAAGTCAAAGTCATCATAGACATGCCTCTACCCCGAGGAATCAGTGAACTTGGAACCCTATAAGGAAGGGTACAATCTATCTGGCGCTTTATAGCATAATTGGCTGTCACGTGTCACCCATTCCAATATCTTATGTGCAAAGGTATCCCCTTTGTGTGGACAAACAAATGCCAAGAAGCCTTTTAGCAAATAAAAGACTACTTACTATCACCGCCAATCCTCATACCGCCCATTCATGGAAAACCATTGATCCTATACATCTTTGCCACTAATTCAACATTGGGGGCATTACTAGCACAGAATCACCAAGAAGAAAAATAAAGAGCTATATATTACATCAGTTGGACATTGGTCGGGTATGAACTAAACTACACATCAATTGAACGAGCTTGTCTTGTCGTAGTCTTTGCAGCACAAAAGCTAAGACATTATACGTTAAGCCATCAGACACACCTAGTAGCAAAGATCGACCCCCTCAAATATTTGTTAATTCAGACAACATTAATAGGATATCTAGCAAAATGGGTCATGATTCTCAATGAATATGACATTCAATATGTAGAAAGAAAGGCAATAAAAGGACAAGTCATAGCAAACCAGCTGGTGGATGCACCTTTACAAAGTGATTACCCGTTAGTGGCAGATTTTCCAGATGAGTCGATATTCCATACAGAACCTAAGTCACCTTGGAGACTCTACTTTGATGGATCACATACCGATCTGTAAACTAGGACATAAAGTTATTTGAAAACTTAATCCAATTACAAATTTTATCCCTGATCGTAGCAGTAATGCGTGATTGTGTCTAAAACCGTTGAATTAATTACAAGTAGAGTTCACTTAACTTCAAGTAGATTCAAGAACATAAACTGAGAATCTTAAAGAATCAAAATACAGAAAGAATTAATGAGACAAAAAGAAAAGGAGAGAGAACACTCTTGATAACGGAGTTCGCTCGGTGTGAGCTACGTCTCCGGGTCCGCTTCTCAACGATGGACCGCTTTATTGATATTGCCAAGCGTCAACTTTCTTACAATATCCAGCTTCTGAGATCAGCATAAACTCCTCACAGTCTCACTTTCTAAATCTTTTACAATTTTGGTGTAGAAAAACACCTTGCAAATCAAACTACTGAAAGCCTCTCTATCTCTGAATTATAACTTTGAAAAGTTATTCATCCACACATTCTCCTACTCCCCTTTTATACATAAAATTAGCCTAAATAGGCTTAACAAAATAACCCCCTCTAACAGCTCGTACAACTCCTCTTTTGTCTCCATTTAGCTTTTGGTTTAGATTGTTAGAGGTACTAATTGTTTATGGCTTAATAAGCCATTTGGTTAAGAGTTCGGCTAATAGTTGTTTAATAAAACCAACCGTTGCCTATATATATTTTGAATGGCTATGGTGGTCTACCGGTGGGTATTTATTTTGGCAGTTGTGTGGTCGGCGGTTCAAACCCCGCCGGCCACGCTTTTAACACAAACCACCGAGATTTTAACAACAAAAGAAATCAACACCATATATATTTGTGACGGTTGTGTGGGGTGCATCGACCGCCAACAGTTTCAGGCTCCTAGCTGGTTACGGGTTCGAACCCGAACAAATTTTTTGTTAAACAAACCGACAAAAACACCAACCACCAACAAGACATGTGTCGGGCTCCCATTCGTCCAACCTGCCAACGTGTCCGATGACGAAGTTGCAACGTGTCTGCTGACAGTGACGTACGGATGCCATGTGTCGCACTGTGATTGGTCCGTACAGTATGACTCTGCTGCCACGTGTCACACCGAGATTTTTCCATGCCATCTTCCGTACAGTACGGACTGACACGTCAGTATGATGACGTCATCATCTATACCTTCAAGTCAACCGAACTTTGACTGCCAATATCTTAGCATACGATGTCGGATTTTGATGAAACGAACATTGTCGGAATCATCTCGACGAGTCCTTCAATTTGATGCCACTTCCATCAATTTTTGAGATGATCATTTTTTTCACCTTCTGGACGACCCTAGTGGCAGTTTGACTGGAAGTTTGACTGAGCATAACTTCCACGTATGATCTCCATTTGACGCGATTCAAGTTGTGTCGGAATCGTGTCAGCGAGCTCTTCAATCTAAGACTGTTTTTGGTTGATTATGAGACTATAAAATTTTGAGGTCTTCTAGATCCACCTGGATCATTCCTCCCCACTGAGAAGCTTTTGGACCTCCAACAGGTCTGTTTTTACATGCAATTTAAGTGAGGGCATCTTTGCCTCACTTGCCCAGTATCAGTTGTCCTTCTTTCTTGGAACCTGTGCATCTGACTCATCACAACAACAATCAAAACTGTACTAACATTGTTAAGCACATTAGCAATATACACATCCACATTCAGCGTTGCTGCTATCAACCAAACACTGCTAGAGAATAGAAGGCTGAACAACAAAACCAAATTTGCAGACGAGAAAAATAATGTACCAACATCATGTTTATCTTTCATAACTGGAACAACCTTAGAATCAAATATGCTTTTATTCCTTGACACTTCTTGTGGTACAGACATAAGGGCCAAATTATTGCTTGCATTAACTACCCTTTTCAATTGTCCCATATTCACAAAAGATTTATCAGTCTTAATGGGATGAGAATGCACTATGTATTCAATTCCTTCCTTAAACAAGTGATACTGATTATGTTCCCTGTAGAAGATTGCTTTCCTATCATATAAATACGGGCTACCTAACACAATGCCACAGATATCAAGTGGAACCACATCAAATTCAACCTCATCTATAAATTTAGATGTTATTGCAAATTTCAAACTGCATTGCTTAGTTACTCGCAATTTGTTATCATTGCACACCCAACCTAACGGATAAGGTTTCTTATGCGGCTTGGTTTCCAATCCCAACTACTTAACAACTTCCTCTGAAATTAGATTAACTTGAGACCCACTATCAATCAATGCATTAATCTTAGTGTTCTTAGAAATCACCCTTATATGAAACAATTCACATCTTTTATTATCTTTAGGAACAACACAACTCTTAGAAACGTTAGTGGCAGAATCATTACCAGCAAAAGTTTTACCTTTCAAACCTACAACTAAAATTTTTGTTTCATCATCAGAATCTGATCCAAGATCCTGAACAATAGCTGTAGTCTTTTGTTTACCTTTACGATCCTTAAACCACTTAGGCCTTGATTCCAGATGCAATTTCCAACACTTTGCATCTGTGTGTCCTTTCTTCTGACAATGCGAACAAGTAGGCTTTTCACCTTCCTCTTTCTTCACAGTAGCTGCTTTTCTCTCCTTACCCTTCTTATTGCCTTCAGTTGGAGGAACAGATTTCGTTTTTGAACTGAAACTTATGTTCCTTCCACCTGCTTCAATATGGGTTGCTTGTACACACACTTCATCAAAATTAGTTGGATTAAACATAAGAATTGTATGTTTCAAATGCGAATGCAATCCACCTATATACTTTAATAAAGTTTCTTGCGTATAAAGAGGAATACCAAGAGTAAGTGCTTTCTTCCTAAACACCTGTGTATACTCTTGAATTGTTTGTCCTTTACCCTATCTTATGTTTTGCCAATCCATAACAGCTTGTTGCATATAACCCAAAGGATAAAACTATTTCTTTAAAGCAGAAGTAAACTCATACCAAGATGAAATGATTTTACCGTGCTTAGCAAGATCATCTTGAATCTTTTTCTCCCACCAAACCAATGCAATGCCTCCCATTCAAAGAGTGGCTAGCTGGATTTTAGAAGATTCATCTAAGATCTGTTGAATCCTGTAATACACTTCGATCTGCTTAAGCCAGTTATCCAATTTCTCTGCATCCAATTCACCATTATACATAGGCAACTCAAATTTGACATCTAATTTCAATAAAGGAGAATTAGTTGATTTTTGTGCAACTTTTCCTTGTGAAGAATGTTTTGGACTTTCAGAAGATGAAGAGGACGAAGAAGAAGATGGGGAAGAAGGTTTAGGAGGGTCACTACCACCTCCTACTCCTTTACCTTTCTCCTCTTTCGAAGTAGATTCATTTTCCTCCTTTCTGTTCTTGCGTTCCTTTTTCTTCTGTCGTTCTTGCCTCTCTTGGAAAAGAACTTCCACCATAGCTTTCATTTCAAGAAAAGCTTTCTCATCGAGCTCTATGGAACTTTGTTCAGCTGCCATCTCTGATCGTGGAAAAGTCCTTCGTCTTCCAATCTCTGGGTTGATCTCTGTAAGTGAACCTTCACCTTGCTTCAGTTTCAACCTGGTTAACATTCACCACCTGCAATTATCCTGCAAAAGAGGCTCTGATACCAACTTGATCTGTAAACTAGGACATAAAGTTATTTGAAAACTTAATCCAATTACAGATTTTATCCCTGATCGTAGCAGTAATGCGTGATTGTGTCTAAAACTGTTGAATTAATTACAAGTAGAGTTCACTTAACTTCAAGTAGATTCAAGAACATAAACTGAGAATCTTAAAGAATCAAAATACAGAAAGAATTAATGAGACAAAAAGAAAAGGAGAGAGAACACTCTTGATAACGGAGTTCGCTCGGTGTGAGCTACGTCTCCGGGTCCGCTTCTCAACGATGGACCGCTTTATTGATATTGCCAAGCGTCAACTTTCTTACAATATCCAGCTTCTGAGATCAGCATAAACTCCTCACAGTCTCACTTTCTAAATCTTTTACAATTTTGGTGTAGAAAAACACCTTGCAAATCAAACTACTGAAAGCCTCTCTATCTCTGAATTCTAACTTTGAAAAGTTATTCATCCACACATTCTCCTACTCCCCTTTTATACATAAAATTAGCCTAAATAGGCTTAACAAAATAACCCCCTCTAACAGCTCGTACAACTCCTCTTTTGTCTCCATTTAGCTTTTGGTTTAGATTGTTAGAGGTAGTTCTAATTGTTTATGGCTTAATAAGCCATTTGGTTAAGAGTTCAGCTAATAGTTGTTTAATAAAACCAACCGTTGCCTATATATATTTTGAATGGCTACGGTGGTCTACCGGTGGGTATTTATTTTGGCAGTTGTGTGGTCGGCAGTTCCAACCCCGCCGGCCATGCTTTTAACACAAACCATCGAGATTTTAACAACAAAAGAAATTGACACCATATATATTTGTGACGGTTGTGTGGGGTGCAACGGCCGCCGACGGTTTCAGGATCCTAGCTGGTTACGAGTTCGAACCCAAACAATTTTTTTGTTAAACAAACCGACAAAAATGCTGACCACCGACAAGACACGTGTCGGGCTCCCATTCGTCCAACCTGCCAACGTGTCCGATGACGAAGCTGCAACGTGTCTGCTGACAGTGACGTACGGATGCCATGTGTCGCTCTATGATTGGTCCGTACAGTATGACTTTGTTGCCACATGTCACGCCGAGATTTTTTCATGCCATCTTCCGTACAGTACGGACTGACACGTCAGCATGATGATGTCATCATCTGTACCTTCAAGTCAACCAAACTTTGATTGCCAATATCTTGAGCATACGATGTCAGATTTCTACGAAACGAACGTTGTCGGAATCGTCTCGACGAGTCCTTCAATTTGATGCCACTTCCGTCAATTTTCGAGATGATCATTTTTTTCACCTTTTGGACGATCCTAGTGGCAGTTTGACTGGAAGTTTGACTGAGCATAACTTCCATGTACGATCTCCTTTTGATGCGATTCAAGTTGCGTCAGAATCGTGTCAACGAGCTCTTCGATCTGAGATTATTTTTGACTGATTCTGAGACTATAAAATTTTGAGGTCTTTTGGATCCACCTGGATCACATACTAATCATGGCTCGGGGGCAGGAATTTTGTTCATCACCCCTCAAGGAGACTCCATTCCTGAGTCTTTCTGCATTGCTTTCCCATGCACAAACAATGTGGCAGAATATGAGGCACTGGTTACAGGACTTAGAATGACAATAAAATGGAAAATCAGAACACTACATGTCTATGGGGATTCTCAGCTCATCATCAACCAGGTTAATGATGACTATGCAACAAAAGATGAGTAGTTGATGCCCTACAAATGAATGGTTGACAGTTTTCAAACGTACTTCCACATGGTAACTTTTGAACAAGTTCCGAGAGCACATAACAAAGCAGTAGATGCAATGGCTATAATAGGCTCTCTCCTCGACATTCCAAGTAATATGCCTCAGCTGGAGTTCCTAATAGAACAACTGTTGGTCCTCGCCTATGACATTCCAGAGTCATAAATGGTCTGCGAACTTGTTGGTCCCGACTCTCCCTGGTATCAAGACATCTATGACTACCTTAAGTCTAAAACCCTTCCACCTAATTTTTCCAATAACCAGAGGAAGTCTTTTATCCGAAAAGCTGCAAGATACACCATCGTTAGTGACACCCTTTACCGCCATAGCTTTGACGACACCCTTCTTAGATGTCTCGACACTAATGAAGCACATACAACCTTAAGATAAATACATGAGGGTATATGTGGGTCTCATTCTAGTGGTCCTACTCTAGCCAAGAAGATAACGAGACTTGGGTACTACTGGCCAACCATTGAAAAAGATGCACTAGAATATGTCAGAACTTGTCACCAATGCCAGGTTCACAGTGATTTGATCCACGCTCTAGCACAGGAACTTCGCTCGATCACCTCTCCTTGGCCCTTCGCTCAGTGGGGACTCGACCTCGTGGGTAAGATCCATCCTACTTCGTCTAATGGCCACAAATTCATCATCACTGCCACTGAGTATTTTACAAAGTGGATCGAAGCCATCCCTCTGACATACATAACTGACAAACAAATATCCAAATTCATCCTTAACTACATCATTTGTCGGTATGGCCTTCTGCAATCCATCATCACTGACAACAGACATCCGTTTAAAAACCAAGATGTTCATGAGTTATGTGAGCAATTTCACATCCAACACCATTTTTCATCTCCGTATTACCCACAAGGAAACGGTCAATCTGAGGCATCAAATAAAACCATTGTTAAAATCCTCAAAAAGACTGTCAATGATGCTAGCCGTGACTGGCATATTCAACTCAACCCTGCTCTATGGGCTTACTGCACTAGCATTCGTACGCCTACAGGAGCCACTCATTTTTCCCTGGTCTTTGGAGCTGAGGCCATCTTGCCCATCGAGGTTGAAATTCCTTCCCTACGAGTCTCCCTGAAGGGTTTAACTGATGATGAGTATAGATAGTTATGTATGCACGAGCTGGAGATGTTAGAAGAAAGAAGGCAAAATTCCCTTAACCATCTCCAAGCGTATCAGAACCATCTTTGTCGCAGTTACAATAAGAAATTCATGGTCAGAAAATTTGGCATTGGTGACTTAGTCCTCATGCAGAACCCTAAGAACTAGGTTAACAAAGAAAAGTTGAGCAAGTTTGAACCAAACTAGTTGGGTTCTTACGTCATTGTATCTTCTTTTGGTTTTGGAGCGTATCAACTAGCTACTCCAGATGGTGAACAACTGACAGAGCCTATCAATAGTCTACACCTCTGAAAGTTCTACGCATAACATCAGAAGATCAAACTGAAAACCTTAAAATACAAAAAAAAATGGTAAAAAAATTGTTGCCCTGATGAAAACCTGGCAAATAGGCATCTTGGCGACACCAAAAAAAAAGCAAAATGACAAAAATTGTAAAGAAAAACAATTCGTCCAATAGTGAAAACCTGGCAAACAAGCACCATGCATAGTCAATCATTGCTCGGCCATCTACTATTACTTCATCTACCTAGGCCTAGGATGGAACACATTTCCCATCACTATCACACCAATTGCCATGACATCATACCCTTCCTCTCATGGTTGATAAATGGTTGACATCAAGTCCTCTTTACTGTCCATCTGGTATCGCAGGCACATCCCTTTCACATCCTTTAAAATTGGCTAAGTCTTGGACCTAATTGGGGGAAAATTTTGATCATGTCACTGCAGTGGATATCGTACATGGTGTGACAATTGTATAACGTCCTGAAAAAATACAAAAACATTGTAAAAAGTCTTGAAAAAAGAAAAAAACATTGTAAAAAGTCCTGAAAAAAACAAAAATATTGCAAAAAGTCTTGAAAAAAGACAAACATTGCAAAATGTCCTAAAAAAAGACCAAAAATATCGCAAAATATCCGAAAGAAAGACCTAAAAATTGAAAAATGTCCTTAATAAACCCCAAAAAGGTCACATATTCTAGACAATGCAAACACAGAGTCATCTCTTGTCAAGTCTGCCATGTCAATCAATCAGTCTTTGTCATTTGTCCTAACTGTGTTGTCTCTGTGCATTTGCTACGTAGGCAAGACTCATTTTCGGGTCCTCGAGACATTAGGTCAGTCCTTTTAGGTTTGTCAAAATAAAATCATGGTGCAATCTTTGGTCATCAAGACAAAGTCATTTGTCGTGTCGAACTACGACGTCTCTGAGTGTATGACGTAGGCAAGGCCATCTGTTGATGAGCCCCCGAGGTCGCACTAGGTCATTCCATTAGGGTTCATGACATTACATTGGCACACACGACAAAAGTCTTCAAGTCAAGACAAATCATTTTCCAAACAAAAAAATCCTAAAAACAAAGTATGACAATCATTTATTCAAACATGACAATCACATCACCATGTCAAAAAAATTGACATATGGTCAACACAAGTAAAACTCGATCAAAACAAGTCAAATGATCATAACCTGTCAAACTGTCAACTCTTGGTTATCTTTCAGATGTGTCCTTCTGAAGAATAGCCTATGTCATTCATGCCTTAGGATGTGTCCTTCCTAGGCATCATCACTGTCATTTGACATTTTGAGAGATCCTTTTGACATCTAAGGATCACTCCTCTCGACATCAGTATTCTTCAAATGTGTCCTTTTGAAGAAAAAACTCTGTCATTTATGCCTTAGGATGTGTCCTTCCTAGGCATTTTCACCGTCCTTGTCATCTAACATTTTGAGGGACCCTTTTGACATTTAAGGGATCAAATCCTCTTGACATCAACATTATTCAGGATGTGTCCTTCCTAAATTTGGCAATCTTCGACATTTGTCATCTTGGCATCATCAAAACTTTGACACCCCGACATCTCATCGTCATCAATCCTGACATCTTGACATTAAAACACAGGATACCTGGACGCACTTAGAAAACACTTGGCACTTGTCTTTTGGATTTTTATCATGTTACTAGTTTTTCAGCGAGATCCCAACAACAAGATTTAGAGAAGCAGCGACGTATCATGATGTTTGTCTTGACTTGTTGACATGCATGATTACTAGTTTCTCAGTGAGGTCCTGATTTTAGAATTTAGAAAAAAAATGACGTATCATGATAATGGCTCTGTTTGTATTTTGGAAATCATGCTACTAGTTTCTCAAGGATGTCCTGGAAACAGGATTTAGAGAAGCAACGACACTTCATGAATTGTCCTTGTCTTTTCTGCTTGTGGTTGATTATGACAAAAAGACTGGGGCAATTGCGCTCTTTGTATGAGTCATGATCATCTTTGTCTATGACTTCTTGTCTTATGTGATGGTACGACCTTGTACACCTTGATCTATGTCATAACATGGTGTTTATTGGCCATTACAATAGTTCACCCAATGATGATTAAGAGCAATAAAAAGTAAAAGTCCTATGGTAAAGTTTTGAAGGATTTATTCTAGGAGCTAACATGCATCTCCTTTGGTTTGGTCATCTTCTCTAAGTCCATCTCACGATGATATCCTGTGACATACAAAACATAAGGGCATACATGATCATATAAACATTGCATTAGGTCCATACATACATCATCCATAACATTAAATCATATACATTTCATGGCATATTGCATTAACATTATCATAAACATTATGGCATCCATCCAAATAAATACATTATGCATATCATTATCATCATCATCACAAAATCAACATAAAAGATAAATAAGCATTGCATCATCATGGCATCATATCATAAGTAAGCATCATAGGACATACATGATAAGACATATAAATAGTACCACCATACATCATAAATCAACATCATACATAAAGAATCACATCACATATATCATAATGTATAAATCAAATAGCATTGCATAACACATATATGACCCACATCAAAACTGCATCATCATATAGCATCATTTCATAAAAATATACAATGTCACAGGATAGAGTCAATAGATATCCCAAAAATGGAGCTCGCAGGCTCAATGGTCTATACATAATGTGTCATAACATAGAAGCAAATGCAACAAGCATGCCCCTAGGAAAGGCTCTCATCATGCCCTCGTGGCGAAGAGTGAGGTGGCTGAGGATCTATGATTGGCGCTAAGACAATGGGTGGACCTGTAGCAACCTCTGTCTGTGCAACCAATGGAACTGACACTGATGACATCATCTCCATGGCAATAGACACCTGTGATGACACTGCGGCCTGACTCTAAGAGGCCGAAGGCTCTATCACTAGTGGCTGCCTTTGTACTAATCTCTGCCCTAAACTAGCAGACCCATGACTGTGGCTCGAATGATGACTCGAGGCATGCCTGTGAGAGTGGCGGGACCTGTGCCCTGATGTGTGCCCTGATGAGGTAGACCCTCCTGCACTCGTGTGACTCCTCCTGCTGCTCCCACTCCTTGATTTGTGACCACTACCTGTCCTCGTCTGTGACCGCGACAGTGTAGGATCTCATCGCTCAGGAGGCACTTCCTGCTCATATAGTGTCATGTACTTCCCCAACTGAGTGCTCACCCTGGCAAGCTCGCGAGCAATGTCCCCTGAAGGTCTTGAGCATAACGCTACAAATTCCATGCACCACTATGCTGAATCCTACTGGTGGATCACTGCCTGGTCTTGCTCTACTCGAGCCACCTCTAGCTCTACCCGCAATGCCCTGACCTCCACCACACTCTCATCTAGTCTCCTCTGAAGATTTTCCACCCTCTGGTTTGTCGTGGCATCCTAGGGCAATGTTGAGGAAGACGGTATCTCCTCCTCTCCCTCCACCATTCTCCATCTTAGGAGTCTCTCGGCCTTGTCCATGGCGTCATCATCATCCTCTCCACCGACTCCCTCATCTATTTCCACATCCACATCCTCCTCCTATCTAGCCTCCTCCTCGGCCACATGCTCCTCCTGTCTCTCCTCCTACTCCAGCCCCGCTGGCTCCTCTTGTCTCTCCTCCTTCTCCTCCTACCTCGGTTGCTCCTCCTCTCTCTCCCCCTCCTCGGCCACCTCTGGGATGGCATCTAGTGTCGCTCTCGCCACACATGGTCGCACCCTCCTGCCCTTTCTATGGAAATCTCTCCTCCGTCTTCGGCCATCGTAGCCGTCTCCTCCAACATCCCCATCATCTCTATCATCTCCACCCTGACCTTCGTCCCTGCCTCCATCTCGCCCTCCACCTCAGCCTCCATCCCTCCCCCTGCCTCCATCCCGACCTCCATCCCTCCCCCTGCCTCCATCTCTGCCTCCATCCATCCCTCGACCTCTGCCTCTATCACCGTCTTTGCCCTCGCGCCTAACTCTCGACACACATGGTATGACTGACCTCTTGTCCATAGGTGTTGGCCCATCTGAATCTATTAGTGGCACTAGTCGATGTGCTTGCCAGCGTAAGTCATAATCGGTTGTAGTCCCGAGATCTCCCTCTCCACCTCTCCAACCCCACTGCTGGGCTACTAGCCCATCAATCTGCTGCTCGACAAAGGCTATGGGAATTGCTGGCCCCCAAGCTACCTCTCTGGAGGATCGAGCATACTCGGTTGTGCCTGTAGGTACACCCTGCTGCTCTCCAAACTGTTTGAGGACACGCTGCAACAAATACATCTCTGTAATCAACTGGCTCTACACTGTCATCCCTATCAGATAATGATACTGTCTACAAAGGCTGAGATGGTCGACCTCATCATCCCACTGCTGGCAGTCTCTATACGGTCTCCAGATGAATGACACCATAGTATCAATCTGATGCTGCCACTAAACTGTCTCCCCCATCCGTGTTTGCTGAAGAGCACTGACATAGTAATACGCATAGGGTATCCCCTCGACTAATTGTGGTCTTTGAATGGGTGGACGAAATATCGCTATATACTCCCATGCCCATATCATCAAGAGTGTGGTGCCACATGAAATGCTCTCTGCCCTCTTGTAGGCAACCTTGTGAAGTTGGTGGTAGAGTGTGCACAACAAACAGGGCCCCCAGGCATATACTGTCCTGTTCCGCCTCATCCCCACTATGACATCTCCCCAACCAATAGGGAATCCATGTCTGCGACGGTCAGGAATCAGTATCCTGCCGATCAATGTCGCCAAGAACGCATCGAACCGAGCATAATGCTCCGCCATAAACTCCTAGCAGATCTCATAGCCCTGGATGCCGAGTCTTGCACCCTCATCCTGATAGTATGCTGTGAAAGTCTGATGGCCATGGTGAGGGTCATAAAAGATCCGCTCTCCTCGGATTGACACATGTAGAATGCGGTAAACATCCTCAAGTGTAACGATCGCCTCTCCCATCGACAGATGGAAGGAGCATGTCTCTGAATGCCATCGCTCACATAACGTCGTCAATAGTCCCCTATTTGCCCGAATAGTGGGCATATAAGCAGCATAAAACAAACCTAGGGACATCAATCGTCGTCGCTCTCATGGAGTCAGCTGATCAACAAACCAGAAAGTCGATGGTCTGCTCTCTTGCGTGTATATGGGGGCTAGTTGTCTCTGCACAACGCCAAACAACGTGTTAATACCTTCTAGATAATTGTCAGTATCATCAAAAAATATTTCAAAATTTGAAAAGCATCAAAATCAGCCCTAATCAAAGTCAAATGTGTCACGTTGACTGCATTTGTGTCGTGAAACAACAATTGCGTCATTCTGTACTTCAAATGCGTTGCGACATGTTAATTGCGTCGCATCAGAGCACTTGTGTCACATGTGTCACTTCATTCAAATGCATTGCTCAAAAAGGTGAATGCGTCACGCAATGACAAATGCGATGTTCTAACTTTCGAATGTGGCTTAAAAAGGCGAATGCGTCACAGTTTTTGGAAAATGCGTTGCAAACCCTTGGCCTGCCCTAAAAACCCCTTACACTTGCATCACGACGCATCAAATGCGTTGGACGTGAAGTCAAATGCGGCTTATGCGCACGCATATGTGTCGTAGTGCATTAGTTGTTGGCCCTAAAACCCTAATTTTGACACGCAAAATGAGAAAATTACAAAGCGGGTTAGGGGTACATACCGCTGGCTTGGAACCCTTTGGCCGCCTATAGGTCCATATGATCTCGCCGCGGTGCTCTTTCACTGGAATCACCATCCTCGCTGCAGTCCTCTTCGCTCTCCGCTCTCGAATTTGCCAAAGTAAATAGTGAAACTGAATTGACTTTTACCCCTTTCTCAACCTATTTATAAAGTCAAAATGGCATTTGTCAACTAGGTTATTACTGGAGGCTCATTTGACCGACTTTGACCATCCCATTGGCTACCTTAAACGTGTTAGAATCCGAAACCATTTGCGCCATTGTCTTTCTGCTCATTGAATTGACTTATCGGGACCCTTTCCAAATTTTTCTTTTGCCGGCCCAAAATTTTAAAAAATTTCCCGAGGGGGCATTGATACTCTATACCTTTGTCGGGGCATGACTTTGAATTATCTTCTTTGTCACAACGTGGCATGCTACATTATGACAAAGAGGGGCAAAATGTAAACACTTAAAAATGACCTAGGCCTGCAAGCTCTATTTTTACCACTTTCGTCCTAGCATAATTATGACATTTAATTATGTCCTTGGTCCACATTCGACTATTGATTAAATAATTCATGTCCTTTTATTCTTCATGATTATTAAACAAATAAATTTTATTTATTTATTAAATACGTCATTAATTGTCTAAGTCTTCCTTTAATTAAATAAATTTCTTAATTTATTTAATTACCTTTATTCGTTTATTCTTCCTAATTATTAAATAAATGAATCTTATTTTTTTTTTAATATGTCACTAATTCTCATAATTAAGTGAATATATTAATTTATTTAATTACTAATCATATCTTCTAAATTAAGTAATTATCTTTAATTATTTAATTACCAAATTAACATTTATCTCATTTTAAATAAGTTAATTATTTAAAATGATATCATATTCTTGTATGACAGTTCATTTTAGTAAATAATCTAAAAATCGATTATTTATTATCTCACAAAATCTATATTTTGAATTAATTTAGTTCAAAATGGTAGTACTCCTCCAAAAATCAAGTAATTGGGTAGATTCTTGATTTTTCAAATTTGATCTTTAGTTCAACTCTTATCTTATTGATTTTTTGAATCTCACAAATCAAGCAGTCTTTATCTTCTTGATTTTTGAAAAACTTTATTTTTATAATTAATTATCTCATTTATTCTCCACCGCCGATTTGATTTTCTCAAATCACATCTCGATCACTCATTTAATGATTTTTCCCTAACCCTGATTAGGAATTATTAGATTAAATCTTGTCCTCTGATTTTAGGTTTATGTCAAAAGTCGATCTCGTTTGTCCATTTAAAATTGCATTTTCTATAAAATGCTATTTTGCTCACATTTTTAGATTAGACACATGAATTGCGTTATTCTGGCATATTAATACTTAGAGTTATTTGGTATTTTAGTGTCATTTTGTCATAGGCATAGGCATAGTCTTTGTTTAAATCCTTCAAAGCTTGTTTAGGACTTTGTCATAGTCATTGCTCGTATGTTCGATTTAAGGGCAATAATCAGCAAGTTAGAAGGTGCTACGAAGAGGAATCATGGAAGCTTCAGCGATTATCTGGTATAAACGTTTCTTCTTTTAGTTTTCAATGTACTTTGTAGTTCTTTGGGTTTATATGCTTTATTGATTTGCTAACAATCTAATAACCTGAAATTAACCCTTAGATACAGTACCAACTTGAACACCCTTAGCCAACACCATAGCTCCTATGTCATCTTGCATTCTCCACTAGAGAAAACAACTTGCACTCCCGAATCATTCAGTTTACTTACAAAAAGAAGGTTGCATGTCAAACTCGAGATATGCAAGACACCATCAATCCCCTTCACTCTTCCATCAGGAAATCTTGATTTTGACCCTTCCATGACCAATGATCTTTAGGTGAGAGTCATCACCTAGGTACACCTTCCCACCACTGTACTCCTTATACTTCAAAAACCAACCTCTATGAGAGGTCATGTGAAAGGATGCACCCAAATCTATCAACCACACATCTTTTGATGCATGGGTTGCCAAGGTTGCAACAAATGCTTCTGCTTTATCTTGAGAAGATTTTTCAGATTCAAAATCAGAGAAAGACTTGTTTTTCTTCTTCTCCTCCTTCTCACATCCTTTCTGAAAATGATTGGTTTCACCACAGTTCCAACATTTTTCCTTGGAATTTTTACCAGAAGACTTAGATCTCCCTAGAGACTTTGACTTTGATTTCTTTTCTTTCTTCTTGCCTTTCTCCTTCGGTCTTCCACGAACAAAAAGGGCCTCCTTGGCCATATCAATATACTTTCTCCGCATCTCTTCAAATAACAATGAAGCATCCACCTCATCCATCTTGAAAGTAGTTTTTGCGCTTCTAATAGCCATCATTGGGTAATACCATGAGTCTAACAAAGAACACAACAGGAGCATGCAACAACCTTGTTTGTCAATCTTATCTCCAATGGAACCCAGTTGAGCAATCAACATGTTAAAGGCATTTAGGTGGTTTACCACAGATTCTCCATCTTCCATCTTTAGAGAATACATCTTTTTTCTTAGGAATAGCTTGTTTACCAGAGATTTATCTTGATAAATGTCTCAAAGTTTCTTCCACAAAGAAGCATAGGTCTTCTCTTCATGAACATTTAGGAGAAAAAAATCATCCAAATAGAGTCTAATCAGACCCTTGGCTTTTTGATCCATGGGATCTCAATCTTCTTGTTCATGCCCATTGGTCTGGTTCTAGAAACAACCCATAGATCCCAATCTACAAGCATATCTTCCATCTTGAGCTTCCAAAGCTCAAAGTTACGACCGTTAAACTTCTCCATCTCAATCCTCCTAGATGTGTCTTCCATCTCTTACCTGCAACAAGGTCATGAAATGCACTTTTGCAAAACTCCCACTGAAACAAAGATCAACTCAAAAATCCCTTCTAACCCAACAAAGGAATCAAGGCTGGCCAGGCTCTAATACCAACTAAAAGGAAACTGGGTGAGCAAAAACAACTTCCTACACTAATCTAAGTAGGGGAGAGTTACAATTTTTTTATAACACCTTATACAATTATAGTAAAAGAAACATATAGAGAGAAAGAAGGTAGAACACCAAGTACACACAAAACAATGACACCATATATATGTGGTGAAAACCCTTTTGGGTAAAAAACCCCATCTTGAGAAAAAAAAAACTTTTATATTACTTCAAATAAGGATTACAATGCATCTTCAAGTACAAAGCTTCTTCAACAGGTGTTTCGAAACAAACACATATTCTGGAGTGAATCTGACAGCACTTCGCTACTTGCAAACAAACTATACATTCTACAATGCAAGGCATGAAATATATAGAGATATACAAGCCAAGAGAAGCATCTAGAAGAGGATGGGAATCCAAATCCACATGACACAATATACCACACCATAGAAATGCATTTGGACATATGTACAATATTCCATTACACCTCTTACAACCGTCATAATATTTGATTCTTCCTCCTCAAGCTTGGGCACCTGAAATATGTTAATAATAACTTATGATAGATGCCTTACAACTATCATAGATTTTGTCATAAAATATGCCATAAATTTTTCTATACTTACAACACTTACAACTGTAAGAGAATCCATCACAAATGACTCAAAATATATGATTCTCTTACACCTTGTCATAACCCAACTTTCTCTATGCATAAAGATGCCTTATGATGCATCATAGAATTTTTCATAAGTCAAGATTCCAAAATGGGATGCCTACCTTCACTTGGGATGATGATATGTCATCTAGTCACCTCTAATGGGGATGCCACCTAGCTGATGGGTCCCAATTTATGACATGACATTGTAGGATTTTTAACTCTAGAGATGACTCCTTTTTAGCCACTAAGCTAGGAAAGTTCTTGGTTACAAATTTCCCTACGATTTTCCTAGTTCTTCTTGCCATTCTGGCACACGAATACTTTCAAAAATTAGCTAATTGTTAATGTTTGAGAAAGTTTTTGTAATGAGCTCATAGGTCCATATTGAACTCAATGGCTTCAATACCATATGTAACACATTCATTCATATTGCAAAGTAAATACTTAGGTTTTTACCATAGAAGTAAAAATAAACATATGCTTAAAAATAGGATAGGATTTTTTTTCATTTTCATACATCATTTATTGCACATGAACATAAAATGAATGTATAATACAACCTTTAAAATTGAAATATATTAACTCATATTTGAGAAATATGATAAAACATTTCAATTACAATTCATACATGAAATACTTTCAAGTATGCAAGTTTACATAATATAATAATGATATAAGGTCAAGTCTTCCATAGATAGAAAATTCTTTTGTTTCACAATCCTCTGAGTTGTCATCTACAAGAGGGAGAGCATCACCTAAGTGCTTTACCTCCAACCACAGACCGACATTCCCTCACACACCTTCCAACTGAAAGTGCCCTACCCTTTACGAAGAGTATAGACTAAGGAACCCACAAGTATGTCATCTAAGTATCTTGTTTTGCGACCTACATAACCAATCAACCATACAAATTTAGACATCTCCAACTAAATATGACCAATCTAACTGGATATGCAATCTTGATCACAATGAACTGAAATGCAAGTAGAGCCTATTGTATTACTTTGGCCAAAGATTTGATACATATCACTCACTTCCATAGGAAGTGAATTCATACGTTCACACACCTCTAACTCAACTTGGAAACTACCTTTGACCTAAGGTTTAACATATAACTGATCGATTGACTTGTTTGTCTAACCTTTCTTAAGGATATTAAATCATAAGATAATAGCTTACTATTTATTTGGTAAATGACTAAGATGGAAATGTTTTCCTAACATTGAACACCCATGTTACATTCTCGTAACATCTTGGGACTTGGAAACTACCACTTGTTCACAAGTACTTGCACTCAAATCTTAAGAGTAAACTACTCTCCTATTTTCATGCATGTATGGTTTATAATGTTTTCAAACAATTTCATCAACTCAAGACACTTTGCCTTACACATAAGTTCTTGACTACTTGTCAATAGAATAAAATAAAATAGTAATGACTATAAAAGGATAACTTCTTTTAAAATAGTTTAAATTTCTCTATGTTTTCTCCATGGTTCTATGCATAAGAATGCAATAATATTGTTGGTAAAAATGTAGTATATAGTTCTAACTTATTTTATCTAAAAGAGTACTATATTGTAGTGTTTTAAAACTTTAACCAACTCAGATTATAAAACTGACTTCTTTTAGTCAACTCAACGGAGTAAGCATTAAGCTTATCTTATATTTGTATTAATACATAACATAGAATAACCTTTGCACATTATTTTCATATATATACATATATACTTATATATTCCAATAAGAACAATCATATCACAAACTGGAAATACAATTTTTCCTAAGAAAATGAAATAATTTTTTTAAATTATCACAATTGAGACTTAAATCTCTTCTCTATTGTTCTTTGCAGTTTGAAAGAAAGATTAAACAAATTCTTGCACAATTCTATAAAAATAAGATCATATAATCTCTATTTCAAGTCATATGATTCATGTTAGATAGCTATTCTTTCAAATTTTATATTTGGAAACTCTTAGAATAAAACTATAAAAAATATACATGAAAATAAAATATAAAAATATGCCTAAATGAACTCTTTGTTCTACACTTTTAATATTTCAAAATCACAATTCCAATGCTCAGTCGAGCTACTCTAAGAAGCTCAATTTGCCACAATGGAATTCTGATATGCTTTTTATATTTCTCTAGAGAATACCCAACTAAAATCTCTGCTCAAATCTTGAGAGGAATTTGCTTTATCCATTGCAAATATATGGTGTATCAATCTACAATTTAGAACTCAAACTCTTATAGACCTGTGATATACTTACAAAACTGTGCACACCATACAATCTCTGTCATTTTCTCTAAAATTCTATAGTCTTCATTGGATAATTTTCAATCGTCTATAATAAAAGACACTCTTATTCACTAGTATGCACTTCTTTTCCTATTACTTGTTAATTGTGCTTTTCAGCCCAATCAGGTTAGGCTAGGACAACACTAATGTTTTCTACTTTGAAGAATGAGAAAGGTACACAAAAGATTATGCTAAAGTTACACATAATCATGAAAATAGTTCCATGAAATGAATTTTTAGTTTTCATTATGCAATTGCTTTACAAAAAGGAGGAATAGTACACAAACTTTTGCATAAGGTAGTTGCTTAAATTCATTACAAGAAATATGCTTATAAGTTTCCCACACAAGCCATGGGAATAACTAAATAAGATGTAATAAAATATAAATTATACATCTGGAAGTAGAAGAAGACATGTAAGAGAAAGGGATTCGTCATTGCTTGAATAACGAACCCCATTGTTGATCAACTGCATCTTCAATTCCTTTGTTGATAGCTCCAGAGGTGTCTATAAAGGACAAAGGAAATGATGTTAGAGCTCATGATTCCATGTCTCTTATATGTCAAACCATCAAATATACAACATGTCTCTTATTAAGCATCAAATCAGAGAGTTAAAGGTGTCTCAAGATCATATACACGGTTATCATGAAGATCTGAGAAGAGTAAAGATCATCTAATCATCAGAAGAAGCTCTGGGCCTCTTAGTTTTCTTAACTTATTTGTTGACTGTGTAGGTACAGGTATAATCTTATCACACAAATCAACAAGAATCATATGAGGGTGTAGTGGGAGTTGATGCTGCAAAACATATATATGGAGTAAAATGCATATTGTATAAACTTCATTTTCCAGTGTCTATGATGATATAGGAGCACATACTTTGTGTACTTGGGTACAATTGAGAAATGGTTATGTAGGAGCTGAAGGATAGTCACAACCTTTTTGCACCATCATTAACCATCATGAAAGGAATTGACAAACGTTGACATTAACTTCAATGGGCAATGCTTATTACAAAGATCAAAGGGTTTCGAGACAAGTAGCAAACCTTTAAGGAGGAAATGCAAATACAAGATAGTGAAAACCAAAGTCCATAAATGAAAAGGAAGGCAATCTTTTCATTGGTGACAATGATTAGCATTAAGAACAAGGAACTGTGCAATCTTAAGAGCAAGGGTCTGTACAATCATGAAAAGACAATCGACTAAATGCAAAAATATAGTCACAGTCATAACCAAGAATATCATACATGCTTGGAGGACTTTGAAGATAGCTTTGTGTATTGAGAAGACAATCTACTTAATGCAAGGGATAGTTAAATAAAGGGGAACTACCTCCTAGGTGCTAAGGATAGTCCTATGTCCAAGGTCAATAAATAATAGGTTTGAGCAAGGACATTTCACAACATTAAGAGCACAAGACTAAGTTAGAGAAGGATATTGATCAAGGTATACTATCAAGTTACATATTGAAAACATAGTCATAATGTCAATCATGTTTAGTGTAGGCCTACCATGCAAAGGAATAGAGACATTCACAGTGGAAAACTTCAAGAAGCATCTAAAGATTGAATGTATTGTTCCTGCAGTAAAATCACAATTACTTGTGAGTGATAAATGACTTTGTTGTCTAAGGCATGTAGGAGACATCCGATGAGAATAAAGGATGCACTATTTTCCATGAAGATTGTCAACCATGTTAATAGTGGTACTCATGAGGCATAATTACTTTGTTGAAGCCATGAGTTGATGAGGATGGCAGGGGTTTAAAAACAATAGTGACAAGAGGTAATGACAATAAGAGATAGTTTTATGAAAGAGACATTGATAGAGATCATCATGGAATAGTTCATAGTGAAGAAGATGGTCCAAACACATGGATAATGAACTCTTCATAAGGACAGTCAACAAAGCATTGAGGATAGTAAAAAAATAGAGCATAATAGCAATGGTGACAGTCAAAGGGAAGACTCAAGGTAATATAGATGTTTAAGATTTCAATAAAATGTTGTCATAGTCATACAAAAATAATGTCCTTGGAGGGACAGCAAAAGGATAGTCAGTTATAACACAAGATAGCCATAGAATCCTATCATGGTGATGGTTTTGGCAAAAGAGAATAGCATAAATTGAAGCTAGCATGCACAATCCAGTGACTTCATAAAGAAGGACAACCCATTAGAATGGATAAAGAGGTTTCATGTTTAAGTGCAAATCATGATAAAAGGGATAATATGCATATCAAAGTACAATTTCTTATGATATTCAATGACAATCATAACTGTGTTATGATTATAATGAGGAGAGTTTAATGGACATGAAGAAGACAATTACTATAGATCATAACATGACAATAACAACAAAGTATAGTGCAGTGACTAGTTCATATTGTTTACAAGTGGCAGTCACCTATATGATGATGAATGATAATTCAACTAACCATATACTGTGAAAAAAATGTCAAGACAATCCTTTGAGACAACCATTGCATGAAAGGAAGTAGCCATGGCAATTGAATGGAGATCATCATTCTCAGTTGAGAGAAATGTTGAAGGGAAGTCTTGAAGACCTAGAAAGAACATAACATGTATGATGCAATAAGACAATGATAAAGAATGGCAACAGTAGTAAGAGTAAGCAAAGATGTGGATCTGGGTTTTATCTCTCAAACCCCAGTAATATAGTGAAGGGTTTCTTCAAAAAGAGCCACAACCTAGTAGAGGTCTTAGGGTTGCAATGGGTTTTGAAACTCTATGAGCATGGTGAAACCTTAGACTGAAAACCTGTAAAGATGCTTACAAAAAAAACAAAGAATAGAGCATTTTTATCATCTCTTTCTAGGAAAAAGAAATATCTTACGTTTTCAATGGATGGCTTAAGAGATAGAAGCAAAGACATAGATAAAGAAAGATCAAGACCCTGTGATCATGAAATACCATAGGAAATAACATATTTCATCATCTTTTTGTCATAACCAGAGCACCTACAATGTTTTCTTTCACAGATATAAAAAAATCTCAACACTTTCATTCATAATGGATTACTAGCAAGGAGGACAAATTCAACCATCCACAATCATAGTGAGCTTCAAACCCTTGGTAGTAGGAGCAACAACATGGAGAAATTACGTGAAAATGAATCCAAAGTGTGCCCATAAGTAGGGTTAGGAACTTCTTTTGAGTTTCCCAATGAAACCCTAACTTTGGCCGGCCAAAGTGCTTTATTTCACTTATTTCATAAAATTGCATGATGGTTAATACTTAGGCCATGTTCAAGACCTTTCTTGACATTTTCCTAGTAGAGTATTTACCTTAATATCAAAATTATGGTCTTTTTTCAAATTTTGGCGCCCAACAACATAATACTCTCCTTTTTTGCATACTCACAAGACATGTATTACGCTATTTTAACACTTATTAAGTTAATGGTCAATTAATTACCTTAGTACTTGTTAGAATAATTATGATATTAGTCTATTTTAACATTTATTAAGGTAAGTAACCATTAGTGTTACCTTTAATACTTGTTAACATAGACTAATAGGTGCCCTCTAAATATGCAAAAAAGGAGAGTTGAGTCAAAATCAGTTGAACTAAGGTGTTATGGATGCATTTAGACTACTATCTTTGACTTCAAGTCAAATTGAGGTGTTTTTGGAGTTCTCTTTGATCAAACAACTTGAGAGGGGGAGTTTGGAGCTAATTTAGCTCAAATTGGAGCAGTTACGAGCCTTCATTTTTAGGCTTTTATGTTTTGCTCGTGCAACATCTTGGGATGGATATTTTGGAGTGTAATTGACTCCTCTTGGCATTTTGGGACTAATTTTGTATTATAGGAGGAAAAACTTATACTTTTTTCTTAGTTCTTGCTTTTTTTCCTCTCTTGAACATGATAAAGAGACTTAAAGTTTTGTAGCTTAGCATATTTTTATAGTTTTAATGTTACAACATTAGATATTTTAGCTCATTTTTTTAGTTATTGCAGAGATTCCTTCTATTATTCAATATAATCAGGTGTTTACCTTCTTCTTTTTAGGCGTTGTGTCTCTTACGAATGATCTTGATGAAAATTTGATGTGTTTTAGTATCAAAACCTTTAAATTTTTGTCTCATTCATGGTTGCATGGATACAAAAGCAGTTAATCATCATAGGTCATAGGTTGTGCCATTGATTTGTCTTATCTTCCAAGTTGTGAAAATGTTGTTTTACTTCAAATAAGATAGATTTCTCAAGCCTTTTTATGAAGTAGTTATGTGATTAGATTGCCCAAACTGAGCTTTGTAAACATATTTTTTGAAAAGTAGTTGTGAATCAAGCTGCATGTTAGCTACATCTTGGTGCATCACCTCCTAGAATTAGCTTTTCCATTTTATCAGCTATCCTTCTTCCTTTTCCCCTCAAAAGTCATTAGTTTCTAGGAGATCTAAAGGGGAACCAACCCATAATCTAGAGATTCATCTTCATCACGAGCAACCCACAGGCTCAAAGACGTTTCCATGTTTCACAGGATTGCTGAGCCTCCAAGCTTAGCATTTGGGTGCAATCCTTCGTGACAACATTACTCTCCTATGCAATGCCTAAAAGAAATGTGAATGAATAACTATAATCTATTTTCCTTTTACTAAGGCTCCCAGTTTCTCCCACATAACTCTTAGACTCTCAATAATAATTCACTTCCATATACTTAGTTCTCCTCTCCTTAAACCTTTAATTTCTCTCAGAAAAACAAGAATGAATTAATGAATCCTCCAAAAGATATCCTTTACTCTCCTTTTTCCTGTGATTTCTCCCTCAATTGTTGGTATTAATTACTAACTAAAAATTTAAGTTTGGGTGACACTCCCCACTCATTAACTTAACAAGCTAAAAATAGAAGTTTATGCCCCCTTTATGGTTCAACCAACAATTCTCATTATCCCACTCCATTATGACTCATTCAATGGCTGATAAATATGCATTGATTGATAGTTTAAACTACCACTTAGTGGCTTGAGTTTTCTATTAGAATTGATGCACCACTATGGTGGTTGTAGCTATGACTTTATTGCCATTTAAATTGGCTATTATAAAGCCTTCGATGGAGGCTTTAAGCCCCACAAAGTGCTTGTTAATGCAATCAACTTTAAATTATTCTTACATGCTTTTGGAGTATGTCGATCAAATTTTTAATATGCCAATTTATATTATATATATAATATATATATCTCCATTTATATATCTATATGTATATATAATCGATTATATATCCATTATATACTTATATATATCTATTTAATTCTTATATATGTATACTTATATATTTTATATTTTTATTTAATACATTTTAATAATAGCCAACTTGACTTAATATAAACAAAATTGGAAAATCAAAGAAACAATATGATTCTTATATATATCACTTTATTTTTATTGAAAAGACTAGGCCAAAGACTTGACAAGGTTTAACCTTACCTTACGACTTGACCCATCTTGGACAAAACACAACAATTGACTCAATGATAGGACTAGGGTACTTACTCGATCTAGTTACTTAGACCTATGTGAGTGTGTGCTTGACTTATTTGGTATACACTTGGTTATTTCCAAAGTCTATACTTCTCTCTTCGGTGATACTCTCCCTCTCCCTCTGGAGGGTAAGAACCCGATCCTACATTTCACTTAGAAATCCAATCAAATAGTTAGCTTGTTATTAATCACAACATCCTCATAAACTTGATACAATAATAATAACCATTAAAACTGAAACTCATTACATTGCATTTGATTTCATCAAAATGTCAAATAACATGCAGTCATCTAGACTAATATCAAAACACATTTTAAACATAAATAATAAGTTAAAAGTAATTTGTAAAACAAACTCTGGGTGTACCATTTGATCATTATTAAAATAATTAATTTACATCCAAGGGTTTGACTAAGGAGAATATATCCACATAGCAATCTCCTAAGGGCATTCATCTAGTTTTTAGAAATAGGTCTAGACATTAAGACACATAGATTTCAAACATCAAAAGGCGCACAGATTATTTTTGTAGGTAGATGTCGAATTCATGTATCAAGTTCATTTTTATAAGTGCAAAGATCATTTTGTGGTGCAAATTTGGCCAAGAGCAGTAAATAAGTTAATTTTATTAGTGTGAACATGATTATTTCCCTAATTGGTTCTCTTATAGAACCTATTCACACCTAAATGTTTAAGTTTATTTTGGGTAATTTTAGGTTACACTTAGGATACTTATCTCTTTGCGACCCATGTCATATGATTACAAGACTTGTGATGATCCTATATTGTCCTAGCTCTCACCTTACTTTTATAAGCAAGACTTCTCTTGTACATTATACATTTTGTATGAGTATTAACAATATAACATATTTTATTGCTTTTATCTCATATGTGTGAAAGATTATTTGATGTTGTAGAAGATTGTTGCTCCTATAAATCTTTGTGACTTCAACAATTTTATAATCTTCATAACCTCTCATTTCAAGTTTCATAAAACATTAATTAAGATTATTGAACATAACCTTTAACAAATCACTCGAATATCAAATAAAACTTTTTATCTTCCCTTTTATCATTTCAAAAAAGAAAGGTTTAAATTATTAGTGTCTCGAATCCCTTACTAATTTTATACTCTACCCTAAAACTTAATAAAAAGGATGTTTTATTTACTTTACATATACATTTTTATTGGATTTGACCATCCCCCGTAGTTATTCAATCCATGAGCGAGGACCACCTAGACGTGGTTTGCGAGCAGTACAAACCGGAATTTGCTTTAATTCACTTTGATTCAATCAAACCAATGTTCCACACATCTGAATTCATGGTCAACATCCACAAGGTGTACGCCTCTTCCAAACCCAAAACCCTTCGAAGGCTAAAACCTCCTGCTATTCTACCAAGTGCGGTTGCAAACAATAGATCTTTATATATTCAGTTTTTATTCAAGCAGCCATTTCTAAAGTTATTTCGCAACTCAGTGCGCACCGTTTGATTAGTCTAGTTCATTTCCAGAGAACATTTCTATTAGCAAATGGCAGCTGCTACTTCCCACCATTTATCTGCATTGTCTGCAACTTTAAGCCACAATGGTGGTAACAATAGCAAGCAAATAGGGGGGAAAAGCCTTAGATCAGCCTCTTCTGCTAAGTTTCCATCCAAGTTAGCCAGAAAAACAGTGAGAATGGCTCTCAAGGAAGATGGGCCATCAGTGGCTGTTGTGGGTGTGACTGGTGCTGTTGGCCAGGAGTTTTTGAAGGTGTTGACTGAAAGAGATTTTCCCTATAGGAGTCTTAAGCTACTGGCCAGCAAGCGATCTGCAGGAAAACACACGACTTTTGAGGTCAGTTAGGATTGGTCATGTCTTGGATTTTGAGGGAAGTCATATTTTGGTAAGTAGCAGTACCGAGTGCTCATTTTGTTGTTGTTTTTTTGAATCTTTTTAGGGACGAGATTATCTTATAGAGGAGCTCACAGAGGACAGTTTTGGTGGTATTGACATTGCTCTTTTTAGTGCTGGTGGCTCCATAAGGTCCATTCGGAATCCTTCTCACAATGCATTTTTAAATAGTTTTAGGTTTATTAATGACTATTTAGCAGTTAGAGTTTCTACCGTGCAATGGTCATAGATGCCATTTTTTTTGTGATTTACTGCATTCAGTATCTAACAGTTGAGCCATTTCAAGTTCAACGATCCATTTCTAGTGAGTAATCATTCCCTGTATGACTAATATCTCTGGAGCTTGAATGGTCAACCTGGCACTCATGCAATCAGGTGATGCTCATAGGGGTGAAGCTGCGGAATTGAAACTAATGACAATAAACATCCAATATCCCCAATTTTCACCTCTAGGAGTTGCACCCGGTAACTGGGACTTCCCAGAGTTCATACATCCCAGTACTAATGCGGTACAAGCGTTGGGTTTACCGGTACCCACAATAAAGCCAGCTTAACCGTTATTTTTTCTCCACAATCAAATCTATTTAGCTTGCTGCCCTGTTTTGTGTTACAACTTTTTTAAAGCTACTCTCCAAGGTAATAGGTTTGTGTAAAATGGATCAGATAAACTCACTACCCACATGAAAATGCCAATTTTCGCAAGAGAGACAAAGGTTATGACAATGCAATAGGAGAGAATCTGAAGTGGTGCTAAATAACTATTTCAATATGCTGGCTATTTAAGGCAGAATAACTTAGCTCACAAATCACATCAATACTCGATCATAGTCAATGAGTTGGACTTCAATATTAATTATGCAACTCAAATACCATATGGGTTTGCTGAGTTTTATAGGGTGAGGCTATTCAGATAATCTGGGACTTACTAATCAATGATTATGACACATGATGGTAGTTATGTTCATAGGGTAAAGTAGATCTTATTTTTGTAACTGAATTTGCACCGCTAGTGTACCATGTACGGTAGCAGGGCATGTTATTGAGGGTGTACTATATTTCTGCAAGTGGCAGACAATCTTAAATACAATGCAATGCTGTGCCTGGAAAAATACAAATCGGTGCTTTTACTATTTCACTGGCCACCGTAACCCACAATGCAAAATTAGGGTTTACCACAAAAGAGTGGAGATATTCTTGGGAATGACTAAACGCTGACAGCAATTCTTCTTATGCAGTGTCACCCCTCTTCCAACTGACATAGCATAGACCCTGTGGAATTGAATGTCATCATATTCCATTTTAAATGCTACTTATGACTAACAAGTTAATCTACTGTTGGCTGCTGTAAACTCCATCTTGGAGTCATGGGTTTTTGACTATCTGCAGCAGCTTCACCAAATTAAACAACATTAAATTTCCCAAACCTATTTGTGAATGTGCTTGCATAGCAGGCAGGGGTTCCACATTCATTTCATATTTTTTATGTGATTCTGCTACATTATGTAACATAAATTGCAAAGATCATGAAGCTGGGAGTAAGCTTATTGAGTAAATGTGCAGAAGCAGGCTTATGTTTTTCGCCATGGAGTTTTTCTATCTCCACACTAGCAAAAAGATTCTAGAGGCAATGCTCTGTGAAAAATGACAAAAAAATTATTTTATATGCAGAAATACATTTTTCTAACCATGGAGATATTGGGTTGAGAAGATGCATTCTACCCTAGCATAAATCTTAAGTTTGCTTCATTTATTGTTTTCAGCAAGAAGTTTGGACCTCTGGCTGCTAAACAAGGCACAATTGTAGTTGATAATAGCTCTGCATTCCGGATGGATGATGGTATTCCTCTTGTCATCCCCGAGGTATGTGGTTTTATCCTTTTCTTACTGTATTTCCATTGTTGAAGAACAGTGAAGGAAAATCACGTGGTTTGTATATTTTGGATCCTTGGTTATTTCTCAGGTTAATCCAGAGGCAATGGCTCACATAAAGCTTGGTTCCAAGAAGGGAGCACTTATTGCAAATCCAAACTGTTCAACTATTATCTGTCTCATGGCAGCTACACCTCTTCATCGTCATGCAAAGGTATCTATTATTGCACATGATTAAAAATGATTAATTTAGTCCCTTCTTGATTCATTCCATTCTAGCACAAGCAATTTTGTAATGCTACAACTAATAATTCTACTCTTGCATCACTTTATTAATTGCGATCATAGTTTTAAAACTTGGACCTGGAGAAAATTTGGTATCCTGAAATTTTGACTTTGACTTAGGACTTGCACAAAAAATTGACATATTAAAAAAATAAAAATATTAAATTCATAAAATTAACTTAAATAACATGCAAAATAATATTAAAATCATTAAAAATGAATTTAGATAATGCATAGGTAGATTAATTTTAGATTGAAAAGGATTCTAATATCCATTAGATTACAATTATTGGATTCAATTTTTTTAAGCTAATTGCTAAGTCATTTCTCTATCAATTGCATAGAGTTGATTATTAGAGTCCCTTCCACACCCTCGTAAACATGTAACTCATCAAGAATTGTGACTCTTAAGGGTTTTTTGAGCATCATCCTCTCTATACACTTGTTGAGGCTGTCCATAATTTCTTTATTGGTCTTAAAGGAATTAGAAAAGAAAAATATTGGGGTTCAAGAAGTAGGTTGATGTATGTATGTGTTTGTGGAGCTATTTGTTCCATCTGTGATCAATTATGCACCAAATGCATACATTCTTTTATTTTTCTCATAGTAGTATTGGATAGCCCCCTTGGCCTTGTCAATGGCCTCATATAGATAACCCATCGATTTTTTAAAGTTAAGTTAATTGAAATTTGAATGATAACAACAAGGAGAAAAGTAATTGATAAGTTGAACAAAATTGCGAAGTATTGTAAGTTTGCACTTGTGAAGTTTAAGGTTACCTTGACGATCTTGTTTGTGCTTTTTTCAAATACATTATCAAAAAATATCTTCATTACTCTTTCTGCTTCCAACTTCTTAGAATATGGAGACCCCAACCATCATGTGCTCTTAAACAGGACGGGGGATCGGCCTCAGAGTGGGTAGACCCGGCGCGGGAAGAGACAACAACAGATCGGGGCGACTTAGAACCAACCATTATTCCTTTGCGATAGAGGATATTTTCTTTCTTGGAGGGACCAACGACTCTCATTGGTGACTTGATCCCGGGGCGGGTGGTTCGGGATATAGGGACTACGAGGAAAAACATACAATTCCGATAATAGTAAGGGCGTGCAAATCTTTCTGTCTCAGCTTGGGATGCATTTTATATATATATATATAGGAAGGAGGGCGAGTAGTTCCTCCGTGAAGCCTGGGTATTTGGATTGATCAGAGCCCCTCCACGCGGGAGTCTATTCAACTACTAATGAAATTGAAATGCTATGCAATGTGATGAAGTTTGTGGGGAACTGTGTTTCCAATCATAGAAGATCGTTTCCTTTGATGTGCTCTCTTATCAAGTGAAGCACTTAGGGGCTATTGTAAATTAGTGATATATATAGTTTCTTCAAAAACATTTTTCATCCATCCATTTTTTCCCATGCCTTCATCTAGAAGATCAATGCAATGGGTGAACAAGGGCCCCAAAAATGGTAGGTTGCATCCTTTCAAGAAGTATCCTTGATACTACATATGGTCTTACATTGTTAGGACCACAACTTGGAAGTCATTTCAAACATAGTGCTCAAAGTCTACGTTTGTCACTTCACAAGAGCAATCAATGAACTCCAAGAACACTAACTAGCCACTTGAAGCCACTAGAAAGGTTATCAATGTTCAATTCTTGCCATCTAGCTACAAATTAGACAAAACAATGTAGCCATTTTTGCGCCAAATTCTTTATGATCTACTAGGTGCCTTGAACCCTTTCTCGACAAAGGTCAGTGCTTTGACCAATGATTCCCAATATGGGATTCTTGCCACATGGAATAATATGTTATAGTTGCAAAAACTTGTGGCAGCCATTCATGCATCATGGTGCTTCTCCTAGTTCCAAGCAGTAGTTTTGAGTGAAGGTTGCACACCAAGATTATTATGAGGAATACAAATGCCCTATGAATGCAATTGGATTTAACTCTTTCTAGTGGATTAGTCCCCAATCCATGGGCCAAGACAAGAGCTTACTAATTTAGTATCTAAATTAGGGGTTATTCATCACAATTGAAACTATGGTAGCCGTGCTCTTCTTTTCTATTTTTTCTCCTTGTATATGGAAAGGAGAGCACTCATCTCTTGTGCAATTCCAAGTTGCAATGGAACGTAGGACTACACATCTTCGCTAGGGATTTGTGCAAAGTGGTAGGTGAGGCAATCAATGCCTCTTCTTATCTGGAAACCATAGTAGTTACATATCACCATTGTTGCCTTTGAACCTCGTTTGCTATGCTGCCAGGCAGGGCCCTTGAACTTGCTATTATTATGATAAGTTGAGGATACCATTTTCTATGTCCTTGCATACCCTAGCAAAAAAGCAATTAGCTTTATACTTTTGAAACCCTAGCAAAAAAACAATTAGCTTAATACTTTTGAAACCCTAGCAAATAACAAAAAAGGAAGATAGAAATAATTTAAAAAAGTTTTGAAATTGTATAACAAATCTAAAATGGAAGAAAAAAACCTTCAAAAGCAAAAACAAAAAAAAAAACCATTAAACTAAGCACATTCCTCTCAAATCATTCAAAATTCTGCCAAAAAATTCTTCAAATTTGATGATAATAACTTAACAAGAACTAAAAAGTGGTTATATGTTTGAGCATTAAAGAGCAAAGCATAAAAGTAATAAAGTGAGGGAAATAAATTTCTTTTGTTAAAATCACGTTTTCATGCACACTGTCTTTTCAAATGGTTTGTGAGTTTTCTTCAAGGACTCGTGAGTACTTATTTCAACTCACCAACCAAGTTGCTATCGAGTTACTCATCTACGTTCTCTGGCTTGCAAGTACCCACCAAATTTTAAATCCATGGTTGGGATAATACATAAGTAAGACTTGAACAAATATATTAGAGCTAGGTAGTGTAAGTAGGATTTCCTATAGTCATTTAAACATGTGGTGGAGAGCAAATAAATACACGTGTGCCACGGATTTCTAGCATAACAAGGCAACCTTTGGTCCATAAGGCTAAAAGAGCATGAATATCCAAATGAACCCTTAAGATGAGGATTAGAGTGTGACCATTACCAAACCTATTAGAGATGGGTATGGTTAGGTGTTCATCATTAGCAGTGTCATGGGAATTGGGTTCATTAATTTAAGGTTTGGATCAACTTGCCATTTGTGTCCAATCCAACCCAAATATGAAAGTTCATCTATGACAATTACAAGGCAGACTCAGCAGATGAACCGTAATCACCTGTTTATGGAGTCACAAATGGAGCAACGACAACATGTCTCTCCACAAGGCAAGAAATGGACCCTCTAAGAGTAGAGGCACCTTATCTTTCTGCAAGGTCCCGAAGGGGCAACTTAACTCTGTATGGGGTCACAAACAGATCCTCTTGGAGCAGAGGTGATTGGGAGGGAAATATGTTTTTGGAAGGGATTTACCAGCATAGATTTTATAAACCATCCAAAGCCCAAATGCATTGCAGGGCTTCTCATGATGACCTTTTTATTTCTAATCTCCTCTTGTTTGGAAAGTATAAATCTTCAATAATAATCATTTCAAGTTCATCTCTTCCATGAAAATTTGTATCATTTTGATTTCAGATATGAATGTTCTGTTTGCTTTAAATTTTAATATAAGTTTTTCTTTCTTTCTTTCTATTTTAGCTTAACACTGGGCTCTTCTAGCTTTTCAAATATTTAGAGGAATTTTAAATTCATGAAAATAGGTTGTTTTTGTGTTTCAAATAAAGCGCTTTTTATTTATTTTTCTGTTTTAACTTTTATTTAGCTTTTTCTACTTTAGTTTTCATAAAGCTCATAAAATATTTTAGTCTATAAAAGAGATTTTGGGCATATAACTAGGGAAAAAGAAGAAAAAAATATAGAATACAGAAGAATATCGTTTGAGTATATTTTAGTTTCAGTATAATAAATGACAGTTTTTCAAGTGTTTGTTGTTCATATTTTCACCAGTGTATGTTTGTAGGTTATTGTACTCAGGTTTGCTGTTTTCATTGAAGTTTCAGTTTGTAGTTAGGATTTTTTTAAGTATAGATCATGCTTACCATGGCTTGAATTTAACCATGGTATCAAAGCACCATAATTGAAATCTTCCAGGTCCATGAATGGAATGTGCTGCTACTTGTGAGAGGGAGTTGCAGGAAGTTTTCAGCGTCATTTCTTAGTGATTGAAGTGATATAGATTTGTGAGAGGTTGTGGAGTGTGACACCTTGATTGTTCTAGTGATTGGAGTGTTGATTTGTGTTAGTGTTTTAGATCAGAAATGCAATAAGCAGAAAAATGCAAAAATAATGAACACAATAACACAGCAAATACCCTGGGAAAATCCTCCTCGAGGGAGAAAAACCCAGTAACAATTATATCTCTTATATTATAATTAGAAGAGGAGAAATCTGCTTACAACTAGGCCCAATCACAAGGCTGATTTGATGAAATGTAACACAGCACCTCACCTAGATGCAAATGAGCAAAGATAATATAATGTCTTCTTTAAATAATCTGATCTGCTGCAAATAAACAAACTCCTCTTGATGCGAACTTGTCTGGAAAAATTCAAATGATCAAATGAATGATAGCGCCTTGTATAAATACATAGCATGGTGTCTTTTCATAAAGGTCGGCCTCTTTCCCAAAAGAGACAACTTTTATTTTTGGTTGGCCTCTCCAAAAATAAACCAATATAAATATTAAGTTGCACTTGCATCTGGAATTTAATATTTGAAATTTATTTATTACTTAATTCCAAAAATTGTGGGAGAAAGAGACTTCCGCCGCTACAACATCAACACTCCCTCTTAGCTAGGGAGGTATCTTTCTCAATATCTATGTCATGGAGTCTCTCAACATGACACCCACAATGGCTACACCCATTTGTGGAAAAGAGCTCATCACGGAGTCACTTAACGTGATATCGTTATGGAGTCACTCAACATGACGTCCACCATGGCTACTCCCATGTGTGGAAAGGAACATGTGTACAAGTGCCCATCACGGAGTCACTCAACGTGACATCGTCATGGAGTCTCTCAACATGACGTCCACCATGGCTACTCCCAGAGGGTGGATAAACACAAGTACAAGGGAATCATCACGGAGTCTCTCAACGTGATGTTGTCATGGAGTCTCTCAACATGACATCCACTATGGCTACTCCTAGAGGGTGGAAAGAACCACATCTCCGTCTCAGAGATGGACAAGGGCTTTCACCTCAAATTTCTCCGTCTCAGAGAAAAATGCATTAACAAGGGCTTTCACCTCAAATTTCTCCGTTTCAGAGAAAAAATGCATTAACAAGGGCTTTCACCTCAAATTTCTCCGTCTCAAAGAAAAATGCATTAACAAGGGCTTTTACCTCAAATTTCTCCGTCTCAAAGAAAGATGCATTACAACAAGTCTTCATGATGATGTGACTCCCTCTGAAGTTGATATCAACCTCCTGACCTCCTCGTCCAAGGTTGCCTCTGATGGTATGTCAGACTCCCTTTGAATGTTATTTCCTCCTCTTCGAAGAAATTGATTGTCTTTAGAAAAAGAAACCTTTTGAATTGACTTTAGAACTTGGCTCCTTCTGAGATGTCCCTATGTCAATTTCCGCAGAAGAAACAAGTTGAGTAGACCCGAATTTGCAATCTCGAGCAAAGTGACCATACTTGTCACACCTGTAACATTGAATGTGAGAGAAATCCTTCTTCTTTTTCGGTTCTGGGGCAGAATTTGGTTCTTTGTCTCCATTCCTCTTTCTTCCTTTGCCTCTTTCTCTAGAAGTATGTGTAGCAAGAACTTGATTTTCTACATCATGATGGTTCTGCCCAATTCCTCTTGCTGCCAACCTTGACTCTTCTTGAATACAATCAGCTCGAAGACGATCAAACTTGGGTAATTTAGATCTCCCACTGATGCTTTGAATAAATGGTTCCCAAGTTTGAGGAAGACCATTAAGTGCCATCATAACAAGATCTCTGTCTGCAATTATATCCCCAATACTGCTCAACTGATTTCTCAAATCAGCAATCTTCATAAAGAATAAGATGACTGAATCATCTTTATCCATTTTTACATGGTGAAGTTGTTGTCTCAAAGCAAGGGCTTTGCTGGTGTTGTTGATCTCATATAATCCTTTTAGAGTATCAAACATTTCTTTAGCTGTCTTCAACTTGGAGATGATCGGTACTAGGTGATCCATCACAGAGTCTATAATGATCTTTCTAGCCTTTGTGCCATTTTTCTTGCATTGGATTTTCTCAGTATCATCGGAAGGCTCGGGCATATTACTTTCCACAAAATCAAGAAGATCATTCTCCTCTAATGCAATAAGTACCCTAGGTTTCCAAGAGTTGAAGTTTGTGGCTCCATCAAGTCTATCTTCTACCTTGACACCGGTCACCATCTTCTTTTTCCTTACAAAATTCACTTTCAAAGATCTGCCCTAAGGTCTGAAATAATCTGCAACCTTCGATCTGCAATACTTTATCTTCAAGATCTGCCCTAGATGAAAAATAGACTGCTTAACAAATCTGATCAGATCTTTTCTTAGACCCGCTCTGATACCATGTTAGTGTTTTAGATCAGAAATGCAATAAGCAGAAAAATGCAAAAATAATGAACACAATAACACAGCAAATACCCTGGGAAAACCCTCCTTCTCAAGGGAGAAAAACCCAGCAACAATTATATCTTTTATATTATAATTAGAAGAGCAGAAATCTGCTTACAACTAGGCCCAATCACAAGGCCGATTTGATGAAATGTAACACAGCACCTCTCCTAGATGCAAATGAGCAAAGATAATATAATGTCTTCTTTAAATAATCTGATCTGCTGCAAATAAGCAAACTCCTCTTGATGCGAACTTGTCTGGAAAAATTCGAATGATCAAATGAATGATAGCGCCTTGTATAAATACATAGCATGGTGTCTTTTCATAAAGGTTGGCGACTTTTATTCTTGGTTGGCCTCTCCAAAAAATAAACCAATATAAATATTAAGTCGCACTTGCATCTGGAATTTAATATTTGAAATTTATTTATTACTTAATTCCAAAAATCGTGGGAGAAAGAGACTCCCGCTGCTACAGCATCAACAATTTGCACCTATTTTAATTTGCTGATCAAATTTATTTTCAACTGATTTGTTTAGTTTCAGTGTGTTCCAGCAGCTGCAAACATGATTAGTCTTCCAACTTTACTTCTTGGAAGTGCAAATTGCAAATGCTACTAGAAGGAGTTGATCTTTGGTTCTATGTGGACACCAAGGTTGTGCCTCCTGCTGATGTGTCCAGTTAATTGAATATAACAAAAATATGGCCGAGGCAAATCAAATTATCTTAGGTTCAGTAAAGGATCATTTGATCCCTCATATTGCATAGAAATGGACAACGAAAGAAATGTATGATGTCTTGATCACTCTGTATTCGAGTGTGAATATCTGCTTTAAGATGATGCTAAAGAACAAGCCTAGTGACACATGTATGAGTGACACATACACAATAGCCAGCTAACTGATGAAGATCATTGAATTCAGTGATCAGTTTGTTGCAATAGGGTTAAAGGTGGCAAGAAAAGAGTTGGGAAGGGTTAGAAAGGAAAGGAGGGCTCAAATTCTTCTCAATAGGGGAAGAAAGACTTGAGCCATGTCAAGTGTTTGAAATGCCACTAGAATTACCCTATGCTTCTACAATGTTCTTGAACCTCGTGATGTCCTATATGTTCTTGAATTAACAAAAAACCTATGCTTAGTTGCAATCATGTCGGATCTTACGTGTGGCTAAGAATAATAATCAACAAATTATCATCAGAAATTGCAGCCAAGAATGTGGTCAAGTATTCGCCTTAGGTATGCAAGAGGGTGGTCTTTATAGGTTGATTGGTAATTTAATCAAATAGGAAGCCTCAATATGTGACAATGACAAATTGTGCAAGCTTTGGCCCAAGAGATTTGGTCATTTGCACTATGGAGCATGGTATAGAGATTGCCAAACTTCAAGATTGAGAATATTAGAGTGTGCAAGGGATGACTCAACAAGCACATCAAGACTACTTTTCATAGTAGTGTGGGGTTTTTGATTTGTTTCATTCAAATATATGTGGGCCTATGTTAGCAGCTTCATTAGCAAGAAACATTTATTATGTTCCATTTAGTTATTCAAGGAAAGCCTGGATAAATTTCATGAAGGCCAAAAATGAGGTCTTTAGGAAATTTCAAGAGTTCAAAGCTCTTGTGGAAAATCAAATAGGTGGGAAGATTAAGGTTTTGAGTTCAGAGTCAGACAATGGAGGTGAGTATATCTCCAAGGACTTTGATGCCTTCTGTAAAGATGCAGGGATTGAGTGGGAGTTGATTGTGCCTGACAACACTTAGCATAATGGGGCTGCAAAGAGGAAGAACAGGTCCATAATAGAGACAACAAAGGCCATGATTCCTGACCTACATTTACGCATGTTTCTTTGGGTAGAAGCATGCATCTTTGTTGTGTACGTATGAAATAGGTCTCTTCACAAGGTGTTTTGGGACACGACTCTAGAGGAAGCTTTCATAGGAGAGTAACTTGATGTTTCTCATTTTCACATGTTTGGGAGTCTTGTTAAAATTCATGCGTTGAAGGAGAAAAGGACTAAGTTCTAACTCTCTAGTTGAAGGGTGTCTTTGTAGGATATGGGGAGTCTTCCAAGCCTTACAATATCTATGTTTCATCCCAACGAAAGATAGCAGTGAGCTGAGATGTGAAATTTGATGAAGATGCTTGGTCCTCAGTCTCAAAGATTCACATGGAGGTTGATGAAAGTGAATAGGCTGATCAGCAAATACGACATTATCAACTGAAAATCAATTAGGTTCTAGTACACTAATAGATACACCAATGCTACCTAAAACAGCTATGAAGCCTAGATGGTTTGTAGGAGGCACAAGAACAATTAGGATCACCAAAAACTTCTTTTAGGGTGAGTCATCCACCTAAGAAATTTTTGAGTTATGTTGCTTTGATGTCTTCTGTCATTTATGTAGAGCCTTCTAGTTTTCAATAGGGAAATTTAGAGCATGTGTGGCGAGATGCCGTGATAGAGGAGTATATCTCTATTATATTGAATGATGTTCTGAGAGATTTGTGTCAAGGCTAGATTGAAAGTCAATGATTGATTCCAAGTGGTTGTGCAAGTGGAAAAACACAACAGATGGGAGTATAGAAAGTACAAGATTATATTTGTTTCACAAGGGTTCTCTTAGAAAGAGGGAATTTACTGTTGTGAGACTTTTGGTTTTGTTACAAGTTACACTTTTATCAAGATAATTATGTCTCTTTGCATCTTATTTTGGTTTGTCATTATATTATCAATCAGCCTAGAGGGTTTGAGGTGCATGGGCAAGAGACCCATGCAAAGAAGGCTTTGTATGAGTTGAAGCAACCACCATGGCCTTGGTACTCATGGATTGACAAGTACTTGTTGAAATTGGGCTTCACCAAAATTGCTGCAGATTCTAGTCTTTATTATTTGCTCGATAAATTTTAATCTTTAAGCTACTTTAGTCTTGTATGCGGATGACTTGATCCTAATAAGAAGTAGGGAGAAGCTCATAGTATGGTGCAAGGGGGATTTGGCATTTGAGTTTGATGTGAAAGATGTTGACCTTATGCACTATTTTCTAGGTCTTGAGGTGTGGTAGGGTACTATAGTTGTCAAGGGACTTACACAATAGCGATTCTAAAGAAATTTTAGGTGATGGATCGTAAGCCCCTTGTTACTCCAATGGTTCCAAATCAGAAGTTGATTGTTGAGCCAAAATTATATTGGGTGGATCCTTTTATGTACATGCAATTTATGGGTCCCCTCATTTATTTGATAAATACGAGACTTGATATTTGCTTGGCATTGAATACATTGAGTTAGTTGATGGCTGAACCTAGGCAAATTTAGTGGACTGTTGCAAAACATGTGCTTTGATACTCGAAGGGCACAATTCATTATGGATTAAGGTATGTTGGAGATAGAGAGTTAGTGTTGCATGGTTTTGTGGGTTCAAACTAGGTAGGTGATGCCAATGCTAGGAAGTTAGGTTTTTGATTTAGCTTAGGGTTAGGTATGATATCTTGGTTCAACAAGAAGTAGGCAATAGTAGCATTAAGTTCAACCAAGGTAGAGTACATAGGATTTTCTTCTGCTAGTTGTGAGGCTATCTAGCTTCGCAAGTTGATAGCAAAAATTACTAATCAGTTGTTGGAGCCAACAATAGTTTATTGTGACGATTAGACTTTCATCAAGCTCTTTGAGAATCTAGTGTTTCATGATCACTGTTTAAGAAGATTAGATTTTTAGCTAAATTTGTATAAAGGTAGGAGTGAGATAGAAAGATGGTAACATACCAAATACAGTGAATTTCCGTGCAACTATGAGTAACATCAATTGTGGAAGTTACCTTGTCAGTGTTTTGAAGTAATGAAAAACTGATTTAAAGGTGTAATTATTTGTGTATGCTTCCACATTTTGAAAATTTCATTATTGTGTGATTTATGTGATGTTATTTAGCATTAGGACATAATCATCTAGATTTGAAAATTCCTTCATGGTATGAGAGCTAAGGCAGGTGAGGAAAATCATGCAACTAGGGTAAGAGGATTTTGTGGGGAAAATTGTGTGGGATTTTTTTATAACCACACAGTATGGAGTGAGATGCTAGGGCTAGTTAGCTTATCACACTCGATTCAAATAACAAAGGTTGCATTGGTTTAATGCATCATCATTTCCAATTACCCCACATGATGGAGTGAGATGTTGCACACTTATGTCCATGTCAGTATCTCCATAATTAACCACCTTTGACTTATGCCTATATCTTGCACACTTGCTGCACGTATCGAACACATCATGCAATAAATAGTTGAAACAATAGTATGATAAGCCGAAGCATACACACTCATGCAAAACCTATGTATGTCAGGGACATGTCCCTTGCAAAATTGGACCTGTGCCCTATAGGGGATATATCAAGGACAGGTAGGAAATGTCCCCCACGTTGCCAAATTTTCAGAAATCTAGGAAACATTTTTGGTATGACAAAATTTTCAACAAGGGACGGTAAGATATATTAGGATATGGCTAGTCATCCTTGGGACATCTAGTGGGCAACCAAACATCTTGGGGAAATTTAGACATCCCCCGGCCATTTTGGGGTTAACATATTGAGTGCAATCTTTATGCTTCAAAGAACATTCACAATGCCTTCACCATTAGAATTTTCTCTCTACTATGATGGATGCATTCTAAAGTTTCTTTCAATTGCTTTTGCAAAGACAGAGAAAAGGACGATAAAAATGACACCTACACATGAGACAAATAAGACAATTTTTGAAACTTGACTTGCACTTGAGAAAATGACAAATTTTAGCTTGAAAGGTGAAACTTGGCACATGACAAAACATTTCATATGGCTACAACATTGCCATCTACTACTAAGGGGTTTGCAAATTGAAATCAAAGTAAAGTTGAAGATAGTATAGATGGAATACAACCATATCACATGAAAGGTTTCTAGATTGCCAAGTTACTAATCTAGTCTTGAATGGTTTCAACACCCAAGGGAGGTTCTAGCTCACCTCTTTTACATTTTGATGTGAAACATTGACAATGTGCATGCTGTTCCTATGCTAGCACAACAAACTTAAATGTGGGTATGGTACTATTAATACTGAAAAACTGGATTTAGGGTTCCATAGTTTTCATTTTTATTTCTCACAACAATATTTGAATGGTGCTCATCATATCATGGTAGCCAAAATACATAATGAAGACCAGGCATTAATAAAATGATAAGAGCATATTAGACACTTTTTGGCTTCGGTGGCTTCAGATTTGACATCTATTAAGAATTGGGATCTATTCAAGAAACTCACAAGATAGAAATTTAATCCACTTGGTTGCAAAATAGTTGACCAAACAACTGCTACGCCTTACACAAGATGTTGGACCAAATGTGCAATAATATAGATCAATTTAATTATGCCAACAAAGGTATATGATCTTTAAGATTTTATGACTTTTTGCATCCAAATTGTTGCATAAGATGGCTCATCAGCTACTATACCTTTTTCCCAAACTCCAAATAGGCTACTTTGATGTTATGCGATGTTGGAATGATTCTAACCTCTAATAAGTATCACCATAGTATTATAATTCTCCAAGTTCCTTGCAAGACTTGTAGAGTCTTGAGTTGAGTTGGTGGCCATTCATAGTACCTTGTGGCTTTAGGATTGACACTCTTGAGTATTCTCAAACTCATTAGCCGCACGTTGGGATGTTGATCCCAAAGATGCCACACAAATTCATGAGGAGGTACATCAGGGATTGGTTAGGGTTCCATTGGATGAGGCAGCCCTCATAGTGGTAGTGATTTGGACTCAGACCCCAATTTTGATGTAGTGTTACTAGATGTTGATTAGGGACAACTGCATATTTTATACATTTTTGTCATTTTGTAGTTGAAAATTGCAGCCTTTCGACATTTTGTTGTAATTTTTATATAATATATGCATGTTGACAATGAAAACATTAAATTTTGTTAATTTGTTTGTCAACTTTCATTTTTATATTACTCTTGACATGGGGTGAGCGCGTGATTTAAAAAGTTCAAAACACACCATAATCTTTGTGAATTGGGAAAGAGGCTTGAGGGTGAAAACCTTGAAAATTTGTAGTTTCTCACACTGGTTATTCATCCCACCATGGGGTGAGTGGGTGATTTGAAAAGTTCAATACTCACCATAAGCTTTGTGAATTGGGAAAGAGGCTTGAGGGTGAAGAACCTGAAATAGTTTAGTTTCTCGCATTGGCTATTCCTCCCTCGTACTAGCAAATGCTTCATGGTGTTGAGAATAATATAAAAACCATTGCTTGCCTTGTACTACTCTGGTTTAATTAAATATTAAGAATGAACTGTGTTCATTGACATTCTATTGTGTCTTGTGTATGTCCATAAAGCATGGTAGCATACAGTATATTACATGAAGATGAAGGAGCAGTTGGGCAGTTAGAAGACTGCTTGCAGCTTTGACAAAAGCTGGCTGCATTGATGAGATTCCTTTATGTCACTGTTATCTGGGAATGATGCTGCAACTGTGTGTACAGAACAGAATATGTCAGGCCAGATGCGACTGAATGTGTGGCAGGATTGTAGAGAAGATGTACTATCATGTTACAGCCACATGCTCTGCAGGTGATGACGAGGTTGCTTATTGAACCATGAAAGTCAATTGTTAGCATTGATGGAGTTACACACTTGTGAGCGTCCTAGATTCTTTGGATCATGTTGATTATTGTCCCAGTCTCCATGAGGGGATTATGCTTCCTCCATGTGAAGTGTTGTAAAAATTTTAAATCTTGGAAGTTTAGGAATAGTGAATCAAGTTTCACCAAGTGGTTGTGTTTTTAGCATCCTTGTTTGAAAAAAAATGGTAAATCCTTTCATCTAAGAATTTTAACGAAACGTTAAGCCTTAGGTCCTATTAGTCAAGCTTGTCTTTGTGAACAACCTAATTGTGCAGGCTCACTTTCTTTCGTAGTTCAATTTGGTTTTCCATCTATTTTCCTACCTGTGTATATTGCGAAGCAAGTGACATAAATGATAAACTAGGCCAAAAGAAGATTAGATCCATGCCAATCTCAATTGCTTCAATCTCATTAGAGTCCTCAGTCCACAAGGTGTTGCTTATTAAATTCCATGTATGTTTATGTGGTAGAACTGTTTGAATGTCCTAAAGGAATTCCCCTAAAAGGTCAATGCTGATGGTGAACTTTGAATTTGGTACCTTGTATGAGGGTGGATAAATAATGTACAACATGCGTATAAGATACACTAAACTTATAAGTAAATGGTGTAAACCTGTAAAGACTATAACTAATCATAATGTGTTTGAAACCTAGAAAGAGACGGGTCAAGTTTTGCCTGTAATTGTTGACAAATTGATAGGAGACTTATACAATATTACCATTAATTTTCACACTTTCTGACCACAGAATACAACATGGAGTAGTGCATAATTAGATGTCTATTGATAGATGGGATCAGGAGAAGCTTTAAGTGGCATTCATTCTGTCATTTACAATTTTAGGTCATGTTGACAAGATTGCACAGTTTGTTTTTTAATCTGCAATCTGGTTGCTTAAACCTGTGAGGATTCTCTCAAATATATTTCATATTTGCAGATTTATAGAACAAGACCCCTTATAGTCTTTGAGAGTGATGTAATAGTAACTTTGATTGATGATAGAAAATTATGCAAACAACCGTAAGAAAATCTGATTGAAATGTAGAGCTCCTGAAAAAAACTGTGTATTTTGATTTCATAAACATTTCAGATCATACTCTGGGATTCACAGAGTGTGAGTGTGATCTGAAACATTGATAAAATCAAACTACACAGTTTTTGCCATAAGCTCTACATATCATTCCAATGGACTGAAAACCTTGTTTACATCATAGAAAATTTGATGTTTATCCTTTAGCCATGAACGTATTTTTGCATGTCTCATTTACTGCCATATCATTTAGGATGGTATATGCAATTTGAAGAGTAATGACACTTAAGCTCAAGTGTGATGGATAAGCACATTTCAAGGAGAACACATAGAAAATGCCAAGTTCTATACAAAGCTAATTAAAAAGAAGTATTGAGTGCTATGCAAACACTATGGAATGGTGTATCTTTGAAGCTGTGGATGGATCTATTGATGGTCTTGTTGTTGCCTTATGGATCAGAATGGTATGTGTATCGACTAGAATGGTATATGCAAGATGGAAAAATTTCGAAGTTAATAAGAAGCAAATTTTCTCCACATGCAAGTTTAGAAGGGATGGAGTCCACACCATTCCATACAAAATAATAGTATTCTTAGACCTATTTCAAGAATTACTTGTAACATGTTTGAGCCTATGATCTTCTATGGTATAAATGAAAATAGTAAAGAAAATGCTACTGTCATAAAAGGCTTATCCAGGAAGAAGGCGTCACAGTACTGCAGAAGCAGTCATTTCAAACAAATTATTTGAAATTGTCAAGTATTGGTGACCACTTATACACCAAGTTATCCTTTAACTTTGGATGTGGATTGATAAGTGGTATGCCAAGCATCTTCTAATATCTTGGGAACGCTACTGTGTTTTTTCCTCAGGAACACAATCTGTCCCCATACTTTCTGAGGACAACATGCATTTGTTTGGCTATTATGATGCTGAAATGGTACCTCCTGTAATGTCCCCTTTTGGTAAATTCCTGGTTTTAGGCCTGTAAGACAATAATAATCACTAAAAACTGATATTAATAATAACAAGTATCAACTTTATGGTAACTTTCAAATGAATACAAAAAATATTATAATATTGAGAGCAATACACCATAGCTAAAACATCATAATAGTTAGATCTATAGTTCATAGCATTGTTAACATTTGAATTCAAAATATCTTAACATCATTAATGATTATTCCAAGACATATTTCCATAGCCATAAATATTAGGAATCCACTTGAAATGTTTGCAAACCACAATCTCAAGGATGGTTATCCTTGTATTGCAAGGGCATGTGTGGATCCTCGTCTATCCATCTTGGGGTGGCATACTTGAGAAGACCCTCAAGCCCAGGAGCACTCATCCACCTCCTATCCCACAAACATGGCAGGATCTCAGGTCCACTCCATCCCTTAGTCCACCTTGGAGGCGCTCCATCCGCCTTCCTCAAGCCTAGGAGCACTCATTTGCCTCCCAGCCCACGAGCATGGCAGGATGCTCCATTCCATCCATCTCAAAATGGCGTGCTTGATAAGGTGCATGAAGACTGCCTTCCTCAACAAGCTCAGGATCACTCATATGCCTCCTGGCCCACGAGTGCTGCATCTCAGGGTGGCATGCTTGATGAAGGAAAGGCTGTTACTTCGCTTCTCGTGAACTCAGAAGCTTGATCGGCCTCCCTATTTGCAAAATACTTCTATAAACTCAAAATAGATTGCTAAAGGAATCTACTTGATTAATTTATATGCAATTCCGATATATATATATATATAGCTAGTCCTATCTATAATCTCAAACTTACTTCGCAATAATCTTCTTGCTGAGAACAATATTTCCCAAATTCCCACAGATATCTTATGTTTCAATTTCTTATTTTTCTTTTTCCAATCTCATTCACTTGATGATTTCTCCACAAGGAAATGATCTCCCTTTTATATCTTATTATTGAGGGAGTCGCGACCTTTCATATTTGAACTTGAAGGAGTCACAGTCTTTCATATTTGAAAGTCATAACCTTTCACATTAGGATTCACATCATATTTATTCTTAATTGATTGAATGAATGATGTTATGGATGTCTTTCTCAAATGAAATGCTCTCCCTTTTATATGTCAAGTTTGAAGGAGTCACACCTCTTCACCTCAATAGTTACAACCCTTCATTGCTGCATATGGAGAATAATAATTTAATTTTAAATAAGTTAATTTGCTAGTGTTGCTGTCTATTACTTGTAATCAGTCACAATAATTCTTTTTCCTTTTTCTTTTTCTTCTAGATCTACCTTATCTTGCTTAAGGGACACAACTCCTCATATGTTGGTTGACCATTCTTAACAACTTAATCTTTATTTAATGCCAGTTTGGTGTAATATTAATTATCTTTATCGATTTCTTTTGAAACATAGGCTGCAGACATTTAGGAATAAAACAGGATATTACACCTCCATAAATGATTGTACACCATATCAAAATTTTGGGATACCCTGAGTTGGCTTGTCTCAAGAGACTGTCAAGCTAAATGTTTGCTCATCATACTCCTAAACTTCATCCATGTCACATACAATATTGGCTCTGAAAAACTGAAGGATCAACCAATAAGAGTTGTTTGGATCTGTGGTGTTAATTTTTCAATAAAGTTTGTAATTGACACCATTTATGTGATGACAATTGAATAGATTGCTGATCACTGTTGTTTGGTAGGCCCATCAGAATACTGACATACTTTTCGTTCATAGTATTGTCCAGTCAAATGTTTCTGTGTCACAATTTGAGGCTAAATCAAAACAGATTCTATTGTGATTCCTCACCTACATCTAACTTTTTAAGCTGTTGTACATAGACATTTCTACTTTGTTAACTTACCTGCATTAGCAAGTTTCATCACCCCTTCTTATCATTGAAATCATGCTTTTCTGATCTCATTAAGGTGTCTGCATTGCATTTTCTTATGGAAACCACATACAATACAGTTGTTGCCTCTGGAAATCCTCATGTTATCTCTACCTCTTATCATTGAAATCATGCTTTTCTGATCTCTTTAAGGTGTCTGCATTGCATTTTCTTATGGAAACCACACACAAGACAGTTGTTGTCTCTGGACATCCTCATGTTCCATCTGCCGTAAGTGTCTGTGGAGCTTTGATTCTAATGTTTTATCCAGGTTGATTGTGCAGCTTGTATTTCACTTAGTTTACTTGGGCCAGGTTGAGCTTAAGAAGGATGATAAGCTAAAGATGTCAGTTTTTTTTCCATCAGAATAGAATGTGTATTATTGACATAATTTATCAATCCTTTAAAACGTTTTAAATCATATCTATCGCCTATCCATGAATGCATGACAGGTCAAAAGAATGGTGGTTAGCACATATCAGGCAGCAAGTGGTGCTGGTGCTGCAGCTATGGCTGAGCTTGAACAGCAAACACGCGAGGTGCTTACTTTTCCTGCCATCTACCATTTGCTAAGTTTTTATAAGTTTTCTGTACCATTGAGAAGAATAAGATAATGAGTTTTTATTTTTGTATCTGGAATTTGATCAGGTTTTGGAAGGAAAAGAGCCAACTTGTAATATCTTTAGTCAACAGGTCAGTTTAATTGTTTGAGATACTATCTATATTTTGCACAACTATTAATGTAATATTCATTTCCAGGATGAATAGGTGCCCTGGATTTTCAGATAAGTTACATCTTTATCTTTTGATCTTGTCAAGTCACTTCTTCTGTGAGCCCCGTCTTGCAGTATGCATTCAATCTCTTCTCCCACAACACAAAAATCTTCCCAAATGGTTACAACGAGGAAGAGATGAAGCTAGTAAAAGAGACAAGGAAAATTTGGGTGAGTACATTTATAGGACATTTGATTTTGGAGCTTTTGATTCACATACATTATGTTTATGTTTTTTTATTCTGCCCTGATTATCACTGTTATTTTATTTAATGAATAATCATTGGATTGTTTACACTGAAACTGTTGCACAGAATGACCAAGATGTTAGAGTGACTGCAACTTGTATACGGGTCCCAGTAATGCGAGCGCATGCAGAGAGTATTAATCTGGAATTTGACAAGCCACTCGATGAGGTAATCCACTACTATAATTTTGTACATGATCGTTGTCTTCCAAAGAAAAGGCTGATACTTATTCGGACATATGGTGTTCATCTAAGTGTTATATTACTGCATAGATAAATTTCACTTTTTCAAACAATAAAACAATACCAGAGAACCAGATTGATTCAGACGCCACGGTCTTCTAAAGATATATGATGTTTATTACATGTTATACCAATGGTAGATCTATCATATGTTATACAGCTAATGAAAACCCTCCCAGATTCGATAGGGTAATGGATTGTAGACCATATTTTCTACTTAAGTGATCTGATTCAAGTTTGTGCAGATCCACTTCGAAGATGTAATTTTCAATTATAGGCCTAGTTGTGTTGGTTTTCTGATTGAAGGTATAAATCTGTGCCAGAATCCATCAAGATAGTATTTTGGGTTGATCAATGAGGGTTTTTTCTGTGAATACCTCAACATCAGGGATACATATGGGTTCCCCAGTCCCCGAGTGTGTGGAGTGCATGCTTAAAGAGGAATGCTATATTGCCAAAAGCATTATTATGTGTTGTTGGTCCAGGAGTTTCTGGGCAAGATTACCCAGATCCCCATCATAATAAAAGCTGGGAAAAATCTACCCAGATGACAGTTAACCAGAAAATAACAATACTTTTTTAGTGTAAATTGGTTATTGATGGTGTTTTCATCTTTGAACCGATTGATTGAAGATGTTTTATATGGGTAAATCAATTTGCCAATGTAACTTCTTTGAGTTTCTATATTTGGATGCCTATGCCAGTAGGGACTGTTGTTGGAGAGGTGCCTGGCTGTTGTATCTTGTTACTGATATAGTACATTGGAGAGGTGCCTGACTGCAGTTTTCTTTATGTCTACTTTCATCTTCTAATTATATGCAATGCTGGAAATAAAGTCATTTCTACATTGGAGATTTTGGCAATTGCTTTCTGTTATCCATCCATGATCAGTCTGGTTATAACAGATTCATTTTGATATTTTCCTTTTGTTTTAAGCTCAAAACTAGAAGTTTTCCTAGGTTTCTACAGCAGAAAAACATTAGGCCTCTGAAAAGAAGTTTCTTCACCTTGTCTCCTTAGGAAAATCTGCTGAACTATCAATTTTTCTGGGTCCCAAAACCTGTCATATTCTTTATGGTAACTGTTTCAGTCAGGGCAGAAAAATGCTAGGAACCAGTAACATTCCAAATACTATTTTGCTTTAATATGCTTCATAAGTCAGATCAACTAACATAAAAATGATTTTTTTAGTTATTGATTTTAAACCAAAATTTCTCTTAGGTCCTCTATGTTGTAATATCTGCCTTAATGATGGCAGAGGCTTTTTCATTTTCTGGTGATTTAGATTGAACTGAATTTGGGTATCATTGTGTTACGTTCTCACTTTTCATTGATACTGAAATGTTCCTGCAAGAAATACAATGCTTTGGTTGACCTACAAATTATTTTTTTCAATGCTTATGCAGGATACCGCTAGAGAGATTCTTAAGAATTCTGATGGTGTTGTTGTTATTGATGATCGAGCTGCCAACCACTTTCCAACTCCTCTAGAGGTACTTCCTTTGCTTCAACTATTTGCATTGTTTATAAATTATATGTTCTTCATGAGTACATATGTTTTGGATTGGTAATACAGCTAACTTTTATAAACAAATTGCGACAGTTATGTTTGCCTTTATTATATAAAATTCTATGAAATTCTAAAAGTCATTATTGATATGCTCACTGCGCTATTTGGTCAGTTTTTTTAATGATGCTTTGTGGTTGCTTATGGCATTTAACACAATTCAAGAACCATTTTCATCAGGTTTCAAACAAAGATGATGTTGCTGTTGGAAGGATCCGGCAAGATGCTTCTCAAAATGGCAATTATGGGTATGTCTCCATTATCCTTGCACCCCTCTCCAAAATGATGTGTGCCTATTATCATATCTGATATTCTAATACTGCTGTTTATGCTAACCAGATTGGATATTTTTGTTTGTGGGGATCAAATACGCAAAGGGGCTGCTCTTAATGCAGTGCAAATTGCAGAGAAACTTCTTTGAGAACAATACTGTATGCAGTTTAATGATTTCTTATTTCATTCAGTTTTGTTGAGGATTTTTTGCCAGATGGAAGAGTCATTTTTTGAAAACTATAACATAAAACAACAGTGTATGCAGTATAATGATTTCTTATCTCATTCAATTTTGTCGAGGATTTTATGCCAGATAGAAGGGTTTTTCTTCCTTTTAATTATTACATAAACATTATAGGCAAAGGGACTATATTTTCCATGTATTTCTATTTGTTGACATATCCTGGTAAAAGGTGGTGTTTTTTTTTTGAGAATCGAAGTGTCATTGGAAGAATGGTCATTATAGATGTGTGTGTTAAGGAACATTTTACATCTTGAGTTGAGAAGTTAGTTCAAATAGTGATAGCATAATGTGATGTTGTCGTGAAGTCTCTCCTAGAAAGACCATTGATTAGGTTTCACAAGTCTTTATTTCATGTTTTGATGGGAAAAAATCTTGAATTTCTTCCTTCACATAATATTCATTATTTTTCTGTAATTAGGATTTCAGGAATAGGATGTCCTCTTTTTCAGGCTGGGGAAACTGCAACTGCTGATGTAGATAGCTCCTAACCTTGCGCTGAGTAGATTTAGCTTCATATGATAAAGTATAATTAAAGTTAGTGTTATGTAATGTCCTCTACTTGGAGTATGCCTGAATTTTCCTTAAGGGACAATTACATATCATAAAATTGTTTTACAAATGATATTCCATAGTAAATTATACAATAGATATTGAAACTCAAGAATAAATGAACTATTAACACTTATGAAGTAATGAATAACAACTTAACTTGAATCCAATATACAGACTCTTTTCCATTAACCAATCATGGTAGGGATTGGAGAGAAACGCACGAAAGGGCACTAAAAAACTATTCATCACAATTATGCCCAAGGGCGTGTTCATATCCCCCTTGGCCCCAAGTAGCAGGAACATCCAACCAAGACAATTCCATCCAACTTAGGGTGGTGTACTTACATTGTGAGAAGAGGAACATCCAACGAAGACAATTTCTTTAGGAACATCCAACCAAGACAATTCCTATACCACCCTTGCCTAACATGTTTCCTTGCCAATTCCTAATATGATTGCTTAATGAAGATCAAACGAATAAGAATCTATTATCCATATTCTTATATTAAAGAATCATAATTATTTATAAGGCTCAATAATTGCTGCAAGCATCATTATTGCATATATATTTCTAATTAATTTCAATCTTCCAATAATCACTTAATGTGCGTGCGCGCACATGCACACACACACACATGTTGGTATGTGGCAACTGATCATGCTATACTGTACACTCTTCATGTATCCTCGCTGGGGACCGGGGGTTGCAAGTGGGGGTTTGGGGGTGGCAGCCCTCGAGAAAATTTTTTCTCCTACTTTTTTCGCGTCGTCATCAAAAAAGGGAAAAATAACTGAAAAAAAAGAAAAAAAACCGACTTTGTGGAACCCTAATCTGGAAGCTTTGAAGCTTGTTATAAGGGGTTGGGATGGGAGATACAGTACGATGAAAAAGGCGATTATTCGCGAGATTGTAATAAGTTTTACACTGGATAATAAAATCATTGGATAGCTGCGGTTTTGTGGATGTAGCCTGGATTGGGTGAACCACATTAAATTCTCTATGTTATAATTTTTCTGTGTGTTTTATTTCCTTTGTTTTATTGATCAAATCTGCATTTAATTGTTAGATATCTGCCTTCTAACCCTAACAACGGACATGTGCGCGCACACACACACACACATATTTCTAATTAATTTCAATCTTCCAATAATTATTTCTCTCTGCAGCAGCACAAAATAAAACAAACAAGTAATCCGCCTTTAGTCGGGGTTTTTTCCCTTTCATTTTGCTTTTTCAAGTTTAAAAAGTAAAAAATCTGCTGGAAATGGTCAAAAAATGCCCTAGAATTGCCATGTCATCTTCAAAATCGCTGGGATACACGATGGCAAACTCAGAATCGTTTCCATAGGGCAAAAATCGAATCCTGTGTGTTTCTATAGGGACTACGTACATGATTCCGTACTCGGTACATTTCGTACCTAGAGTCGTAGGGCAAAGGGTGACGATTCGGTAGCATAGTGTATATATATATATATATATAAAACTTACTTCCCAAATATATTCTTGGCAATAATACTTAATCCAATAGATCTTTTTATAATTTATTCCATTTCTTCCAATCTGCTGCTTTATTCAGATTTCCAAGTGATTTCCATTCCATGATCTTCCACTTCTCTATTTCATCTTCTTTTATACCACTCACCTTCACGCCTCTTCATTGAGAGGTTGTGATTTCTCCCAAAGGGGATGACTTCTACAAGGGAGACGTCCCTTTATTTTAGATTATCATTCATTAGACTTGGGCAGCAATTCTTATTGCCAATTTAACTTAACTTCATCGCTGCCTTCTCATTCATTGACAATATTAATTGCTGCTCTTTAAGACTTAATCGCCACCTTTCTATCCTTTTTTTATTACAAACTTTGGGCGCTATTTATATAAACATCTTTATGATAAAATCAGCCCCAAACATAATTTAAATTATTTTCTGATGTAGTCGGCCTAAGGAAGATGGTGAGCCTCTTAATTTATATTTATTTCTTCCTTAAATAAACTTACTGCTGCCATAATGAAGTCAGCTATTTCTGCTTTAAATAAGCTCAGTGCTGCCACAATGAAGTCAGCCATGTTTGATGATTGGAATAAAACAATTAGTAGATTTACTTCTTTGTTCCTTTGACAATATTTCTAACACAATGAATGCACAATATATCTTTTATAAGGTGGGTCATCACATATTATTTATTATAATTTAGTAAAATTAGTTCCACCATGCATATATGCAGAGTTGTTTACATTCAGTCCAGCCTTTATGAAGCATACGAGTCAGGAAAAAATGATACATGTTAACTTCCCTCCTAATTTCCTATCTTTTTTCAGTTGATTTAAGAGAATAAATATAGCATTTTTATTGTTTTATAATTTTTGATTTAGTTTTAGCAATTTGATATGACATTATTCATCTTTTTGAAGCTATACAAAACAATTCTCAACAACATCTGTTTCACAAGTAGCTAATTGCAAGTGAACTGATAGACATTTCTCAGTTTTTTTTTGGGTGAATGTAAAAATATTCAGAACTCAGTAGCCCCAGCATCACTAAAATGTAAAAAGATCGCAAGTCTATGCAAGACAATTCAATCCTTCCAATCATGACAGTAGTCAAAAACACAATTTACTTATTAAATACACCTGGGATCTTGAGATGAAACTGATAATTTTGTTTATTTATTGCCATTATTTGTGTTTGCCGTTGCTTTGTTTGGAGTTCTTTGGTATAATGTTTTATTTTAAAACTGTTTTTGGGCCCTGCTGCCATGTCTTCGTTTACTGCCATGTCTTCGTTTACCTGATTGAGTTGAACTTTGATTATTCTTGAAAATGCATCCCGTTACACTTTCTATTTGGAAATTTTCTAGGTTGTTGGGTTATAAAATTTCAGATCAGATTTAAAAATGCCACTTCCATTCTGACTGTAATATTGCTAGTTGTGATATAAGGGAAGATCATTTTCTGGAAATGTGAGAAATGAACAATTCTGTTGATGAAATTTGTATATTGTACATAAATTTTCTCTCCTTTTACTTTAGGATGTTTTTCTTCAACAATAGCTATGGCTTCTGTCATCTGCTTTGAAATCATGTCATAATGTTCATTTATATGGAAAAAAATGTCAAACTTCCAATGGAATTTATATTAGTTCATTGATTATAAAATTTTGAAGTGACTTTTTTTTTTTTTCAAATAAAAAACATTGGATAGCAGTATTAGTAAACCCTGACCTCTTCCATTTATAACCATAGAGAAAAAATGTCCGATAATAAATGAAGTGTGGATAAAAGCAAACATAAAAAATGGTGGTCATAAAGAACAGTCATTTTTCTTATAAAACTGAAAAGATGTCCGTAAAATTGAGAGCAGTTTGCCCTTTTATTGTATGCATTTAAAAGGGATTAAAATCACGAAAATACCAGTTTGATCCATATTCCATCTGGTGGCTAATTCTTTCTTCCCCTCCCGAAGAATGCTCACTATATTCTTCACTATTTTGGATTGTCTTTGAGATGGTGCTTGCAATTTATTATGACTCGATTGTTTAGTTAAATGGTTTACCAATGAAGATTAAAAAGATTGTAACAATTTTATCTAATTTTTTTAAGGATTATATGTTCCCTGAAAAAAATAATTATAACTTCATTTTTTTTTATAAAAAGGAGGTAAAAATTTATTCAATCAAGTAGGACATTACAATCAAGATAAAGGCCCCTGCACTAGGGACCACCAGGAGCAACCAACAAAGCAAAGACCAGAAGCAAAAGATCCAAAACCTCACACCCATTAAACCAAACTCAAGAACCAAAAATATGCCAATTATCCCTATCCTCAAAAGCCCATTTCACCAAACAATTTGTAACCTTGTTCCATTCCCTAGGGACATGGACAAAGGAAACCAAATCCAAAGAAGTGCAAATCCGGTGAATTTGTTGAACCACAGAATCCAACAATCAATTCATACCTTCCAAGGAACTCTTATTCAACATTACCACCAAAATCTGCGAATCAGACTCACAGATGATCTTATGCCATCCCAAAGCACAACCCTTTTCCATAGCAATAAGGATAGCCAAAGCTTTCATAAATTTATTACTTTGGCACCCTTGAAAAATAGAAAAGAAGAAGATGGGAGATCCCAAATTATCCCTGCCAACACCACCAACACTAGCAAAACAAGATTACCTTTGGAAGAGATATCGACATTTATCTTAAGACACCCACAAGAGGCGGCGACCATCTACCATCATGCTAAATCTTCTCGCTAGAAGGTTGCCAACCACTAGAATAAGACTTCCTTGAGCCTCCACCAACTAAACCCAATCCTTGTATCACCCTCAACTCACCAACCTCTAGAGGGATATCCACCTCACACCTAGCTTGAATAGTTTCTTGAATCATACTTAGAACTTGTTGCCAAACTTGATGAGAAGCCATATCCTCTTCATTAAAAGACCTTGTGGGTCCTCTCCAATTAGTTTTGCTAGAGAATGCAAGAAGGTCCTATATCCCACGCCACGTGAAGACAAAACGTCTTGGCAGAGGCCTCCCCAAAGTCCTCCAAAACTCAACCAGAGATGAAGCATGCACACAAGGCCACCACCAAACCTCCCACCAATGGTGCCAAATAACCTTAGGATAGACACATTGAAGTAACAAATGTGAAGAAGATTCCTCACTACTCCCACATAGAATACAAATGGAAGGCCCCTTGAAAGCCTCTCTTCTAAAGATTATCCCAAGTGAGACACCTGTTACAAGCCACTAACCAAAGGAAAAAGTTGCATCTAGGCTATGCAAACTTATTCCATACATACTTCGACCAAGGAGCATCCTCTCCCTCCATATTTATGCCTATACAATTCTTGATACCCAATAAGAAGCTCCAAACAGAGAAGAAGGCTCCCTATTGATCAACACATGATAGGAAATAGACATAACACAACTCACGACCCATTCAATCCAGCCTTCACCAAAACCAAAAGTGGCGAGCATCTTCCAAAGCAAAGCCCATTTAAACATAGCCTTCTTCTTGGATAACTCCATAGAGTGAATAGCTTCAGCTGCAATAACCACTTCATCCAAGATTTGCCTACTTGAAACAAAACCTCCTTGTTTTTTCTAAAATGAGCATGCTAAGCCACAACTTAAGTCTCTCTGACATTAACTTAGGAAATAATCTTGTAAACCACATTACACAAGGTGATTGGTCTAAAATGGTCAAGATAATTAGCTCCCTCCCTCTTAGGGATAAGCACAAGGAAGGTAGAATTCATTGCCCTCAACATTTGTTTGCTACCTCGCGATTCATGCACAACATCCAACATATCAAATTTGATAATCTCCCAGAATTCTTGAAAAATTTCTAACGAAAAATTGTTAGGTCTAAGGGCCTTTCCTTTTCTTATCTTTAAAACAATCTCTTCTACCTCCTACATCAAGATAGTCCCAAGCAACATCTCATTTGCCTTAGGAGAGACAACTAAGGGAATGCATTCCAAGATAAGATTTTCTTCCACCTCTATAATAGGAGAATCCTCCACGAACAAGGAAGAATAAAACCGAATAGCTTCCTACGAGATATCCTTAAACAAAGATAATTGTTGCCCATGAGAGGACACCAGTGAAGAAATCAAATTACCATGTCTTCTGGCTTTAACAGAGTTGAAGAAGAAAGTTGTATTCCTATCTCCCTCATGCAGCTAGTCAATCTAGCCTTTTGTTTCCAAAAATCTCTTCCCTCAATTTCTATTTTGCAAACTCCTTCCTGGCTTCTACTTCATGTCTAAGAGACTCCTTGGAAATCCCTTGATCCCGATTCTATCTGGTGATAGAATCCAAATGTTGTTGGGCAATCAATTTGGACTTAAAAATATTTCCAAAACTCTATCTATTCCACTTCTTAAGCTAATACTTCACAAACTAAAGTTTTTTGACAAAAGAAAACATAATAGTACCATAGGCATGCGTGCCATTCATCCACCACTCCCTCAGGAGATCTTGTAGAGAAGGCTCACGTAACCACATGTTGAAATTTAAAAGATGGGTTTTTAGAAAATATCCTCCCATTCACATGAAATTTGATAAGACAATGGTTTGATCCTTTCCAATTCAAAATATACAAACTAGTAAGCCAATTACTACCAATCCAGAAGCTAAAGACTAGAAAATCTATCTAGTCTCTTAGAGATAAAGCCCTCCCCACATCTCCTATTAGTCCACGTGAACACACCATTACCAGGGTTTACATCTATCAAGTTCAAAAAAAAGTATTCTCTTTGAAGACTACAGATGAGGGGTCAAGCCTATCCACCCCTCCCCTTTTTTCCTCCAAATTGATAATATCATTAAAATCACCGGCTAGTTAAAGCTTCAAGCAGACATAGAAAAGGAATTTCTACCAGCAATCCACCGGATAGGAGAAACCTTGCATAGGTCCCAGAGACAAACAATCCCTCCAGATCTACCTTGTGCCCTAATACATTGATATATTGACCCATCCACCATACCTTGGAGGCCACATTAAACATACTTTCCATTGACAACTTAGTTTCCTAAATGAACACAACATTAGGCAAATGTAACTTAATCAAATCGCAAACAACCTTTTGTCTAGGGAGCTATTCAATCCCCTTGCATTCCATGACAGGACAATAATTTCTGCAGGTTAGGGAAGTGGGAATCAATGGTCTTAACTGACCTTAACTCCATCAAATTCTCCCCCATTACTTTAATTTTGCCTTGATCTTTCTTTCTACCCACCTTAGAAGACTTCTCCGAGCTTCCATTTAAGTTCTTTTTGTTGCAAACCCAAAGAAGGAATAACTTTGTTGCTCTTACCAAGATCCAAAGTCACTATCTCTAGCATTGGTTCATGCAAAGCCACCACCAAGCCATCACCCGACTCCTTGTCCATAGGCAAAGACAACTCACTAGGGCACAATAGAATCTAGTTTGTATCCATCTAAGAGTCTATCCGATCCTAACCCAAGCTACTGTGCTTCTCTTTAGGTTCCAACTGTATAACTCCCATAATATTTGATCCAGATTGAAGCCTATCAAGGATTCCATCCTACTGATCCATATCCTCTAAAGCCTCAAAGTGGTTGGAAGACACATCCGCTTGTCTATCCTTGAAATTTCTCTTGAATCCTCTACCCTTGTTATGGGGCTTGAGCAAAATAAAGCCCTCCTTATCAGTATCCCCCTCAGACATAGGCGCTTTACCTTTATCCTTTGGAGGAGGTGGGCAAGAAGGCAACATTGCAGAAGCTACATTCACATGCCCCCTTGAAGAGCTAAATTTGGGACATTTCCTTTGGAGGTGCCCGTATTCATGACATATCTAACAACGAAAAGGAAGAGCTTCATAATCCAATTGTTGAATCCAATAAGTGGGCCCAACCCGAATCTCCATTGAATCTGGTAATGGGATATTTAGATCAATTTCAATACAAATGCGAACACATGAAATTACCTATTTATCCATCGTTTGTTGGGATGGACCCACCAGTTTTCCCCAAATCAAGGCAATCATGTGCATGATATCATTCCTCCAGAACTTCAAAGGCAACCATGGGAGTCTCATCCAAATCAGAACCTTTGACGGAAGGCCCTTAGTTGGGTTAAACCCTATAATGCTAGGGTTTGATAAATAAGCCCACCTGATTATAAAAATAGAGCCCCCTTCAAAAGCCTTGTTCTAATCCGCCATGCAGGAGAACACCACCTTGAAATAATTATTAGTTGCCTTCATAACCTCCATATCCCCCTCAAGATTCTAGGTTCTATGAGCCCACGATTCCAAAAATGGGAGGGAGACACAAATACCCATAAACTTGCAAATCAAAGCATGATTGCTTAGGTAACTGGCATCCTTTGCTGCCGAGTCCAATTGGATAACCAAAATTGGACGAGAAGGACTCTTCTAGAAAACCACTAACTTTCGATACATGAGGCCCTCTAATATGAGCAGAGCCCCCATCATTTAAAGTTTTGCTTAAAAAATCTACAGCTTTAGCATGGCCCAAAGGGGATGGGTCCACCCCTGTTACCATTTAAGAAAACGACATTTTATTACAAACCCTCATATATGCACTTGGCGCCATCAACAACCACCAAGCTAGGCAAAGGAAACACAAAAACACACATCCCACCAAAAAAACAACCCATGTGCCCCTAACCACACCCAAAACTGAGCACTAGTAGGCAAAACCAACATAGAAAGGTAGCAAAAAGACCCCTGACCCAACAATCAACCCCACACCACACACAAACAACACTTCACACCAACAAGTGACCACTAGAACAGAGAGGAAAAGCACCAGAAAGGGATCTTTGGCTACGGCTAAGGCCTAAAAGCCTTAGCTCATGACGCAACAAAATAGCGCCAAGACACCATCACAACCTATAAGTGCTTGATCTTATAACTTCATATTTAATGAAAATAGGAAATTGCATTTTGTAGATGCTACCAAGAACATTCTAAGAGAAAAAACCAACACCAAGGAACAAAACCAAAAATAAATCCAATGGTCACAATAATTGGAGACCAAACAAGCATAAGTTTAAAAAAGGAAACAAGTAGCCACGATAAAAGTCACAAAACTACACCAAAAACATACTCCTGTCAACTTTTCCTTTCAAAGGAAAAAGAACAAAGGTTAGTAATCTCTAATAAAACAAAGAAACACAACCACCTTGACACCCACATTGCCAATCTTGAAAAATCATCCAAAGTGTGTAAAAATGATCCATCTATAGACTAGAACCCTTCCACAAACACTAGACCAATACTGTGATGTGTAATTGAACATCCACCCCAAAACTCCCACAAACCTGGACTGCATTAATTTTTGAGCACAAATGTATTTATTTCTCACACATTGCCCTTCTTTGTATTCATTTATAACCCATAGGTCCACCACCAAAGGCAACCCCTTCTCGAAGAGCGAATGCCACAATATTTAGCTCCCTATAAACATGAAAGAGAGAATAGTTGGAAAAAGAGTGTCACATTTGATTTGTTTGGAGGAAATGAGGTTGGAGGCCCAAAATTTCCATTTTATATACTCCCTTTATTTAGTTTAAAACAATCTCAAAGTCTTCAAAGACTTGCATTTTTCCACCCTTTTGTTAGTCGACAAATTGAGAAGCTTCAAAGCCATAAGCTTTGCAAAATTAGTAGGCATGTAGTAGGAGGTATGACCTCCTTGCCTTTAGGGATATGTTTGAAATACCCATAAACCAATCCTCTTTGAAAAAGGATGTATTTACCTTGGATTTTGTTAATATTCCTAGCAATCCATATACTCCAAGAGGTAATGCCTTGAACCATTTTAGCTCTGGCCAATTATACCGCCTCTCAAAGCAATTTTCCATAGTTATTCCCTGCCAAACGCTTCTCACCCATGCCAAAGCCAATAAATTTGTCCATATCTTGATTATATATAGACACGTGATGAGATTGATTCATAGTTTTTGAATCTTTAAAGTGTAAATGGCATCAACTTGGTCCATGCCAGCTTCACCTTTTGATGGGCAAGGTCATTGATGTCACAATTTGCATCATTTAGTCAATTAATTATCGAACCGGGTGTGTCTCAAAGCTATATGCGATAAGGATGTTTGTCACAGATTTTTGGGGGGTTTTGCACTATAAATAGTGACTTCTGGTTTCGGTTTGACTCCTTTAGGAGCTTTCAAGAGCTTTCAGGAGCTCTTAGGAGCTAAACTTTAGCAACAAATTCCTAAGGATTAATTCTATCTTATTTCCTAATTTAAAGTTCTTTTGACTTATTTCTGACTTCGCTTGACTTGATTGAGATAGATTCATGGAAAAGACTAAAATTTAACTTAATTCTTAATCTAGAATTCAAAATCCAAATGTAATTCTAATGTACTTCAAATGCAATCTATTTTAAGATCTACTGGAAAATAAATGCTATTTTAAAGAACATAAATAAATTGCAAAGAAATAATTATTAACCTAGAAAACATAAACACTAATTTCCATGAATAGATTCCAAACAAGTTTTAGTTTCATTTTTCCATAAGTTTCCATCATTGCTTCCATTAAACCTAGCAGATAATTATCAAACTTAATTTCTACAAACAGTATCTAAATCTTGATTAACTCAATAAACTTCATAACAAATCTAATAAACCATTCTAACCATGAACTTTAGCTTAAAAGCGATTAAATACAGTTGCTGAAAACAATTCAAACATAATTAACATTCCAGATTTAATATCCAATGAACAGAAATAAAATAAACTCAGAGAAATACCACACAAGGTCAATTCCTTTGGTTGAGTGGGCCCTGCTCTTCCTCCGGTGAGACCTCTAACACACTGATTCGAGTTAACTTCTTATTTTCATTCAAATTGATCAAAATAGGTACACATAACAGAGTAGTGCAACCATTACAAGATTCTAGTTGAAAATTATCTAACTCCTTTCTAAAACCTAAAGATGGATATTTATAACTATATCCTTATTGAATTCAAAACATGGTGTTAACTGCCAAGATACAAGGTGTCTAAACTAAAGATTAAAACATAACTAAAACAAAAATAAAAATAGACAGAGGGAAAAATGCCAGATCAACGCTGGGACTAGAAGTTCCTAAACCGACTAAGAGGAGCTGATTTGAAACTTTAGTGATTCATCATCTAGCTAGGGCGATCAGTGGCGTGATTGTCTTCATGTGGTTAAATAGGGAGTTTAACTTTATCTTTGAACTAAGTCATCAATCATCAGTCTTAAATACCCTGAATAAGATCCTTAAAAATAGGATACCAATTATGACAGTAAAAGATTAAAATTTCATAATTAACTCATCATTATCATCACAAAAGCAACACATTTAATATAAAGCATTACCTCTAATATATTTACCAAATTAGCCAAACATAAAGTAAAACAAGTAAATATATCAACTTATAATCTACCGCCAGTCATGTTAATTAATAAAATAAACAAGTCTTTTAAACCATAAAATGACTATTTGAAAGTATTTATGAGCCCCTCATCATTCTCCCCCACCTATTGTGAACCATGTCCTCATGGTTCTTTGTCAATAATTATAGTGGTTTCCTTGTCTTTGTTCACTGCTTCCATCCATATGGCACAATTGAACACTCCTTCCCTGTATTGTGGTGGTAGTCTAGTCTTGAGTGCAAAGCCATTGTTCTCCTTTAGTTTCTTATACCAAGTTTTTAAGACCTCTGCTGGAATATTGTCAGGTGCATTGAGCTTTGGGGCAGTCATTATGATGATCGACATCCTAAACCACATACCAACCCAGAATTCCTATTGATGTTCTATTGAAGAGATCACTTGCCTTACTCCTATTAAGCTCCATCTGATATTATTTGGGCTTATAGGCTCCCTTCTTCTTAATGTCTCAGGGATGGTGTAATGTCTTTCCTGACATGCATTTATTGCCACTGGAGGAAGTGTTCCTTCAACATTTTGGAAAGTAGATATACTATTCAGCAAATTGGAAACATAGAGAGGATTGATATTGTTTTGCCTTACTATTGATCAGACTCTTGTAATATACTTCTTTGCATGAGGCATTTCGGGTCTCATTGGCAATCCGTACCTTTTTTGTGCCTCTTTGTATTTTTCAATCCTCTTCGACCATTCAACTTGATTTTGCATTAAAGAGACAAATGACGAGATTTGTAATTCCCCAACATAAACATTTAACAAAGAATTATCATTATCCCCCATCAAAAAACCATGCTGGAAAAATTCACACATTTGGTTTTGAATATCAGGATGGCTATGGAAATAGTCTTGCAAAAAATCTTTGTCATTATGATAATCAAGGTTTCTCTTTAAAACTAATTGATTGAGCTTCCACTATAGAAATTTCTCCCTCATAAATAATCCATATATCTCTGATGACCTCCTCATTGATAACATTGCAGAGGATATCTCAATTGCTTCTTCAAATCTTCTTTCTACTTCATCTCTTTCTTCCTCCAATTGTTGTACTTGTCTTTTTAGTTGGTCATTTTCACACTTCAATTTCAGGGCTGCTAAAGAAAGATATCCAGGTTGAGTTCTCTGTGGAACATCTAATGGAATATTAGATGGAATAGGAGGCAGAGTAAGGTAATTAGGTGGAGCCGCGGAAGTAGAAGCCTCTTGAGAATAAAACCTGATTGACTGTTGTTTTAATTGCTCTTGTTTTAACTGCAATTTCTCTTTTAATTTCATTATTTCCTCTGCACTTGCCAATGCTTGCACACTAGCCCGCTGTAAAGCTTCCTCAGTGTTATTCAACTATTCTTTGTACCTTGCTTCCTTTTGTTCAATTTCATTTTCCATTTCCTTTGTTTTATTGAGGGATTGCTGTAATTCCTCCTCTTTTCTTTTCAAATTTTCCTCAAGAAATTGCATATTCCTTCTTTCCTACTCTAACTCAACTTCAATTCTAGAAAATTTCATTGTTCTCAACAATTCTTTGTTTCTAATTCTTCCTCATTTTGTATTTCATGAAATTCTTCCTCTTCAATTATTGGCTCTTTGCCTTTTCTTCTCTCAATAGTTAGGGAAGGTGAAGGTGATATTTCAACTTCTTCTTCCTCAAATTATTCTAAGGCTTCCCTTTCTTCTGACTGTGCTTCAGACTCTTCAACAGAGTCATGGACCTCAGTTATAGGGGTTCTTTCAGGAGATGGCATTGGGCCTTTAGGAGGGCTGTGAGGTTGTTCAGGGGATTGCATTGGCGTTTGGATTTCTTCATGGACTTCAAAAGTTTCTTTAGGGCTTTCAGAGACAAGGGTTTCAAATATAGGGGTTTCCTTAGGAGTCAACACAATAGTCTCAACAGTACTAGGGCTTTCTTCAGTCAAGTCTTGTTTTCTCTTTTTGGAGGCATTACGAGTCACTCTAGTGAATTCCTATAGCTTTCTTTTTCCCTTTTTCTGTTCTCCTTTAGAAGATTCTCCCTTTTCTACTTTTTCCCTTTTTGCTGTGGGCCCCTTTGTGGGTTTTCCTTTTTGCTTTTCAATAGCTGCGAACAAAAATTCAAGCCAACCCTGCTTCCCAGACTCTTTCTTCAAGAAATGATGTTTAATTATCAAATGAATTAAACCATGGTATTTTATGGAAGACCCTCCTCTAGATTTTACGTGGAAATCATTGAAGCAATTTGTTGAAACAAAAATGCTGGCAAATTTATTCTAGCGGAGGGTTTTGTGTTTCCATACCTCAAATGTATCAACAATCACATTCCTGGCCCTAATACAGTGCTGTATTGTCCCTCACATGTGAAGAATTTCAGTACCCACATTGCAACAGTTCTCCAAGGCTCTTCTAAGTTGTTACAAGCTATTCCCCGTTGATCTCCTTTATGCATAATAATTTTAGGCTTCTTTTTCGGTTCTTGATGAAATGCCACCACCAATTTATCGAACTTTACTCGACCCTTATTAACTGGTTTTCCCTTAGCAAAAATTCCTGAAATTTCACTTATTATTTCAGGAGTAACTTCAATGATCTCACCTCTTACTCTTGTGACATTCACATGGAAATTCCTTACGAATTCCTCCACAATTTCTTGTTGAAAACCTTCATATTTCATAATAAAATCCAACCATCTTGCTTCCCTCAGCAACCTCTTGGTTTCAGAATCAAGAGTAAAATTTTCTGGTTCTGTATTCCTTTTGTTTCCCATCTTTTTTTGTCAAAAATGGTGGACTTCAACAATGGTGGACTTCAACTTGGCGGACCGAGCTATTAAACAATTACCAAAATGATCTTTTCTTGTTTTTGAAGCAACAATTTTGAAAAATAACACGTGTCATTATTTCTTTGCATTAAATTTCCTTACTGCTCTTGACGCTTCACACACAACAATTTTGCAGTTGCAATTCAATTTGCAAAGTTGGCGGCGCTCCTTACACATGCCAGCTGAAATTTGAAAAGATTTTGAAAAGACAGGTGAATCTCAATATGACCCAGAATCATTACGAATGCCATTTGAATGTCACATCATACTTATACCAACTCTTCTGCCGCTTTTTGAAATGATTAAAAGAAATTTATTATAGTTATTAATAACAATATGGCAGAGGTTTCTAAACTCATTAATATTTACCTATTTTACATTAGTGTAATTACCTTAGAAAATAATATTTCGAGAATAATATTCACATTAAATGCGCACCTTTATTTGTTGCAAGCCTTTGAGACCTTTAGGAGCCTTTAGGAGCTCTTAGGAGCTCTCAGGAGTTTCAAGACCTATCAAGCCAATTGGATTCTTCAGAGTCTTCAAGAGCTTTCAGGAGCTCAGGATTCTTTAGGAGCTTTTAGGAGCTACTCGAAGTTAACCCAGATAGACCGCCATTGCTGGTTTTTAGTCATCTTATTCTTTTTTTAATTTTTTTTTCAAAAGCAAACCACCATTTACTGGTTTTCAATTTGCTTTATTTTTCCTAAGGTAAACCGCCATTGGCTGGTTTTCAATTTACCTTGTTTATTCATGCCTTCTTCAAAGGTTTAAAGATATTTTCTCATGGAAGAGATATATTCCATGAGAAAATGTTCAGTTTTGTGTTGTAGATCTGATAAAAAATCCTCCTTTGTTGCTGGCTTATGATATGTTTTCAATCGATGACCATTAACTAGAATAACTCTCTTTTCTCCATCAATTGGTACTAATTAAACAATTCCATTTTCAAATACTCGATCTATCTCACAGGGTCCTAACTATCTTGTATGGAATTTAGCTTTAAATTCTTCAAATCTAGAGTCAAATAAGAATGACCAATCTCTTTCCTTGAACTGTCTGGACACAATATGCTTATCGTGCCATTCTTTCCTTGGTTTTTGGATCACCTTTGTATGCTGAAGAGCTTCCATTCTCATCTCATCTAGTTTGTTTAACTATAAAATTCTACTTTTCTCAGACTCTGGTAAATCAATTCCAACTTCTACTACTGTTTTCAATGTTTTTAATTCAAATTCTATAGGCATGATTGGTTTTTTCCCATACACAAGTTTATATGGAGAAAATCCAGTTGTTTTCCATGTGGTATTATAAGCCCATACTGCTTCATCTAACCTCTTTGCCCAGTCTCTTTTCCTTAATGAAACAGTCTTTGTTAAGATATTCTCCAATTCTTGGTTAGTGACTTCAACTTGCCCATTCGCCTAAGGATGATATGGCAGAGATTTCCTATGGGTCATCTGATATCTCTGCAAAAAGGATTCCATCATTACAGATACAAACTGTGGTCCTTGGTTTGAAATAATTTCTCTTAGTGAACCAAATCTATGAAGAATTTGCTTGTAAGGAAAATCTGCTACTTTGTCCTCTCTTGCTACTGGCAATGCTTTCACCTTAGCCCATTTTGTTGCATAGTCTATACAAACAAGTATATAATGCCGCCCTTTAGATGGTGGATCAACAGGTCCCACAAAATTGATTCCCCAATTTTCAAATGGTTCCAGAGCTATTTGTGGCTAAAATGGCATCTCCATTACATTGGGGTAGGTCTTCCCATCCGTTGACATTCATCACAGTGCTTAACAAAGAATGAAACATCCTTTGTCATTGATAGCCAAAATTAACCAGCTCCTAAGATCTTATGAATTGTTCTAACCACCGAATAGTGTCCTCCTTCTGACTCATGATGGTAGGCGTGTACAACATCATAGACATCTAACTTAGCAACACATTTGCGAAGAACATGATCAAGGAACATTTTAAATAAAATTCCAGTAATCCACTGAAATCTAGAACTTTTACGAATTAACCTTCTTTTTTGTTTATGACTAAAGTGATTTGGACACTTCCCTGTTAGAAGGTAACTTGTCAGATCAACAAACCATGGTGGATGAATTGATATTGCAAATAAATGCTCATCTGGAAATGTGTCATCCACTGGTTCTTGATCATCCTGCAAAACAATTTTGGAAAGGAAGTCAACAACAACATTATCCTTCCAGACTTATCTATGATAGTCACATCAAATTCTTGCAACAACAGTAACCATTTGATAATGCGTCCACCTACTACAACCTTGCTTATCAAATATCTAATTGCAGCATGGTCTTGTTGATGTGTTTTTTATGCACTTCTCAACATAGGTAATGCATAGGTGCATCACCTCTCTTGAAAGACAATCTTCCACAATCAGAATGCAGAACACTATCCCAAGTTCTCTAATGTTAGGTCTTGATAGTGCTTGGAATATCTCATTTGTTTCATGTGATTTGCTGGAATCACAAGGCAGACTTACATATGAGTCACAAAGTGGGGAAGTTGGATCTGTAAATGGAGTTCTTAGGATGAGAGAGTTGCTGTACGTTTGCTGTAGGTTCAAACAACAGTCTTGAACTCCATTTTATCATTAGATTTGGCTTTACAATGTGCAATGAACCTTAGCATAGGTTACTTATTAAAAAAAGAAGGAAAAAGGTCAAGGAAGAGAGGAAGTTCCTAGATCTGAAACTATGAATGAACAATGATCATGGAGGCTGCTACAGTAGACAAACTCCCTAAACTAAGTTTTGCTTGGCTAAGAGGATCCTACAGTTACACAAAACCAGTGTAATCTTCTAAGGATTGCAGATTTTCAGATTACACACACACATCATGCACATGCAATCAAACTAATTTGCAGCAATAAAGTAAGGAAGCTTAGACTAGCTTTGCAAAGTGATTCATCATCAATGAACCACAAAAAACATGAGCTGAAAATTCATCAAATACTGAAACAATAATCACCATAACCACTTCCGTTCAAGAAATTAACACTACAACTAACATGGAAGTAGAACCATGCATGCAAGATGAGAAAAATCAATGAGAACATCCATAAAATCATGCAATGTTGTCTTCTATTGCTGCAAATGCTTTTTACACTAGGTCTCCAACTCTTTACAAATGAGGGGAAGACCCCTATTTATAGTTTTCCAAATCCCAAATGAGTGGCTTGGATTGAATTACATTGTGTGGCTTAGATTAGATTACACTAGGGTTTCACCTACCCCTCATTATTCAACAATTTAAAATACATCTTTTGTCTTTTTCCCTATTTTTTCTTGTAGTGGCCAGTCGCTGTAGCAATTTTGTCTTCTTGCTGATTTCCCTTTTCACTGTAGCTAAAACTGCTTGAAGGCTGCCTTTTTCCCATGATGGATTTGAAACATTTCTTAGCCAATCGAGTGCATCCCATTTGCATATTTTTATCATTGTTAAATGGATCAGATGATTTGATGAGACAACTCCTAATGGATCGTGATTGTTTGTTAGGAGGGAGGAAACAACCTCTCCCTCCCGCCACCTTCAAGGCCACCCTTTATAGATTTGTCATTGACTTCCTTGACATAGGCCCGCTTCTAATGCCAGCTATGTTGATGGGTGATACGAGGAAAGGTGGGCATATAATGAATGGTGACAGAAGCTATGTGATTTTCCTTGTTCAACTTTCTCAATGGGTCTCCCCAACGGACCCACAGTAGGCTCCTTGAATCCTGCGTACATGAAGTGCCGTAAGTGCATTCATACACAAATCAAGGCAAATGTTAGTCAAATCCTGCAAACTCCTTGTTAGATCCATTCATTCATCATCAAAAGATCATAATATTCATATTTGGAGCTCATTTGGACCATAAACATTAATGCACACTCAGGGGGTGGACGCCACAGGGCGGAAGGATGACGAATGACGGGCGACGGACGTCGGACGAAAGGAAAACAACCAACGGCGGACAACATCCCGCAAGGGCAGACACGCAAGCCCGAATGGAAGATGGGTGGCAGATGAAAGGAAAATGACCAACGGTGGACAACATTCCGCAAGGGCGGACCCGCAAGCTCGAATGGAAGGCAGGTGGTGGAAGGAAGGCAAATGGTGACAAAGGGATAGTAGTCCGGAAGGGAAGTTCCTAGATGGCGACGAAGGGATAACAGTCTGGAGGGAAGTTCTCGGACGACGATGGAGGGACTGCAGCCCGGAAGGGAAGTTCCCAGATGGCGACAGAGGGACAGCAGTCCGGAAGGGAAGTTCCCGGACAGCGACGAAGGGACAACAGTCTGGTAGGGAAGTTCCCGGACCTCACAAAACTTAGCAAAACCAAGATTTTCAATTTTAGCGCATGGGAAAAGGGGGAGAAAGAGTGCTAAGACAAACTTCCTCAAGATTTTACCTATTTTGAAAAAAAATAGAAGTTTGGAAGGGGAAAGTCGGAAGGTCACCGCCCTTTTGAAATGACAATGAGCACACAACAGCTTGGAAGGAAAGTCGCAGAGGGCCACGGAGGGACGGAGTTCCCGAAATGGCCACAGAGGGATGGAGTTCCAGAATGAAATTTCTGCAACTTCCTGAAACTTAACGAAACCTTGGTAGTTCACTTAGGCACCACAAAAACATCTCAAATCCATAAGAAACTTGTCCCCAAAGTCAAAAATGAAGGAAAAAGCGAATTGAGCGACCAGGGACCAAGTTAGCAAGAACAAGGAAAAAAGCGGAAAAAAGGAAGGGGACTTTGCTTCTCCCCATATTTGAATGCCCCAAGTAAAATGAAGGGCATGGAGCGACGTTTATGGGCCAATTGCCACTAATGGCATGCATTGATTTCTTTGTATGGCGGACCCAGGTTAGGTGAGATGTGGAATCTCACGCTTGTTTGCATGTTTGGTCAAGGCTCAAATAGAGAAACTAAGCGTGGGTCCCGCCATGCGGGTGGAATTTGGGTGTTAGTTGCTACTCAATAGTGAAACATGAGTGGCGACCCGCATGAGGTGACCCGCAGTTGCAGGTTTGCGAGGTCTGGAGGACGCTGAGGCAACAAACGAAGGGAAACCCGTAGGGGCACTTCTGCGAAAGCAAAAGACTTAGCGAAACTTAGATAGGTGAATTTGGTCAGGGGAATTTGATCATTTGAAGGCACATGACCAATATAGGCTCTAGGAAAGGGTCACACAAAATGAGACAAGAGCAAAACAGCTCGTTAGGAGCGAAAAGAGGGGGTCCCTGCCCATAGTGGGGTGTGTGTGCAAAAAATGCACAACAAATGGTGACATAATCTCTGGTTCCGATCTTCATGCTAGGGAAAACAAACCAGATGCTCGACCAAATGATCAAAAACCACTAGTTAATCCAACCTTCAGTATGCTGAAAATCCAAGTGTGTGCAGTTGCATTAATTCCCATCCTTCAGTTGCTACAAGAACCCAAGCTCTGTCAAGTTAAGCTACATAGTTTTTTCTAACTCCAAAAGCATCTAGGACATTGCCTCATTGCCAGTCAGGCGTCCATAGCCTTGACGAGGTTGTCGCTGTGATTCTCCTGAACATTGCTTTACTGTCGGCCGAGCATCCATAGCCCGGGTAGAGTAGCTCAGATACCCCTGAAAAGTTGAATTTCTTTTCTTTTGGTTTTCAGTATTTTGCTTTCTTTCTTTTGTTTCTTTTCTTTTGATTTTCAATTTTCAATTCTTTTCATTTCAACATACAAGCATTGAAGCTCACACTCAAGGCTGAGAATCACAGTGGCATTGAAGTAGAATTTTAGATTTTTTACTTAACTAGCCTTCACAAAGGACCTACAGTGACCTCAAGATTCTTAATTTGTGCAAAATATATAAGATTTCAGAATACACTGGGAATGAGATCAACCAAGGACTTATCCTCTTTGAATCAAACACCCAGATTCACTTGACACTAACAAAAGACCTTCACCATCCACTTTGAAAACTTGATTAGAGTTTAACAAAGAAATATGTAGAACAACCCCAGGCGATAAGTATGGTTGTTGTGCGCACAGATGTGCCCAACCAAAAGTAGAGGGACTAGTGCAAGAGCACCTAGGAAACACTAGGCAGTTACACTAGGCAATTAGGAAATCTAGGATGAATTTTTGTTTTTGATGTGTTGCCATGAAGGTCATGTTGACCATTGAGTAGAGGAGATAGCTTAGGGATATGTTTGATCTCTAGGATAGAAATTGAGGAAGGGTGGATGAGTTTAGAAACTCATTTTACTTAGTTTACAAGAAATTGGCAAAAGTTGCAAAATGGTGCATTTTGCAACTTTGCCACAATGTAACTGACATGTCCGACCAAGGGGAGGCATAACTACTTTTGTTGACCTATATAGGGTGTGCCTTGACCTGAGAGAAAAGTTGGAAGCATTTGAAATTGTTGAAGTTTTTAATTCAAGAAGGAGCAACTGTGTTTTTGTGAAAATTTCTTGATTTTTGCATTGTAGTGTTCCTTGATGGGTTGATCATAGCACTAAAATCTATGTAGGATGTAGTGTAAATAATCTTCAAGCTTTGTGTGCCAATAGTTAGTTCCTTTATTCAATTTCAAGCACTGTTTGTAAATAATTTTGATTCCACATTGTTGCTGGTCTGAACCAAGCAGTTTTGAGAAAATGGAGTGTTAGTACACTTTCCCACCGTATAAATTGTACGACCCTTTGGGAATAGTGACTAGACTCCATGGTTGTAAATATTGTAGAGTTTAGGGCTTTAGAAAAGACAGGAGATATGGTGGAAGTCTTGCCCTAGGCGAGCCAGGAAGAGTCCGGCTAGGGAAGACAGAAAGTGCAGAGCACTTGAGTTGCAGGGGTGTCTATTTCCAAACAAATCACAGGGTGGAGATGGCAGGTAAGTGTCTTGCCTAGATACAACATGAAAAAGGAAGCTCCATCAATTCAATTGATGTGAGAAGAATTTAACAGTTTGAAAGAAGCCAAGAAAGGACTAAAAAGACCTAATTTTACCCATTTTCAAATTAGGGTGCTGTACGGACAGTGAATACCTGAGACCTCAAAAATCTTTGAGAGGTGGGAAAATGAACCAGGAATCCCAAGAAAATATTGGGATGTTCTTTAGAAATATTTGAGAACAAACCTATTTTCTCGGAGAAAGAGGCCTAATTGGGGCTCCTAGGGCTAGTAGCCTTTTTTAGGTCTAAGAGAGGGTTTGGTGAAAACGACCTGTAGATAGAGTTAGGTGGACCCCTAATACCTTTAATGGGATGGATTGATGGTGTGAGAAGCACCTCCACACTCCTGCAAAGCTAAGTTCAAGGTTTGGAGTAGAATAGCCTTTAGGGTGGATTAAGGGCTAAGGAAGAGTTGGAGACATTGCACCAAGATTGACTTGGTAGGTTGATTTGTGATGGAAGTGGGGTTGGAAAAGAGAACCAGGGGAACCTCACCAAGAAGAAGTTCCTATAGGTTAAGGTGGTGAAGCAAGACACCAAGGAGGTCTTGCAAGCAAGACTTTGATCAGGAATCAGTGATTGATTCACTCAATCTCCCTATCAGGGACCCTGAGCAAAGCAACAATAAAATGGAAGCAAATCGAACGGAAAGTGAACACCAAAACTAACCAAAGTAGGACAATGAAAGAAAACAACGAAGAAACGACTCTAAAGCAAGCAACCTACAACAAACCAACTAACCTAAAGAAAGCAAGAAAGTGGAGTATTTACAGGAAACCTACACTACTAAAAAATGAGCTATGTACAAAGAGATATTTACAAAGCACTATGTTTAGGAAAGGTGAGCTGACATCAACACTCATTGGATTTCGTAGTGCATGCACAAGCAAATGGGTGATCACTATCGTTCTTAACCATGCAAATTCATCTTTATATTCTGAAAAAAGAAATTCAACGTTGCAGCACTCAAGTTCAGTCAGACGGTCAAGGAAAATCAACAATTGAGGAGGCTTGCTAAACCCATGGTTAATCCATAAACACGTTTGTCTCCCCTCATTGCCATAATCAAAATGATAAATGCAGCTATGAAAATCAACAAGAGCAAGGAAGGATAGAACCTGGATGTCGTCACATGGAGGTGGTAGCATTTGATAATCGAGAGCAAGCACTGCATCATCAATCATTGCATCAACAATCTCAGAGGGTGGCATGGAATCGTGCAACATTTCATGCATCAAGCCTGCATAAGGTAGGGAGAATGAGGCATCAAACACTTATTCCACATCTTGCGTGGAATCGACAATCCCTATTAGCTATTCTTCGAGAAGACAAACTTCATCTCGTTGATCTTCTGCAAACCTGGTGTCCACTTGATTGTTGTCCTCAAAAGGTAGCACGCTGTCCCACTTCATTTCCCAAGTGTTGTCCTTATTTATGTGGTGTTCAATGTTGTGGGACAATGACATGGACAAATATGTCCTATTGCAACTCCCTGAATGTGAATATGAAACAACAATGATCATGGTGGAAGGGCTCCAAGTTGCATCTTGTAGTCGGCCGAGTGCTTCATCTTTGTGGGAAGTCGTTGGAACACCCCTGCCTTTATCTTCTTCCTTTTGTATTGCATTTGTCTAATCAGGATGTTCGATCACTTCACCTTGGTCGCTATCGCTATAAATGGAGAAGGAACTGCTCTCCCACTCTCGGGGATCTAGTGTTTCATCAACGAGAGGTTCAGGTGGTATGTCTTCATCACTACCAACATCTGGGATGTACTCCTCTGCTGCGCTAATATACCCTTGTGGCATGGTTCCAAGTGGGAGGAAAACAAGAAGAGACACTAGTCCATCAAGGGGATCAATGTATGCTGAACGATCCACCCTTGAAAGTTTTCTACAAATCCTATCATCCATCGCGTACAAGTGCTCTACAGGGGGGAAGGACCTTGGATGACTGTTGGACAACATTCCCATCTGCTCCACTCCATTGTTCAAAAGCTCGGGACTGCTTTGCTGTCCTTCTTCCTTTGTTGTCCTTCTTCCTTTGCTGTCCTAATGCCTTCTTGAGGACTATTTTCAATTGAGTTGTCATTTGGTTCCAGTTCTTGATCTTTTACTTCAATCTGGGCAGCAAGTAGAGGAGGCCGAGCGCTTGGTTGCTCCGCTTGTCCTCTAACTTGTTGGACAACTTCTTGGCATAGCTTGCACACAAACTCAGAGTGTGATAAATCATGGAGCCTACACCAATTCAGTAGCAACAAAACCTCCAAATCCACCTGATATCTTAGCTCAAACCAATCCTTTTCCAACCTGGAGATGAGCTGGTCATATCTATCCATGATCGGGTCCTCATCATCACTTGGGAGGGAAGTTGGATGGCGAACAACCGTGAGCTGTAGTTGTTCCCACTCCTCCAAATCTGCATTTTTCAAATTCTTGATCGCTGTCGTTTATGAAGGAGAGGTCTTCTAGTCTGATTTCACTTATGCCTTCATCATCATTTTTTGTTTTTGCAAGGCTGTCATCCCTTTCCTCTTGCTGATTTTCCTCTTTTTGATTTTCAACATCCTCATGAGCTACTGCAAACTTTGTTGACCCATCCTCAACTGCCAATGACTCCTCTTCTAGATTAGAGGATTGCTCTTTGCTGATAGAGGAAAGGCCTTCCAACTCCCTTCCGACTGAATTTTCATCGCAACCTTTTGCTATCCCAAAGAATTCATCTTCTTCTTCTTGACTGCGATCCTGAGTGTTTGTTGTCCAAGCATGAGCGTGTGTCCAACCTCTTAGTCCAACGTGAATATGCTGTCCTCCAAATGTTGACAGCTCCGTTGCCTTGGCAGATGATCCCTCCTTGACAGTTGGCTACTCCAATTTGTTGAAACAACCCTTAGCTTGAGTAATAATGTTTGCACATGACGAACAAGTCAACTTTGAGTGAGGTGCATTGTGAAATCTGCACCAACTTGACATCAGTACGTCTTCCAATCTTAATCTGTCCTTGTTGCTCAAATGTTCCTGGATCAACTCCTTGAACGCTTTGGTTGCCATGGTTGTCAATTCTTCCTTCGAGTCTGCAAGGGCTTAAAGGTTGATAGATTTCCCAAAAGGGAATTTCTCCCTGCAAGACTCTTTCGATCTTGCTCAGAAAAATTAGACACCCCAATTCATTGTGCTTGTGAGTGCAATAAATCCTGCACTTGTCTGTCGATGCAAATTGCTGTTGTGGTTTGCTCAATCTCTTGTTTAAAGCTGCATGCAACTGAGTGATGTCAATTTGTACATGCTGCTCCACTTTGAATCAACTTCTTTTGCCTTCGGAATTTTTTGATTTTAAGTTTCAACATGTGATGAGATTTCCCTATCTCAGATTTCTTTTTGAAAGTGTTCTTTTCAACTTCCAACTTTCAACTTTGTAGCCTCAACATGTCAGACCCTCCTTTTAGCGCTAGTTCTGTTGATGTGTTTTTTATGCACTTCTCAACACAAGTAATGCATAGGTGCATCACCTCTCTTGAAAGACAATCTTCCGCAATCAGATTGCAAAACACTATCCAAAGGTCTGTCAGATCTTGACAGTGCTTGGAATATCTCAGTTGTTTTGTGTGATTTGCTGGAATCACAAGGTGGACTTACAGATGAGTCATAAAGTGGGGAAGTTGGATCTATAAATGGAGTTCTTAGGATGGGAGAGTTGCTGTATGTTTGCTGCAGGTTCAAACAACATTCTTGAACTCCATTTTATCATTGGATTTGGTTTTACAATGTGCAATGAATCATAGCATAGGTTACTTATTAAAAAAAAGGGAAAAAGAGAAGGGAAGAGAGGAAGTTCCTGGATTTGAAACTATGAATGAACAATGATCATGAAGGCTGCTATAGTAGACAAAATCCCTAACTAGGTTTTGCTTGGCCAAGAGGATCCTACAGTTACACAAACCAGTGCAATCTTCTAAGGATTGCAGATTTTCAGATTACACACACACATCATGCACATGCAATCAAAATAAATTGCAGCAATAAAGGAAGGAAGCTCATACTAGCTTTGCAAAGTGATTCATCATCAATGAACCAAAAAAAGAATGAGTTAGAAATTCATCAAATACTAAAACAATAATCACCATAACCACTTCCATTCAATAAACTAACACTACAACTAACATGGAAGTAGAACCATGCATGCAAGATGAGCAAAATCAAAGAGAACATCCATAAAATCATGCAATGGTGTCTGCTATTGCTGCAAATGCTTTTTACACCAGGTCTCCAACCCTTTACAAATGAGGGGAAGACCCCTATTTATATTTTTCCAATGCCCAAATAAATGAATTGGATTGAATTACATTGTGTGGCTTAGATTTGATTACACTAGGGCTTCACCTACCCCTCATTATTCAACAATTTAAAATACATCTTTTGTCTTTTCCCTATTTTTTCTTGTAGTGGCCAGCCACTGTAGCAATTTTGTCTTCTTGCTGATTTCCCTTTTCACTGTAGTTGAAACTGCTTGAAGGCTACCTTTTTCCCATGATGGATTTGAAACATTTCTTAGCCAATCGAGTGCATCCCGTTTGCAGATTTGTATCTTTGTTAAATGGATCAGATGATTTGATGAGACAACTCCTAACATATCGTGATTATTTGTTTGGAGGGAGGAAACAACCGCTCCCTCCTGCCACCTTCAAGGCCACCCTTTATAGATTTGTCATTGACTTCCTTGACATAGGCCTGCTTCTAATGCCAACTCTGTTGATGGGTTCTACAAGGAAAGGTGGGCATAAAATGAATGGTGACAGTAGCTATGTGCTTTTCCTTGTTCAACTTTCTCAATGGGTCTCCTCGACGAACCCATGGTAGGCTTCTTGAATCCTGCGTACATGAAGTGCCGTAAGTGCATTCATACACAAATCAAGGCAAATGTTGGTCAAATCCTACAAACTCCTTGTTAGATCCATTCATGCATCATCAAAAGATCATAATATTCATATTTGGAGCTCATTTGGACCATAAACATTAATGCGCACTCAGGGGGTGGATTTCACAGGGCAGAAGGATACCGAACGATGGGCGACAAATGATAGGCGAACGTCGAACGCCGAATGGAAGGCAAGCAACCAACTCCAGACAACATCCCGCAAGGGCGGACTTGCAAGCCTGGACGAAAGGCGGGCGATGAACGGAAGGAAAACAACCAACGACAGACAGTATTCTGCAAGGGCAGACCCACAAGCCCGGATGGAAGGCGAGCGGCAGACAGAAGCCAAATGGCGATGGAGGGACAATAGTCTGGAAGGGGAGTTCCCAGACAGCGATGGAGGGACAACAGTTCAGAGGGGAAGTTCTCGGATGGTGATGAAGGGATAGCAGCCCGAAAGGGAAGTTCCCAGACGGCGACAGAGGGACAACAGTTTGGAAGGGAAGTTCCCAGACGACGATGGAGGGACAACAGTCTGGAAGGGAAGTTCCTAGACGGCGACATAGGGACAACAGTTTGGAAGGGAAGTTCCTGGACCTCAAAAAATTTAACAAAACCAAGATTTTCAATTTTAGTGCATGAGAAAAGGGGGAGAAAGAGTGCTAAGACAAAATTCCTCAAGATTTGACCTATTTTGAAAAAAATGGAAGTTTGGAAGGGGAAAGCCGGAGGGTCACCGCCCTTTTGAAATGACAATGAGCACACATTGGCTTAGATGGAAAGTCCCAGACGACCATGGAGGGACGGAGTTCTGGAAATGGCCAAGGAGGGACGGAGTTCCAGAAATGTCTAAGGTGGGACGGAGTTCTGGAAATGGCCAAGGAGGGACGAAGTTCCCGAAATGGCCATGGGGGGACGAAGTTCCAGAATGAAATTCCTGTAACTTTCCAAAACTTAACGAAACCTTGGCAGTTCACTTAGGCACCACAAAAAAATCCCAAATCCATAGGAAACTTGTACCCAAAGTCAAAAATGAAGGAAAAAGCGAATCGAGCGATCAGGGACCAAGTTAGCAGGAACAAGGCCAAAAGCAAAAAAAGGAAGGGGACTTTGCTTCTCCCCAGATTTGAATGCCCCAAGTAAAATGAAGGGCATGGAGCAACGTTTATGGGCCAATTGCCACTAATGGTGAGCATTTATTTCTTTGTATGGCGGACCCAGGTTAGGTGAGATGTGGAATCTCACGCTTGTTTGGATGCTCGGTTAAGGCTTAGACAAAGAAACTAAGTGCGGGTCCCACCATGCAGGCGGGAGTTGGGCGTTAGTCACTACTCAATAGTGAAACATGAGCGGTGACCCACATGAGGCGACCCATAGTTGCAGGTCCACGAGGCCTGGAGGATGCCGGGGCAACGCACAAAGGGAAACCCACAGGTGCACTTCCGCGAAAGCAAAAGAACTATCGAAACTTAGATAGGTGAATTTGGTTAGGGGAATTTGATCATTTGAAGGCACATGACCAATTTAGGCTCTAGGAAAGGGGCACACAAAATGAAATGGGAGCAAAGCAACCCGTCGAGAGCGAAAAATGGGGTCCCTACCTACAGTGGGGTGGATGTGCAAAACATGCACAATAGGTATGTATGTACATAAACTTTGTAACCTGTAATATAATGCTTGAATTTGTTAATTGCATATACTACAACTAAAAATGCTTTTTCTATTGTTGTATAATTTCTTTCAGCAAGATTTAGATTTTTGCTAACATAATAGATTGCATGCATGGCATCATTGTCATCTTCTTGTCCTAATACTGCACGAATAGCTAAATTGGATGCATCAACATGTATGTAAAATGGAACTCCCCAAATAGGTCCTTTGATGATTGGAGAAGTTGTTAATTTTTTTTTAATTATCTGAAAATATTTTTGACAATCATCTGTCCATCCAAACTCCTCATCTTTTTTGAGCAATGTAAACAAAGGTCCAACAATTTTACTAAACCCTTCAATAAATCTTATGTAATATTCGACATGCCCAAGGAAGCTGCGAACACCTGATTGGTTCATAGGGATCTCAATGTTTTGAATAATTTCAACTTTCTTGGGGTCAACTTTTATCCCCTCTTTTGAGATGTGATGTCCTAGAACAATACCTTATGTCATCATAATAGAAGTTTTTTCATGATTTAGGGATAACCTGTAGTCTTTACATCTTTGTAAAACCTTTTCTAAGTTTTGAAGTGCTTCCTCAAATGTTTTTGTATGAATTGGAAAGTCACCCATATAAACTTCGACACACGAAGTGGTGAAATCAACAAAGATAGCAAGGACTGCTCTTTTAAAAGTGGCTGGTGCATTACATAGTCCAAATGGTAAAACTGTATAAGCGTATGTACCCCAAGGATAGGTAAAAGTAGTTTTATCTTGATCTTCAGGAGCTACTTGGACCTGATTGTATCCACTAAAGCCATCAAGAAAAGAGAAATAATTGCTGCCTGCTAGGTTATCAAGTACTTGATCAATTAATGGTAATGGAAAATGATCCTTCTTTGTGGCTTTATTCAATTCTCTATAATCCACACACACACGCCATTTACCATTTTTCTTGGGGACAATAACCAATGGAGAAACTCATTGACTATCAGATTTGGGTAAATGAACCCTACTTTTAGCAACTTTTCTATTTCTTGTTTAACAATATCATGAAGAACAAGATTGATTCGCCTTTGACCTTGTCTGATTGGTTTTACATCTTCAGTGTAAATGTGATGACTACAAATTGAAGGATGAATTCCTCTCATATCCGTATACTCCCAAACAAATACTTCAGTATGTTTTTCTAAAGTTTCCTTCAATTCTTTTTCTTGTGTTGGGGATAAAGATTAATTAATGTTGAGAGGTTTATCCCCAGCTATTGTAATTTCTTTAGTGCCATTTTTAGAATCAAGGGAATTTTCAACAAGTGTATTTAGAGGACAAGAGTGTTTTTGATGCAATGTTGCTTGACAATTTCCTTTCTCAATTGGATTAATGTCTTCAAAAGTAAACTCTTGTTCTTCACATTCATTAACATGTTCAACCAAAGTAACCATAACTAACTCTACAATGCCATCACCCTTTGATTCTATATCCCCATCAACCCAAAGTTGAGTGTTTGGTTGAATTGATGGTTGTGCTGGTGGATAGAGTGACAATTCTTTTTGTTTCTAACCATTTGAAATGATCCTACTTCCAAATCTACAATCTATTAAGGTGGTAGTAGTAGCTAACCATGGTCTTCACAAGATGATTGGATAACCAAAATCTTTCTTTTTGGCTTTAAGAACCAAAAAGTCAATTGGATAGTCTCACGTGTCAATGGTGACTATGATCTCTTCTATGATACCTTCAGGTTTGGTAGTAGATTGGTTAGCCAACTGTAAAACAATTGTTGTTGGATGAATAGTTGTCATTCCTAACATTTCAACAGTATCAGTGTGATAACATTAATGGCAGCTCCCAAATCAATTAGAACATTGGATATCTCTACTCCATTAATACTCAAGGTTATTATAGGACTACCAGGATCATTATATTTATGAGGAAGCAATCTTCCTAATAACACATCAGTGAGTTTTGTCCCTATTTGTATTGTGGGAGGTAATTTCTTCTTCCTCCTTGGAGTTTTCATGCAAAGGGGACTTTACCAACTGATTTATCTCTGGTATGTCTTTAATGACTTGTAACAATGGTATTTCAATGTTAATCTTCTTCAACTCACAAAAAAGTTGAGAATCAACAACATTCATGTAACTGGGTTGGGAGATTTCAAGAGTGACTTTTTCTTCCTTCAATCTCTTAGGGTAAAGTTCTTGATTGAATTTTTGTCCATCCTTAGAGTTTTTTTTTTCTTCTGAATTCTCATTTTCTTTCCCACCTTTTTGAACTTCTTCTGTTGGTGTAGTTTGAACAATCTGATTTCTCAATTGAATATCATTAGCATCAATCACGTTCAAATTAGGGGAATTTGCATCATTACGGGCATTTCTTGGATTTGCAATCGGTTGGGATGTAAATTGAGGCTGGTTTACTTGTTCATTAGTAGAATTAGGGGCATTGATTGCTGGAGGTGTTTGCACCCAGGGATGTTTCTGCCCCTGATTTTTCCATGGTTGAACTGCATCTGGTTTTGTTGCCATGATGGTTGATTTGATTGTCACTATGGCTGCTAATTAGCTTGCCATTGTGACTGGTTCCACTAAGGATTCATCCATTTAGGTTGACCCCAATATGTAGGTGGTGGTTGTGCTTGATATGGAGGGATCCATTGATTCTGGTTTTTCCAAGGATTTTGATTCTAGTTAGATGTAGAACCATATTGCCTTTGATAAAGCATTATACCTTGTGTTTTGAGGTCTTTAGCCAACATAATTAAGCTCTTCCTATACCATAGGTGGTTTCTTCAAATTGATCTTAATCCCAACCAAAAGATTGCATGAACTTGTTAAGTGTTGTTTCTCACAAATCTCACAGATATCAACTTGATTCAATGGACACTCTCTTAAAAGATGTTCCCCCCTACACTTGGAACAATAAATAGACAAAGGTTCAATATTCTTCTTATCTCCTTGCATGCTGAGATGAAGAAGTAAATCAGTTTTCATGTTTGCTAATTCCTCCATTACTTCTGACACATCAGTAGTATGAGCCTTGTTTCTTTTGGAGTTTCTAGTCCCTACTCTAGTCCTAGAGTAGTTTCTACATATTTCAACAATATCATCCAAGGAAAACTTATTAATGTCTCCTTTCCCCATAAGATTCAAAGACTCGCTTGATTCATCATCAATTCCTCTTAGAAAAAATGTTTTACTAATTTCACCATCCAACCCATTAGTACACCTCTGGTGCACAAACTGAAATCTATTAGTGTAATCTTCCAAACTTTCATCCTCCATTTTTCTTATTCGAAAGAATTCCTCTTTCCTATCCCTTACTCGACAGTAATCTTGGTACTTATCCAAGAACTCAGTTTCCATTTGCTGCCAAGTTGCAATCGTTCCTGCACCCAAACCCATGAACCATTGTAAAGCTGACTCTTTCAAGGTAGAAGGAAATAACTTCAACCTCTGGTTATCATTTGTATTATCATAGGTCTAGCATAAAAAATTGAACTCGAAAAGGAATTGATCAGGATCCTCAGAAGTTTTTCCCCTAAAGGTAGGCAAAACCGAGGGTGAAATATTCTTCATAGGAGGTTCATCAATCTGTCTTTCAAGATTAACAGGATAAGAAAAGGTCCTATTTGCTGGTGGACGTATTGGTTGGTCACCCATTTCTTCTTCCTAAAATGGATCTCTATTCTCTTCTTGATTTTTGATCTGATGTTGCTAAATGTCTTGTTCTTGATCGAAATCAATATTTCTTCAAAAATCAATGTTTCGTGGAAGAAATCTCCCTAGATGGTCTCTATTTCGTCTCATCTACAATTTAAATCTATCTTCCTTATCAAAACTAAGGCTTCACACTTAATATCCAAATCTTTTAATCCCCAACAATGGCGCCAAAAATGATGGGCAAGGTTGTTGATGCCACAACTTGCATCATTTAGTCAATTAATTATCGAACCGGGTGTGTCTCAGAGCTATATGCGATAAGGATGTTTGTCACAAATTTTTGGGGGGTTTTGCACTGTAAACAGTGACTTCTGGTTTTGGTTTGGCTCATTCAGGAGCTTTTAGGAGCTCTCAGGAGCTGAACTTCAGCGACTAATTCCTAAAGATTAATTCTATATTATTTCCTAATTTAAAGTTATTTTGACTTAATTTTGACTTCACTTGACTTGATTGAGACAAATTCATGGAAAAGACTAAAATTTAACTTAATTCTTAATCTAGAATTCGAAATCCAAATGTAATTCTAATTTACTTCAAATGAAATCTATTTTAAGATTTGCTGGAAAATAAATGCTATTTTAAAGAACAAAAATAATTTGCAAAGAAATAATTATTAACCTAGAAAACATAAACACTAATTTCCATGAATAGATTCCAAACAAGTTTCAGTTTCATCTTTCCATAAGTTTCCATCATTGTTTCCATTAAACCTAGCAGATAATTATCAAACTTAATTTCTACAAATAGTATCTAAATCTTGATTAACTCAATAAACTTCATAATGAATCTAATAAACCATTCTAACCATGACGAAATTTAGCTTAAAAATGATTAAACACAGTTGCTGAAAATGATTCAAACAAAATTAACATTCCAGATTTAATATCCAATGAACAAAAATAAAATAAACTCAGAGAAATACCACACAAGGTCAATTCCTTTGGTTGAGCAGGCCCTGCTCTTCCTCTAGCGAGACCTCTAACACAATGATTCAAATTAACTTCTTATTTTCATTCAAATTGATCAAAATAGGGATTCAAAACAAAGTAGTGCAGCCATTACAAGATTCTAGTAAAAAATTATCTAACTCCTTTCTAAAACCTAAAGATGGATATTTATAACTATATCCTTATTGAATTCAAAACATGGCGTTAACTGCCAAGATACAAGAGATTAAAACAAAACTAAAATAGAACTAAAAATAGACAGAGGGAAAAATGCCAGATCAATACTGGGACTAGAAGTTCCTAAACTGACTAAGAGGAGTTGATTTAAAACTTTAGTGATTCATCATCTAGCTGGGGTGATCAGTGGCGTGATTGTCTTCATGTGGTTAAATAGGGAGTTTTACTTTATCTTTGAATGAAGTCATCAATCATCAGTCTTAAATAGCCTGAATAAGATCCTTAAGAATAGGATACCAATTATGACAGTAAAAGATTAAAATTGCATAATTAACTCATCATTATCATCACAAAAGAAACACATTTAATATAAATCATTACCTCTAATATATTTACCAAATTAGCCAAACATAAATTAAAACAAGTAAATATATCAACTTATAGTCTACCGCCAGTCATGTTAATTAATAAAATAAACAAGTTTTTTAAAGCATAAAATGACTATTTGAAAGTATTTCTGAGCCCCTCATCGCTTTTGCAAGATCTCCTAGGTAAGAGATTTGTTTCTTAATAATAAATATTCTCCACTTTAATGGGGTTTTAATCTTCCAAAGTATGTGCCTCCACCAAGATCTCTTTCCAATAACCACATTTGTGAAGTTTTCCTTATATCCTAACCTCAGTGTGTACTTACCCAAAGATCGGTTCTTGGGCCAAACTAACTTGTCAATCTCTTTACTTAATTTGACATGGCTCCATTTCAATCTCTTCACAAATGTACCCTTGGGAATGAGAGCAATGAAGGTAGAGTTAAAAGCCGCTAAAATCTTCCCCATCTGTCTTGACTACCTCACCACCCTTAATAGGTTCCCACCAAACAAATAAAAAAACCTATTGAACAATTCCATAGTCCAACAATAAGGTCCAATATTTTTTTTCCTTTCGAAAGGTACCCAAGGTAGACCAAACTCTTCCTTAAGAGACTTCATCAACAAGCCTCCCATTGTCCTCCTCAATTATAAAACCTCAGAAGAAATAACTAATTTAACAATCTCCTATATATTGGCTATGACAGGTTCCTTGTACACACTCAACATGTGATTCCCAAATCAATAATATTCTTGGATGATTGCACCACAGAATTGTCCTCGTTTCTAATTACCCAAGTAGTGTTTTTATTTTTATGGTGATTACCAAAATTATGAAAAAAATAGTGTTTCATCACCATTTTCCAACCACAAAGCTCTACTTTTTAGTTTCCATAAAGCTTCAATATCTTCCAGTAGTTTCCTCATCTAAAGATACATTACATTTAGCTTTCTCTTAGAAGCCTCATCAAAGACGAATTCCAAAATCTTGACCATAGAAATCAACAATCAATTATTCTACAATTGCTATCTCTTGTTCAACTTGTGCTTATTGACAACTTAGGTAACCACTACTTTTCATATTTACAAGAAGTTGTAAACAAGTTGACTCCTTGGAAAGAGCATGAAATGCAACCCACTTATCATTCACCAACTTAATTAAGTCATCCTCCTTCAACCACAAAGTGTTGACTTTACATGAACTTATAGGCTTATAGTCCTCAATTTTTAACATGGGAAGATGATCAAAATCATTAGCCGATGACACCAATGATCTAATCCTTTCATAATTCAACAAAAAAACATTAATTAAAAAATCTTTCTTGAGACTTCCTCAACAAGCATCCCATTTTATTCCTCCATTACAAAGCTTGGGAAGAAAACAATTATTTTAATAATCTCCTATATGTTGGTTATGATAAGTTCCTTGTACTCACTCCTAGAGTGTGTGACTCCCAAACATACAATCTTATTGAATGATTGCACTATATAATCATTGTCCTTTCTCATTCCCCAACTAGTATTCTTATTTTTCAAAAATATGAAAAAACATAGTGTTTTCATCACTATTTTTAATCACAAAGCTCTACTTCTTAGTCTCTATAGATCTTCAATATATACCAATAGTTTCCTCTTCTTAAAATCCAATACATTTAGCTTTCTCTTAGAAGCCTGATAAAAAACTAATTCCAAAATCTTGACGAAAATCAGTGATCAATTGTTGCACAATAGTTATCTCTTATTCAACTTCCTTATGCTTTTTGACAACCTAAGCAACCATTGCTTTCTTTACTTCTTTTTAGATTTGCATCAAGTTGTAAACAAGTTGAATCCTTGGAACGAACATCATAGGCAACCCACTTGTCATCAACCAACTTAATGAAGTCATTCTCCTCCAACCACAAATTATTAAATTTAAATGAACTTAGATGCTTATAGCCCTCAATCTATAACAATGAGTGAAGATGATAAAAATGACACATGATGACACCAATGATCTAATCCTCATAGAACCATTGAACAAAGAATTGTTAATTAAAAATCTATCTAAATGCTTTGCCACTATCAATTCCAACTCTCATATTCCTCCAAGTAGGAATTGAATTAATAGATTCCATATCCACCACACTAGTATCATCAAATTTGTTCAAGAATAACCAACCAGTGGATTAATTGTAGCAACATTGACCCACATTTTAGCTCTTTGTATAGTCAAATTCAACCTCAATAATGGTATTATTAACTTTAAGCAAATAAATCCTCCCAATAAACTATCCTCTCCTCATAAGGCCCATAAATATTTACCACAAGGAAAAAATTTCCCAATTCAGAAGAGTGAATTTACAAACCAACGCCAAAAACATAATTTTAGACCATATCAACCAATAGGATGGCGCCTACAAGTTTTGTAAGAAGATTAATACAAGCAATATTTTTATGTGGTTTTCTCTTGTAAGGGTTTCCACATAAAATTGTGTCTCTCTTGTGCATGTTCTCAAATTGCTACATCTTGCATGAATAATATTGCTCAAGGATAATTAGGGCATGAAGTAATATTGCTATATTGAGTTAAGGAGGAATAAAGTTTTAATATATATTGATTCACCCCCCCTCTTAGTATTCGTATGCATTTCATCAATTGGTATCAGAGCCAAGTTCCTTCAAAGTGATCCTAACCACTTGAAGGTAGATCTTGGAAACACACATGGTGGAAGGATTTGAATTCTTCTCAAATAGGGCACCACTATTTGATGGATCAAACTATGCCTTTTGGAGCATAAGGATGGAGACTTACTTGAGTGCCATTGGATACAATATTTGGCAATCTATTGAAGTTTTCTATACTCCCCCCACTACCCCAATCACAAATTAAGCTGAAAATAAAGCAAGTGAGAACAACGCCAAAGCAAAGAATACAATTTTTGTGGATTAGTCGAATTAGAGTTCGTGAAGGCCATGCATTGCAAATATGCTAAATATATGTGGGATAAGCTAAAAACATATACAAAGGAGATGACAAGGTGAAGAAGGCCAAGCTTCAAACCCACGATAGATAATTTGAGAGTTTGAAGATGAAGGATGAAGAGGATATCATTGCTTGCCTACTGCGTGTGGATGAAATTGTCAATACTATCTGTGGACTTGGAGAAAAGGTTGAAGAGGCAACAATTGTGCAAGAAGTATTGAGATCTCTTCCAATGAGATTTGATGTGAAAGTTTACACCATCGAGTAAATGAAGGATATAGACACTTTGAGGATGTATGAGTTGCATGGAATACTTATGACATATGAGATGAGGACAGAGAAAGAGAAGCCATCGAAAAGGGAAGCCTCTTTTAAAGCATCTAAGAAGACAGAGAACAAAGGATATACATCAAGTGAAAGTTCAAGTGATGAAGAAGCACACTTTGCAAGAAAGAACAAGAAAGAATCCAACAAGCACAAAGGTAAGTCTACCCTTAAATATTTTAATTGTGGTAGAATAGGTCATTTTGCTTCTAAATGTTCATAGACCGAAAGCAAAAGTAGTGAAGAAGAAGAAGAATATCACAAAAGGAAAGAAAAAGAAACATCATTACAACAAGAAAAGAAGTGCATAAGGAAAGTAAGGAAAAAAGAATTCCAAAGATATAAAAAGAGTCTCTACACTCAAGAAAAAAGTTGCTCATCCGAAGAAAGTAGTGAAATGTATTCTGATAGCGAACTAGAGGAGATTCTCTTTATGACGATAGATGAAAAGAAGGAAGAAGACAAAAAGGAAGAAGATTCGAAAGAACACATTGAAGATGATGAAGAAGAGGATTTTGAGAAGGAACTACAATTTGCTTACAACACGATCAAGAAATTCAAGAGAATAAATTCAAGACTAAAATCACAATTTCAAGAAGAAAGTAGAGCTAAAGAATTAGAAAGAACAATCATGGACCTGAAAGTTCAAATTTAGGAAGGCAAGTGAATTGAAGAAGTCATAAGAGATCAACTAAAGGAAAAATAATTGGAGTGCAAGAAGTTGGAGCTTGATGTTGTCTCTTTAAGGAAGTTGGAAAAATCAAATCAAAGTATGAAGTATGAAAAGAACACCAAAATCCTAGAAGATATAATAAAGTCCCAAAGATCATCATTTATTAAGACGGCCTTGGTTTTGAAGAAAAACATAAGACAATTAAAGAAGGTTCATGCTCCAATACCGCAAAGTTTCCCAAGAAGAGAAATGAAGAAAATACCAAAAGTTATGTGAATATACTCAAAGGATCAATCAATGATGACAATTTAAGGAATAGAGAGAGCAATGTTACTCAAAAAAATTAGCATTTCTCACAAGGACAAAAATGAAGGCTTCAAGAGATCATTCCCTCAAAAGAAAGCACAAAAAAACAAGTTCCAATATTTTTTATGGCTATTGTTTCTTTTGCAATAAGTTTAGTCATAAGGCAAAATATTCTAGAGCTTGTGAAAGGAGAGATTTGGGTTTCCTAAAATGATACTATAATCCATTTGCTCCTTTAATGGATTACAATGTCATAATGCTACAAATACAATAATTTTGGCCATATGGGGCGTTCATGTAGAAGCAATTTCATTGAACCTCCAAAGCAAAACAAGGAGGATGTTTCTGAGAAACCAAAAGAGGAATCTACAAAAAAGGGAAAAAGGAGGTTGATACAAAAGGAAAATCCATACTTGTACAAGCAGCTCTACATACACAACATGAAGAAAATTAGTGGTACATTGATTGTGGCTGCTCAAGACATATGATAGGAGATAAAAACAAGTTGATCATGTTGAAGGAGATTGATGGAGGATCTTTAAAGTTTGGGGACAATGCTACAACAAGAATCACATGAAAAGGAACACTTAGTTTTGACAACGAAAAGATAAGGACTGAGAATATTCTATATGTGGAAGGATTGAAACACAATCTTCTAAGTGTAAGTAATTGTGTGATCAAGGACATACACTTGCATTTCATCTAAGAGGTTGTGAAATTAGAAAAACAAGAACATGAAAGATGGTTGTAGATGCTAGTAGGACTGCAAACAATCTCTATACTCTTACAAAAGTCAAAGGAGAAAAGTGTTTCATGGCACAAGAAGATGAGAGTTGGTTATGACACAAAAGGATGGGACATCTAAATTTTGGCAACCTAGTGAAGATTAGCCATAAGCAAGCCGTAAGGGACATGTCGAGGATAGCAAAGCCATTCAATACAATAAGTAAATAGTGCCAATGTGGAAAGAAAACAACATTGAGTTTCAAGTCAAATGAGTTCTCTACATCAAAACCTTTGGAACTCATTCATACTGAATTATGTGGGCCAACAAGGAGCAAAAGCTTGCAAGGTGAGCTATTTTATGTTATTAACATATGATTTTTATAGGATGACTTAGATTACCTTCCTAAAGGAAAAATTAGAAGCTCTTGAAAAATTTAAGATATTTAGATCTCTCATAGAAAATGAAAACGGGTTAAGAATCAAGTGCCTTATATTGGATAGAGGAGGAGAATTCACCTCAAATGAGTTTGAAGATTTATGTGAATGCCACGAAATAAAAAGACAATATTCAACTACAAGGACTCCACAACAAAATGAAATTGTTGAAAGGAAGAATATGACAATCCAAGGTTTGGAAAGAGCAATGTTGAATGTGTCAAAGCTTGCAGACACTTTTTGCAAAGAAGTGATGCATATGATAGTCTATGTTCTAAATAGAGCACAAATTAGGGTACACAATAATAAAACACCCTATGAACTTTGGAATAAGGCTTGCATTAGTGAAATAATTTAAAGTGTTTGGAAGCAAATGCTATATCAGGGGAGATGATGAATACTTGAGAAAATTTGATTCAAGGTGTGATGAAGGAATCTTCCTTGGATATTCCACTAGAAGCAAAGCCTATAGATGTTATATTAAAATATTGCACAAAATTGTTGAAAGTGCAAATGTGAGAGTTGATGAAGAGAAACATAAAAAAAAAACAATACAAGTTGATCATTAAGAGATAACATTAAAGAGGAAGAAGTAGAGGGAGAAGATGAAAATGTTGAGGTTGAACAAGGAGATCCAAAAACACCATCTAGAGCACCATCCAGGACTCCATATATATTTGTTCAAAAGAACCATCCAAAAAATCTAATCATTGGTGACAAAGATACATAGATTCAAACAAGATGGAGATTAGCCATTCATTTTAACATACAAATTTATGCTTTCTATCTAAAATGGAACCAAATAATTTTACAGAAGCAAGTGAAGAGAAGCAATGTATAAAAGCTATGGAAGAAGAATTGGATCAAATTGAGAAGAATGAAACTTGGGAAATTGTTCCAAGACTTAAAGATAAAAATGTGATTGGCACAAAATAGGTATTTAGGAACAAGTTAAACAAAGATGGCCAAGTTGTGAGGAACAAGGAAAGATTAGTGTACAAAGGATATGCTCAAGTTGAAGGTATTGATTTCAAAGAAACCTTTGCCCCTGTTGCTTGAATGGAGGCTATAAGGATGTTATTAGCATTTGTTTTTTCAAGAATTTCAAAGTCCATCAAATGGATGTCAAGTCAGCCTTTCTTAATAGAAAGTTGGAGGAAGAAGTGCACATTGAATAGTCAAAAGAGTTTCTTCTATCAAAGAATGAGGACTATGTATGTAGACTAAAGAAGGCATTTTATGGGCTGAAACAAGTCCCTAGGGCTTGGTACTCAAGGTTGGACAAGTATCTACAACAATAGGGCTTTAAAAAGGGGATTTTCGATAGCAATCTATACATCAAAATTGAAGGTGATCATCAATTGATTGTTGTAGTTTATGTGGATGGAATTATTTTTGGAGGTAGCAATGATAATATGTGCCAAGAGTTTGTAAAGAACATGCAAAAGGAGTTCAAAATATCCATGCTTGGTGAGCTTTCTTTCTTTCTTGGGTTACAAATTTCCCAATCAGATAAGGGAATATTCATTTCATAGACCAAGTATACTAAAGAAATGTTAAAGAAGTTTAGGATGGAGGACTACAATATAGTAAGTACTCCCATGGTCACATGATACAAATTAAGCAAGGATAATGAATCTCCGAAGGAAAATCAAACCCCATATAGGTCCATGATTGGAAGCTTGCTATATTTGATAGCAACAAGACCTGACATTATGCAAGTGTTAGGCTTATTTGATGGCTAAATTTCCTTTGTTGATTTAGGCTTTTATCATTCCATTTGCTAAGTTTCACAATTATTCCTAATACTTCATACATATTTTATATACCTTTCATGCACTTTGACATACCTAAGTATTTGCTAATACAAATATGATAAATTGATATGTGCTTATATGAATGTATGCATGTTCATGAAATTTAGTATGATTCTATGATTTAATTATGATTGTTGATGATGTGGATTCCTTGGTAATGAAACTAACATCTTGCAGCTAGGAATATTGTAACTCACATCATCTAGATTTCTAGCCCGCAACAAAGGACCGTGAATGGTTGTAGGGGAGAAGTTAGAATGGTTGAAGTGTGACAGTTCTAGAGGAGAATGAAGGTGACTATTGAATGGTCAAACGTGAGTCATCACAACATATTATCATCCATCAAATAAGACAACAGGAAGAAGAATTCTGTTCTAATCAGGAGTAAACCATGATGTGAAATTCCTTAGGAAACATGTCTCTATCATGGCAGTTAACCATTAGGGGAAGAGTTCCAATTTAGTTTCTCTTTTGCTTTTCAATTATGGTTTTCTATTTTAAAAGACTTTCCTCTCCTTACCTTTGAGGGAGAGTTCACAGATACATTATGATTATCTTTTTCAGTCTTAGAGGGAATAAGACTCCTCGCAGGTCTATATAGTGGGACCTGTTGTTGAGGAGAAAATCTAGTGAAGAGTTAGAGGTTGATAAGTTAATAGTTGTTATTCCAGATTCTGAGTTAGTTTTTATTTGTTATCAGTTATAGCAGTAGATATGTACTGGTGAATGAGAAATCTTTAGCAGATTCTTGTTAGATTGTATGTAAGAGTTTAGTGTTCATATGCAATGAAGGAGTTAGTTCAATATCACAGTTTATTGATTTAGTAGTAAGTGTTTGAAATATTTCATGGAAGCAACAAATCAAGCAAGGGTCACTTGTGGAATTGCTAATCCACTTCATTTCCTGTTATTAGGTTAATTGATGCATTGTTAAAATTAGTTAAGATAGTTTCTAGTTACATGCATGTGGAATTCATGAATTTTATTTTGTAATTGTGAATTGAATTTTTTAGTGTTACATTAGTTTCTTTCTTTAAAGAGATCAGTAAGATAAGAAATCAGTTACTTGCAAGTTTAGTTTTAAATGTCTAGTTGAAGGACAAATTTTAGAGGAAGAGGGAATTTTGCTGGTAGAGGATAGTTGTGTGTGTGAAGGTATTGGGATACCAAAAGAATGGAAGTGTTGAGGAGAATAATCCATGAAGACCTGTAGAGTAAGAAGTTGTTAAGAAAGCAACAAGAGATGAGAAGTCAAGAAAAGAAAAGAGACGACAAGATGCAAAAACAAACTTAGAAGGAGAAGATGATAGTCAATAAGATACAATTAGAGTTTGAAAGAAATATAGAAGAGTTTGAAAGACGTATTGAGCTTATAGTGCAATAGTGTCTTGAGAAAGTATACCAAGGAACTCAAGAAGACAAGAAACACAACATATCTTCAATATTTAGTCAAATGGAGGGGTCTTCCTATGGAGGACGCTACTTGGATGTTTGAAGCTAATATTATTGAGCATGGATAGACTGTTGTAGACCTACACTCAAGTGGGACTTGAGTTTTTCTTCCCCTTGGGTGTATGGTGTAGGGGCACCGGGACTTGTTATGCAAGTCTTTATGTCAGTTTTGGTTTTTGGGTTGATAATTGGTTTTAATGTCCAATAAGGTCATTTATGGCCATTTGCAATCATATTAATTCATTTTTGTAGTTTTGGGGTCTTGGTTTGCACATGTGAGGAAGAAATCAAGGACAGTTTGTTGTCTTGTGACATATTGACAGTCTAAAACCCTCTTCATGGTGTTGTTTGATCAATTCACTTCTTTGATTCATAAAGGTTAGGTTGATAAATGTTGATTAGTGTCTTGAAATCCTATGTAGGCCATGTGTTGCGAGTTTTCCAAACCATTTCTCATTAGGTTGGATGTAAATGTTTGATATGTGCATGAATAAAAAAGTGAGACAACAAAATCAAGGAAGCATATGTGGTTTAGGGTTTAGAAAACTCGTGATAACAATTGTAGATGGTAGAGGAAAGTAGGGAGAGGTCATGCAAACCTAAACAAAGGGGCTTGAACATTTTTAAATGGATTGACATTGAGTTTGTTGTGACTGTCCCAATAGGACAAAGTATGTAGTTTGAATACAAGAGTTGAACCCATGATTTGTTGCATTGTGTTCCATCACAATTTAGTTGTTCATATTCCTTTTAAGTCCTTAGACAAGTTTTCTTTGCGTGTGTACTGTCTCAAGGTGTGTTGAATCAAAGTTCTTAAGTTTTTTGCTAGGGTTTATGATGGTGCACCTAGGAGCAACAATGGAGTTGATGCAATAATTCCTTTCCTTTTGGGTCTATTGTCTAGTTGAATATCCTTCCTATGCATCAATACCCATAGCATAAGGTAATAGTTTATATTTTTTTTCCCATATTTTGTGAATTAGTATTTCATTTCAATTCCAACTTTTCTAGTTTTTTGTACATGTGTAAACTGCCTATACTCCAATGATATAGGATGTTCCTAGGATCCCTAAATGCATATACTGTGCCAACACTATCTAAATCTTATGAATCATTGGTTGATAATTAAATGCAACCTCTTGTGAAAGGTTAACTATTTAGTTAGGAATCCATCCTTTGAGTTGTGTGCTTACCTATAGCACCAAGTTAATAAGACATTATAAAGACTACATTTTGGTGTCGTTGCTAAGGATGGTGCTAAGTTAAGGATTCTCTTGTGTCTTTTCAATTCCTTTCAACTTTCCATAGTTTAGAAATTTTATTTTCAACACTAAGGTAATTAGGTTTTAGCCATCAACAACAACATAATTTATTAACAACGTGTAGGGAATGTTGTACTAAAAAGTCACAACCATTGTATGTGAAGGCAATGAGGCACTTTGTGAAGATTTCTCCCCTTAGCACATGAAGCATTAAAGGATACTGGTGATCAAAGTGAACAGAGCGAGGGTATTCCTAAAGAAGAATCATCCCTGACACTAGTATCTACACCAGACACAAAGGAGACCTAAGAAGAGAGGCCTAGATCTCTATTATCTTCAAAATAGGAATTATATACAATCATTTCTTTCTCCTCCTCTATCTTAAATCCTTCAACACCTGCAAAATAAAGTTTTTCACTTTTTTTGATTACACACTCATACTACCTCCTTAAGGCCTACTTATATAGTATTTTCACCCTTTAAATGGGGCAATTTTTATTATTATCATATCCCAACGTCTCCATTGGATAAATCTAAGCATTGAATGCATATGATTAAATAGGTTGCAACCATTTTACTTGTCTACTTGATTTGGACACTTGGTTTTTGTTAGTTTCTAACCAACCTGCTAGTTATGCTTATAACCACAAGTTGTTTTATATTTAATAATAGCCACACAAGATGAAAAAATAAAATCATAAAAAACCCATATAAGTTTTAATGCATTAAATAACCTTATCCTACAAGATTTATTCCCAGTAAATAGTAAATCATTACCAATTAAAAATAGTTATTGAATATCAATAAAAATTAATTACCATAATAATAAAAATTAATTTCTTTAATAGTAAAACCTTGATGATAAAAAATACTTACTACTAATGGTGAATCCATCATCCCTTAGAATGATTCATAAACAATATTAAGAATAATTAAATAGATAATATTTACAAGGTTGATGACACCTTAATCTTAACATTCTCCCACTTGAAATCATACATTGTAAATACATCCATAGAAGTACATATGTCAACTAAGTACTAGGAATAAGGTCCATGGCCTCCCTACACCATATAAATTTTTTATGCTCACATATTTAGTAAGTGAATCTACAACATTCTCTTGAGTGTCAATGTTATTCAACTCTATCTATTCATTAGAAATAATTTCATGAATAAAATAGTATTGTACATCCACATGCTTTTTTTTATACAATAGGGGTGTCCCCGCGACCCAACCTAGCGGCCCAACAACCCATATCTTGGGTACTTGGGGTGAGCTAGGACAAGACTAGTCCCCTATGGGTGAGATCCGTTTCCCGCAAGAAGTCCTACCTCTTAAAATCAAGAGCATAGTCGAACCCGAGACCAATGGGGAGAAAACCCACTGCTTAGGCCAAATCTACTACCCGTGTGGGCTGTACATCCACATGCTTGGTCTATACATGATACATATGATTCTTGGCCAAAAAATTACACTTTGGCTATTATAACCAATTTAAATAGTCCTCCAATCAAAACCAATACACATACACAATATTTATAACCAATTTTCCTCAGATACATGGGTAAGAATAATATACTTTACTTTGGTGGTGGATAATGCAATCATAGGCCACCTCTTACTCATCAAACTCACTAGTCCTCCAAGAAAAGAACACATACCCACTAGTGGACCTTCAATTCTCCAAGTCATCTACCTAATATACATCATCAAAACCTTGTATTTCCAATGTCTTAACCACACTATTAGTACTAGTATAAATAAAAAAAATCAAAAGTATCAAACAAACATATTAACACCCTTTTCACATAATCCTAATGTTATCTACCAAGGTTAGACGTAAACCTTCTCAAAGCTTCCACTCCTTGGGCAATATTTGTCCTAGTGCAAATAATTGCATACATTAAACTTCATACAACACTAGCATCGGGAAAATTAGACATACCCTCAAAATCATCTTCCCTGTTAGGATACATATCTAATTAGTGCCAACTAGTAAATGAATTCTAATTGATTTACAATCATGCATATTGAATTTGTTAAAAATATTATTAACATACTTACTATATGATAACCAAATTTTTGTATTTGCTCTATCTCTTTTGATTTCCATTTCCAATATGACCCTTGCTTCTCCCAAATATTTCATTTCAAATGCATCTAAATTTTGATCTTTCAGCTCACTAATCATGCCCTTGGTGTTACTAAAGAATAGCACATTGAATCCACATACAAGGAAACAATTAGTATGATCATCAATACATATAATGTAAACACAATGATTTTTGCTTCTTACAAAACTCAACTTAAAAAAAATGAACTACTTTTTTGATACAACATCTATGGTGATTTCTTTAAACCTGTGATGTAGGAAAATTGATCCTAGATCCAACTAAGATTAACTTGATAAGTAGCAGGTATTTTCCACAACATGCCAAATTATGATATTGCTATCAAGATTCAACTGTGTAGTTTTTTGAGTCAAACTCATTGATCTTAAATACATGTTCTTGGGAACCGCTATTCATGAAACATGGGTCAATGAGTTTCAATCAAAAAATTACATGGTTGAATCTTAACATCACATTTGGATACGAGACCAACTAGGGTTGATGATTAGGTTGCTACCACAATGGAGATCCAATCTCTGAGGATCTTGTGTCTCTTTTGAGTTGTGAGGATGATAAATTTGAAGTGTGTTTTAATAAGTGTATTTGAGATATAACCCTAGACCTAAAAATATAATCTCACTTGAACGAAAATGAAAAACCACATAAAAGCTTCAGATCTAAGAATGAGATATCTAGAGGAACCTGTGATTGGAAACTAAGGTTGAATTGCAAGGGCAAGGCCATTGGGCGCCCTAGACTAGGATTCTTCTTTTTGGAATCTACAAGCTCTAAAATGTAGGTTATAGCCTAGACTATGTTTTTTGTGACTGACTTCTGTTGAAACTTCTAGATTTGAACTGCACACATAAAAGGATGGGGAAAGGTTGTGATGTATATGGGATTGCCTAATTAAAACCACATTTTGGTATTTCTACCTCCACGCACAACAAATGATGATGATCAAGAGGGTATGCCTAGGTTGGGTAGAGGCCAAAACAACAACAATTGAATGAAATGATAAACGATAAATGAAAATGTCACCTTGATGTGAAATCCTTAATGAAGTGATGCCCACCACAAGTTGCAACAAATTTTTATTTCTTGATCGACCTACAAAAGGTTAGTTCATAAAAGATAATAATGAGTCCCAGACTTGGGACATCCTGATTTTTGCCTAAAATCACATTTTTTTTTTAAATTAATGATTTAAGCCTTGAGGGATTCCATGTAAAGGGTTCTAATTAAAGAGAGTTAGATAAGACACCCTTAGATCAAACCCCTTTGGATAGAACCCCTCTAGTCTTAAATCATACCCAAAATGGAGTCTCCTTCACACCTATCAAAATGTTGGAAGCATTTTTTTAATCTTTTGAGGGATTAAATAAAGTCATTTATAAATTATGTTTTGTATGTATCTCTTATTATAAGCTTTCCAAAAAGTATAATTTTAAATATTTTTAATTTTATTATTATACTTATACTTTATTTCTTGTGAATGTTTTTTTTCACTAAACATCAAGGTATTTGTTTCACACACATGGAAAAATAAAAAAAAGAGAACAAAATTCTAAAAAATATGTGTGCACTAGGTATTTATGTTCTTGTTTCAACAAAAACTAAATAATAATTTTGATACATACAAAACAAATTATGTGTGACGACATACACCTATATCTAGATTATAATTACTTTGACTTCAAAAATTAATTAAAAAAAAACTATGCAACTAAAAATTATGAAAAAATATCTATGCACTAGATATTGATGTTATCAATCTATATTTTAAAAATTATAATTTTATTCTTCCAATAAAAATGTTATGCATGATGACATAAACATCACTTTTTAAAAATGTTGTTTACTATAAAAAATAAGCTATTAAAAGTAATGTAAAAAGATCACAATTTATTTCTATTTTTTTTGAAAAAATATATTTAGAATCTACACACAAATCCTCACAAATAACTAGTTCTCAAAATCTCCAAATTATTAATAGTTTAGTTGTTATAGGTTTCATAAAATGAAATTCTATAGAAAATGTTGATATTAATGTCTTACTTTGGCCAAAATTTGGGACACAGTATTGTGGGCCGACTTATACATCTTCATGAAAAGGGAATAATTGATCATTATATCTCCTTGAACATAATTGCTTCTTTCTTCCTAATGACTTGCAAGTTTGATCTTGATTGATGAAAGAACTATAATAATGTTGCTAAATGTGCCCTTGAATTACCTTGACTAATTTTAGGATCTTCAATTTGCTCAATATATTTTCTAAGATTAAAATGGTGAAAACTTGTAATTATATGCAATTCTTCTAATTTCCCACTAATCAATTACTGATAGTTGACAAATAAGATTATGTTTTTAAATGTTAAAATATTGACACTGACATATTGAAAATTGGGCCAAACTAGGTTGGACAAGGGTGTTGAGTGCCTTAGTCAAGACCCAACCTTTTTGGGGCCTTAAATATCAATTAAATATTTAATGTTTATTTTCAATCCCATCTTTTAATTTTTTGAAGATATTTATAAAACAAGAAAATTAAATGCATAATTAGGTCCAAGCACATAAAGGGGAGCTAACTTAGTGTGAAATTATCTAGGGTGAAAATTTTTGACACTACATTTAGCCCCTAGTTTATTGAGAGTATGAAATTACACTTAGATTTACACTAAAGTAAGGATAAACCAAGAAGGGTTCGATTGTCTAAACATTGAAGAGATTAGATGACATTGAATGTAGGGGATACACTAGCCCTTAGACTCAAGGTCCTACAACAAAACAATATAAGGAAACACGAACAAACACATGAGGTGCAATGTAGCATGATAAGCACGAAACATACATAAGAAATATATATAAGAAAAGATAATGAAAACACAAAGAAAACATAAGACAATACACGAAGAAAAAACATGAAAGACATAAGGAAAACACGATACCATACACAAAGTAAACACACCAAAGACACAAAACAAACACATAATCAACACAATGCATTTGACATGATAAAAATAAAACATAGACACAAGGTTAGTGCTAAAAAGGATTCAATTCAATAAGCTAAAGAGACCTCAATGTTAAATTTGTCTCGAATACCAAACATCATTGCTCGAATATGATATTAGACAAAATGTTTCTCTCATAAGGATTAACAAGTTGCATTATGCTTGATCACTCATAAGAAAATGGCTCTACTGGAAAGCAAGTTGTGTTATATTAAGTGACCATATAAAATTTTTCAAGTTTATGAATCATCAAGCTTCGTTAAGCTAGATTAATGGACTATTTTTCTCATCATACCTCAGGGAGCACACAAACATTTAATGTCATGGGAGACAAATCAATGCTTAATGTCATAGGGGACAAATTGATAATCATGTCTTAGAGTGTGTTATAAACAACACCACCACTAAAGGGGTATGTAAATAAGTCAAATATCACAAGAAGTCAATGGAAATGGATAAGATGATATGCCCCCTTTAAAATGTCAATATACTTTATATATTGGTATGTTAAGGAAAAAGAAGAGAAGAGGGAATCCTTGAAAACAATACACACCTCCCAAAAATAGTTATCCTTGCCTCCAAGTGTAAAGGTAAAGACAACCATGCAAGAGACCATCATTTTACCACCATGAATGGTAATGAGCAAACATGTGAAGCTACAAATGCCACATAGTGAGAAGAAACACCATAGAAAAATTATTATTTAGAATGATTAGGTGACGTAACACATGGAAGAACACCACAATCAATAATTTTTTGTATTTTATTAATCAAGGCCTACATTTATTGGTGGAATGACCATGCACTCGATAATATGCACAAAAATATATTGTTATAAAATTCCTTACGAGTTGGAGGAGGAAGAGTAATCAAGCGGGCTTTGAGAAGCCTCAAAAAAATAAGCTATTGCTTGAATAAGGAGTAGGAGAATTTTTTTATGTGAATAAAATCTTGCTTGCTTACCACATGTTGTTCTAGCTATAGTATAATATGGTAGATGAGATGTAGATGGAGTAGATTGGAAACGTAAACCCATTTTAGAAAGGTATGATATAGACTTCACATGATTCTTAACTCCTTATTTCATGTTTTCATTATATCCACATTTAGAAAAAATTTAAATCCAAGCCCATAACACTTTTCCAACTCATATGGAGAAGTCTTATTTTCATGCATATAAGAATAATTTGTTGAAATAAACAAGACAACTGAGAGGGGGGGTGAATCATTTGTAACCTAAAACTTCAAATCCCTTAATAACGTTCAGATCCACATTCATTCATTAAACCCTTAAATATGTTATGATGAATTAGCATGAAATGCAAATTACAAAAACTGAAATAACTTAACACCATACACAAGATAACACTAGATTTACGTGGAAAACTCAAGAAGGGAAAACCACAGTGAGGATTAGCTCACAATATAAGTAATATCAACACTGAAAGAAGAAAGGATCACTGCCAAATCATAAAGAAGAAATAAGAAAGAAGAAAGAATTTAAAATGAGAAAATTATCTCATATCAATAGGAGAATCCACCACAACACCTCAACATCATCCACAACTCTAAAAAAGATCAAGACACCTTCTGATCATTGCATCCAACTCGCACTCCATTTCACATCTTTGCATGCTATTGCTTTGAATTTTTCATCACAACACTTATCACAACACCACACTCTATCTCACATAAAATCAACTCACATTTATACCATCCACTACTTGAAAAACATCTTCAAGTCGACCACACATGCCTCATACTTACAAATTCAAAAATAGCTCACCACTAAACATTCCTGTGGTAGATAAGCATGAAAGTGAACCATAATACAACATAGCTCAGACCCAAATTAACTCTCACATGCCACACTACACCTTCATCAATACTTAAATTCCTTTGCATGTAGTGTAAACACCAAGGCTAGTCATTACCCATGTAAACACAATTAATCAATTAAGTACACATTTCTCTTTTTATCAAGACAATATGCGGATCACATAACATGCTTCTAGATGATTTGGATCAATCCATTAACCACTTGAGATCTAAAAAATTCTTCTCACCAAATTGCACCAATAAAACACATTCATCCTGAACACTCAGTTTATCTTCCATGCACACTGACATATGAAAATCACTCTATACTGCACCAAATCACTAACACTTTTGAATTATGAAAGATATAAAAAATATGAACAAATTCCTAGATCCGCAAGACCAAACATCAACTTGTAGAGAAATGTGGAGCAAATTTATTTCTCCTAGACACCACTACAAACAACACTACAAACCCAGTTCACACACAAGTGAACATATCTCACTCTGCACAAAGATCTAGAAGACAAAATTTTGGATATAGAATCTTTGAATACCTATGATTAACATATTTGAACTGCATAGGCATATCTTCAACCTAGAAGAAATGCAGAGAAAAACTAGAACACAACTCTATCACCCAAAATACCACTACAACACACTTTTTCCTCTTTTTGTCAAATTTTGTAACGCCCTCGCCAAGGAACCTAGAGGAAACACTAAATTGGGCCAAATTAATGGAACAATTATTATTTTTAAAATAACTATAGAATGCATAACATAACACAATAATCTAGTCCTAGGTCCTCTAAGGTTCCTCGAATGCGCTTCTCACAAAACTAACAATCAAGATTACTAGAAACATTTCATCAACGATAAAATATAACATGATTGATCTAACATGAAAGGTTCATTTTAAAGCACCAAATTAAATGATCCTATATTACTCACTTCCATAATGTGACAACTGATAATCAACCATTAAAAATCATTTTCTAGCTAACTATCATATGATGAGGCATTACTTTACAGTACTCTTTACAAGAAGAGATCATTAATAATTGTTACATCATTACAATAATTACAACATTGCTTCCTCTAGTATATGTTAGAAAATTACATCAGATTACATTAAGAGCTACAGACGAAAATAGAATCCAATATACAAATACATGATAGGATGTCTTCTCAAAATGGAACAACAATTGGAGTCCACAGTGCAATGATCAACCTTCACGCACATGAACATGCAACAAGAATACCTAATAGAAGAAAATAACCAACCTCCCGACCATGTGGAACCTTGAGGTCCACCCCATGTACTAGGAGATAACAAAAGGTCCCACATCCAACAGACAGTCAGGAAAACAACATGCTAAGATAAGCAAGGGGTTATACATGACACCATAACAACACTACTAACAACACCAATATTTTCAACACTTACATCACTTCCAGAGGCACTTACACATCAGAAAGAGGAAATACAATTAGGGAGTGATAAACTACAATAGGGAGGAGTGTCATCACATGGTCCTAGCATGGGTTGTCCTGGCAGTCTCTCACTTGACCCCAACCCCCATCTATGGTTGTCTTGGTAAACCTCTCACTAGGTCTTGGCCCCATAGGGTGACACATGCAAAACCAACATTCCTTCTGTGAGGACAAGGAAGTTGATCTTGCCAACCAAGCCTTTTCAACCCATCCTTAGCCTAAACAAGCACTATAGGAAATGGGTGAGACATCCATTATCTTGTTTAATGTGAATTCTACCCATCCCCCCTAATACATTATTAAGGTTATCCCTGGATTAAGAAACCCTCCAATGGGTTGTCTTGGAAACCACTTTGGGTTCTAGTCCCCATTGAGAGCTACTCCTCTTACTTGCAACTAGAAAACCCTACCATAGTGCAAGGCATAGTCCATCTTGTACACCTATGATAATCTTATAAACACCGATTAGGACAATATGAACCCATGTCCCAACCCATAGCCATAATTTAACCATCATGAATAGGTATTACCACACTTAGGGTTTGCATTTCACACAATACACATATGCATACCCTTCAATATAATATCATTACAAAATCTTATGAATCCATACATAGACAGGAGGTTGTTCCCTTAGGGTTTGTGTTCATATAGTGCACATGACCAACAAAATTGCCAAACCACTTCCAAAGTTAAACAACCCTAAGGACCATTCATACAAATATACCCCTCCTAGGCCTTTGGAAACCAATGTACTAAGCACATTTCCCAATGGCACAAAACCTTAAACATACTTTACACATATGCCATCCATCTTTAACAATTACATAATCATTTAACCAAACCATCTAGACACATTGTTTAATACAAACAATTAATCATAGCGTTGTAACCATGAAGATATTCCCTTAAGTAAGAAATTATTTCAACTTTCTTATCATTCATTTTATCTTAATCACTTAATTCAATTAATAGATTATTTACTTCAAATAAGTATGTTTAAAAATAACATCATTAATAAAACAACCATTTCTATTGAACTAGCTAATATGAAACCCTAATATTAAAATTACAACTTTAATATAATACTATAATATAACAATATTTCAATTAATTAATTCACATAGCAATTCTATTAATCAACTATTAAATAATTATAAAATATTAACATTCATTTACTAATTAGATAACATAGAGTAATCTAAATCATTTAACATTTAATATGAAACATCTAAATTAAATAACCTATTCCTAATATTTTACCCGCATTTAACATTAACATTCTCTTAATACACTATTTAACTAAACATTTATTTTAAATAACCCATTCATTAATTCCATATACTTTTACGTTACATAAAATTTATTGTCAACAATTAATCTAATTCTATTCACACAATTTAAATGAATCTACGTTTAACCAAAATTAGGAACTAACCCTAAAATTATAATGACATTCATAAACTCATAAAAATTTAACAATAACTATACAATTAAAAATCTTTTATTAAATAACATTTTTATTTCTTCACTTATCATATAATCTATCACATATAAGAAAAACATTCTTTTACTATTAACCATAATATATATATATATATATATTATGGTTAATAGTAAAAGAATGTTTTTCTTATATGTGATATTATGGTTAAATGTAGCCATGGGGGAGCAACTTGAGAGCAAACTTGTGTTTCAACATATCTCAGAACCTATGATTTGGGTTTTTAAGATTTTTGGACAAAGATTAGTAGACATCAAGGTGAAGAAACCCTTTAAATTTATCACCAACCCAGTTTGTAGAAACAAAGTTATGGATGACGCAATCAGACTATTTTATTGATAGGGAACAAAAAGACAATAAACATTTATTCATTTTTATTCTAGAATAAATAAATGTTTCATTCACAAACAAAATAAAACAATCACATTTATTTTTAGAAAGCAGAGAGAGAGAAATCAATCAAATTGATTGTACACTCGAAAAAACAAATTTAAACAAAAGATCCAAAATCCAACTTAGATCCAACGCTTGGCAGGAAACGAAAATTTGATGTCGAGCTCAAATTATCACTCACAATTCCAACTTCTCCAAATCCACAATCCAAAATTTCAAAAACACAATTCCCAATATAATAAACAATAGAAGAAAATTTACTGGCAATTCTTTCCACCCCCTTTCCAAAACAAAATGAAATCCCCCCAAAACCAAAAATGTTTATATGAATAAGAAAAATATCGGTTGTATGGGAAATCTGAAACGATCCCAACCAACTATATAATGGATTATAGTTAACTTTTAATTTCTTTTATAGGAATAAGAAAAATATTGATTATACAGAAAATCCGAAACGATCGATCCCAACCAACTATATAACAGATTATAGTTAACTTTTAATTTCTTAAATCGACCTTTCCAACACATACTCAATAATTAATTTTAAATCAGTAGTTAGGACAATTAAAATCATTTCATTTAAAAATCATAATTTGGGTAAATATGAAAGATTTACTTCCTATAGCTTTGGCCAACCAAAGTAATATATAATAGATACCCAATTTCGTACAAATGGGTAAAACCATTTACCAAACATTTACTTACACATTATAATCAATTATGTAACTCTGACTTTATAACATTTTATTTATTTACCATATTATTATTATTTATTAATTAAAAAATTACATTATAAATTTATTTTATTATTAACTATGATTATCTATATATATATTTATTTATCAAAGGTATATCCTTTTACTTAACAATTTATTTTAATGCATAAAAGGCATTTTATTAGATAATTTAAATTAAATAAAACCAAATGCCAACTAATTACCTGACCACTATCTAGGGTTGAAATAGAAAACCTCAAGCAACACTAACTGACCATACTGACATTACTAACAAGGTGCCAACTGGATAATCATCCTCTTCGAGGATGATGGTGAGGGTAGGGGGATTAAGTGTTATCTCTCATCAACTAATCCATTGTGTTCATGGCACGTTCAGACCTACCAATTCTGGTGGAGTCAATGTCTGGTACCTACAACTTGCAACACACAAAACGGTTGTGCATATACACATACACATAGACAAACACACTATGAAAGGGAATCACAACGTTGCAGGGTGCTCACAAGTGAGTGATGCGACACTGTCCCTTACACTCAATCACATTAGTAAGAACAACACCTAGTAATTGAATCAACTCATATACCAATCAACTACATAGTAATCAAGATAAAATCAATCACATGATAATCACATAGAAATCATGATAAGATAATCACATAGTGATCATGATAGGGTTAATCCTCATAATCAAATCAGATCTCCATAGTCACATGAATAAAACCATATCAAAACATATAAATCATTAGTGTCTCAATAATGATCATCCAACCCTATACTAATCATAACATATGCATAAAACCTCAAGTATAAAGAGCGTCATCAATGATATCATCATAACAATGAATATAACATCAAATAATGTATCATAATGTCTTATGATATAACAGATCAACTGTCACTCTATCAAGGAAATAGTATGAGAGGTACTACATCCTCCCCCTCTAGGATTAGGCTTACTCTTGGAAGCCTGCAAACAAGAAAGGGTACAATTCCTGCATCCAAGATGCATCCTCCCAAGTGGCTGAAGACTCATCATTAAGATCCCACTGGATCCTCACCTGCTAAACATCTCGACCCCTGAGGGATAGTCTCCTGTGCTGCAAAATTCCCATGGGTTGCAAATCCAGCTTCCCATCCTCTACTTTCAAGGAATTCTAGTCAAGTACATGTGAAATATCTAGATTGTATAGCCTGAGAATAGAAACATGAAATACGTCATGGATACATGATAGACTCGGTGGTAAGGAAAGATGGTACGCAATAGGTCTGATCCTCTCCAAAACCTTGAATGGCCCTACAAAATGCAGTGCGAGCTTAGAGCCTTTTCTATAGTGGATCAGACTCTTTTGCGGACACACCCACAAGTACACTTGGTCACCAAACAAAAACTTGAGATCGAATCTATGAGCATCCACATACTTCTTTTGTATGTCCTATGCTACCACCAAATTCTCTCTAATATGAACAATCTATTGTTCCATATCCTGGAGCATCTTTGGTCCTAGGAGGACTATTTCCTCGAGAGGATCCCAACTCAGTGGGGTCTAACAAGGATGACCATACAAGGCCTGAAAATGGGACATACCAATAGAACTCTGGTACCCATTGTTATACAAAAACTCCACCAAGTACAAATAATCCTCCCAGTGAGTCTATTGATCCATGGCATACATTATGAGCATATCCTCAAGGACCTGATTGATCCTCTTATTTTTTCCATCTATCTTTGGGTGGTAGGCTGAACTAAAGTTCACTTGAGTTCCCAACACATGGTGCAAGGATGTCCAAAATGCTAAAGTGAATACCAGATCTCTATTAGAGATGATCCTATGTGGAATCCCATGTAATCTAACTATATCCTCCATAAAAAATCTTGGCCACTAAAGAAGTATTATATGAAGCTCAAACAGGAGAGAAATGCACCACCTTAGTCAGCGTGTCCATGGTGACCATGATGGTGTCATGATGATGAGAAGAAATTGACAAACCTACTATAAAATCCACTAAAATAATATCCCATTTCCATTTTGGGACAAGATGCAGCTGAAGAAGACCTACGGGGTGTTGATGTTTTTCCTTAACCCTCTAGCACTCCAAACACTTCAAGAAAAAATTTGCAATGTCCCTCTTCATCCCAGACCGAAAATACAACTGACGGAGGTCTGCGTGCATCTTCTTGACACTCGGATGAGTTGAGTAGGGTGCCCGATGCGCCTCTAACATAATTAGGGTACAAAGACCCTCTAATGGAGGAACATAGATGTGACCTAAGTGCCGCAAGAGACCATCAGAATCAAGAGAATAGCTTTCATATCTTCCCTCAAAGGCTTTTCCTGACTCAAACTTTGAATTCATCTCCTGATACCAACTGTCTATAGGAAGCACTGCAAGGATCTAGCCCCTCAAATCTACTCCAAGAGTAATTGCTGAAAGCTCATGCCTCCGCTGACTAAGAGCGTCTGCCACAACATTCTCCTTACCTTGGATGTACTTCACCTCAAATTCGTACTCACAAAAAAACTCCATCCATCACCTTTGCCTAGCATTCAAGTTTGGCTGCGTGAATATGTACTATAAACTGTGGTGATCACTATGCAACTCAAACTAATGCCCTAACAGAAAATGTCTCCATCTCACCAAGGAATGAATTATGACAACTAACTCCAATTCATGTGTAGGATAGTTCAACACATGATCCTTGAGTTTGCGAGACTCAAAGGATATCACACAACCATCTGCATCAATACTGCTTCTAGACCCTCCAAAGATGCATCGGTACACACCACAAAATCTCTTGCAGGATCAAGAATTTCCAAAATGGGTGCATTAGTCAACCTCTCCTTAAGAGTTTGAAAGGATGCTTGACACTATTCTGACCAGATGAAATACTTCCCTTTCCTCTGAAGGGAAGTGATAGGGTGAGCTATCCTAAAAAATCCTTGCACAAACGGTTGATAATAACCTACTAAGCCCATAAAGTTGCAAACCTCTGAAACATTAGTGGGCTTGGGCCAATCCATGATGGCTTGGATCTTTTAAGGATCCATGAAAATACCTTCTCCTAAATTGACATGCCCCAAATATCTCACCTCTTCCTAAAAGAATTTACACTTTAACAAATTTGTATATAGCTGATTCTCCCTTAGACACTGTAATACCTACTGCAAGTGCTCCTCGTGCTCCTCCATAGTCCTAGAATAAATCTAAATGTCATCTAGGAACACAAGGAAAAATATGTCAAGATAGGTGTGGAATAATCCATTCATCAAGCTCATAAATACAGGCGGTGCATTTGTCAACCCAAATGACACAATGGTGAACTCATAGTGTCCATAGCGAGTGCAAAATGCAGTTTTATGAATATCTACCTCAAAAATATGTAACTGATGATACCCTGAATTTAGGTCAATCTTCAAGAACACTTTGAATCCCTTAATCTAATCAAAGAGGTCATCAATCCTCGACAAAGGATATCTGTTCTTCATAGTCATCTTATTCAGTTGCTGATAGTCAATACACAACTGAAGGAATCCATCCTTTTTCTTCACAAAAATGATCTGTGCTCCCTAAGGAGAGACACTAGGACAAATGAACCCTTTAGCCAACAAATCCTCTAGCTACAACTAAAGCTCCTTAAGCTCCCAAGTAGTCATCTAATACGGAGCTTGGGAAATAGGTTCTTCCTCGGGAACAAGATCTATCCTAAAATCGATGTCATGCTTAGGTAGCATCCTTAGAATCTCACTAGAGAAGGCATTTGCAAACTCCCTAAGAATAGGATGATCATTGAGGGACACCTCTTGACTCTCCCCTAGCTCCAAATCATTCATCACAAAAAAAATGGTGACCCTAACACATACACCTCTTTAATTCATAACATAAATCATATGCAAAGAGATTGGTCTTTGAATGCCAACTACCACTTCCTCCATGACTAAATCATCCAAAAAATGAACTAATTTTCATCAACAATCTATAACTGATTGATAAGCATCTAACCAATCCATACCCAACACTATGTCATAACATTCTAAGGGTATTATATGAAGATCCATAGTGGTAAAGAGAATGCCAATCATCAACCCACATCCATACACAATTAATTCTATCACTACTCTAGCTCCTAAAGCCAATTTGACCTGCCACCTAATATCTTGCTTTGCTGCCACCAACTCACATCACTCCACTAAAGAATGGGAAATGAATGAATCAGAAGCACTAGAGTCAAAAAGGATAGAAATACCAATATCTTGCAACACACCTGTGGTCTCCACAACTATGCCTTGATGCTCTGCTTGGCAGTTATCAACCACTACAAACACTCTATGAGATGTGCCTGCATCACCTACTATTGGCTCTAAGGTTGTTGACCTCTAATTGAATCCTGATGCGCTCTTCAATGGACACTTCCTTGCTATATGGCCCTATTGGCCGCAAGAAAAACATCCTATACCTTTGCCATACCCTTTGCCACCTGAGGGTATACTGGATTGTTGGAAGTTGCCTCTATTGGAAGCCTGAGGTATATTCTGGGTAGGCTAACTGGAGTAATATTGTTTGGCCCGCTGCTAGCTACAATCCTTCCCAGACTAAGAGCTACTGCCCCACTGATTCTAAAAGTTTTTTTGTTTTAGCTGGGAATGTTGCTACTACTGTCCACCCTTAGCGGGTGCATGATGGCTCCTAGAGGAACCCGCTACCTAAGACTAACTACCTTTGGACCCGAAGCTTACTAAAGGTGCACTACCAATCTACACACTTTTTTTTCCCTCCTAGTGCCAATAGCTAGGTTCTCCTCTACCAATCGATCCTTCTCTACTACCACCTCCATGGTCCTTGGCTCAAAGAGATGGACTCCCCCACTGATGTGGGCATTCAGGCTCCTAATGAAATGCTAGACCAACATGGCCTCATCATCACCGATACCCACATACTACTTGAGCTCAAACAATCTATGCTCATACTGCCCCACGGTCATAGCCATCTGCCTCAACTTGTGAAAATCATCAGCGCAATGCTGCCTCCAATGGTCTGACAAAAATTGGGCTCTGAACCTCTCTAGAAACATCTCCCATGAAACTCAGCCAATGTCCAAATACAAATTTTGTTCCTCCAACTGCCACCATGTGGAAGAAAAAACCCTAAGGTGCATGATGGTGCATCTTGCCTTGGTGTTACTACCATATGGGTGCATGGAAAAACACCTATCCAAGTCTATCAGCCATGTCTCAACCTCTAAGCCACCACCAGAACCATCAAAGGTAGGAGGGTGTGACCTCAAGAGATCCCTCATATGACCTGCTATAATAGTCTCCTTCTCTGTTGTGACATATATCCTCCTAGGAGACCTTTCTCTCTCCCTATCCATATGCCCAGAGTGGTGGGATTCCCCTTGTTGATTACCTCCTATCTAGGGCCTAGGTGGGCAATGATCTCCTCAAGCAAAACATATAATTGAGCTCCCTCTAATTGCAGATGATCAAGATTCTGGCCCAAACTCCTCTAGTCATTCTGAGAATCCTATTGTTCCTCATGACCACCCTCGTGGGAATCCTGAGAAGGGATATTCTGGCGGTTAGCCCTACGGCCACCCCCTCGACCTCTACCATGACCCTGACCTTGGCCTCTAGGAATCTTCTTGAACAGACACCACCAAAGGAAAATTCTAAGGTCACTATGCAAGGATGACAAGAAAGGGGAAAACATAATCACTAGAGTCCAAGCAACTAGGACAACATAATGGGTTCATATGAAACCAGAGTACCCAATGTTAGAAACTTGGGCTTTGATACCGGGTGTAACGCCCTTACCAAGAAACCACAAAGGACAACACTAAATTGGGTGAAATTAATGGAATATATATATATATATATATATATATATATTAAAAATAACTATAGAATTCATAACATAACATAATAATCTAGTCCTAGGTCCTCTAAGGTTCCTCGACTATGCTACTCATAAAACAAACAATCAAGATTACTAGAAACATTTCATCAACGATAAAAGATAACATGATCGATCTAACATGTAAGGTTCATTTTAAGACACAAAATTAAATGATCCTATATTACTCACTTCCATAATGTGACAACTGATAATCAACCATTAAAAATAATTTTCTAGCTAACTATCATATGATGAGGCATTACTTTACATTTCTCTTTACAAGAAGAGATCATTAATAATTGTTACATCATTACAATAATTACAACATTGCTTCCTCTAGTATATGTAGGAAGATTACATCAGATTACATTAAGAGTTATAGACTGAAAAACAACCCAATATACAAAGACATGATAGGATTTCTTCTCAAACTAGAATAAAAATTGGAGTCCACAGTACAATGATCAACCTTCACGCACACGAACATGCAACAAGAATACCCAATGGAGGAAAAAAACCAGCATCCCAACCATGTGGAACCCTAAGGTCCACACCCCATGCTAGGAGATAACACAAGGTCCCACATCTAATAGAAAGTCAAGAAAACAACAGGCTACGATAAGCAAAGGGTTATACATGACACCATAATAACACTGCTAACAACACCAATATTTTCAACACTTACATCACTTCCAGAGGCCCTCACACATCAAAAATGGGAAATACAACTAGGGAGTGCTAGACTGCAATAGGGAGGAGTGTCATCGCATGGTCCTAGCATGAGTTGTCCTGGTAGTCTCTCACTAGACCCTGACCCCCATCTATGGTTATCTTGGTAAACCCCTTAGTAGGTCCCGACCCCATAGGGTGACACATACACAATCAACATTCCTTTTGTGAGGACAAGGAAGTTGATATTTCCAACCAGGCCTTCTCAACCCATCCTTACTCTAAACGAGCACTACATGAAATGGGTGAGACATCCATTATCTTGTTTAATATGAATTCTACCCATCCCCCTAATACATTATTAAGGTTATCATTGGATTAAGAAACCATCCAATGGGTTGTCTTGGACACCACTTTGGGTTCAGTCCCCCATTGAGAACCACTCCCCCTACTTGCAACTAGAAAACCCTACCACAGTACAAGGTGTTGTGCAGTTTTGACACACACGCCTCGCTAAAAGAAGGGACCCTCTTCGCTTTGGTTTTGCTTTGGTTTTGGTGTCTCGGCCCCTTTCATTTTGAGGTTTTATCTTGCTTTGGCATGTGCTTAGATGTTTATTTTGATTGCCTTAGTGGTTTCCCTAAGTTATTCATTGAAGATCTTTAATTTTGAGCTAAGTTCGGGAATTTCCACCCTGGCCGGATTTCCCCGGATCTTGCTCGGACTCCTGCTGAGCACTGTCGCTCGGAGATTTTCAGTCTTCGTGAAATTTTGCATGGTCCGAATTTTTCTGGATTCCATCTTTTCGTTGGGTTGCCGGATTTTCCTGGTTGTCTTGTTGGCGGCATTAATGTTTTCATACAAGCTTTAAATGATGTATTTAACTGATTTTCGAGGTCTTTTATGCCATTATGCTTATTGTTTGCTATTGATTGAGCTGCGGAGTGCATTCTGGTGAGTGTTTGATTGGATTTGAGGTGTTGAGTTTGAATTATTTGATTTGCTGGTGATTTCTTTGGGGTATTTCCATTGTGCTCTTTGCTGGGCGCCATTCGATTCGTATTTGCTGCTTTTGAGATTGATCCTTGCTTCATCAATGGTATGTATTCAATTGCCTTGCTTTTAATTGATGATTGTGGATAACAAGTTGATGTTATAGAACTTTTGGGGCTCAAATTCATGAATATTTGATCACTTCATGGGTAGGGCTGCCCAACATTGCTTTATTTATCATCTCCCAAGTGAGTTTTGAGGTCCCTTGTTTATCTACATTTTTATGTATCTTGCTTGAGAGCCATGATTTTCCCCTAGTCGAGAATTAGCAGTTGAATTGTTTAAATTCTGATCTTGCTTGTGCGTTAATGGCGGATGTATAGGGTTTGAAACCTAGGGCAACACCATTCCACCTTATTCCGCCTTCAAGCTGGCCTAGAATGCAAATAAAATCTATGGAAGGTTCATACCTAACTCATCTCAAGCTTAAATCTTTGAAATTTAGAATCGATTCATGAGTCTGAGCAAAATCGTGATTTAACGCTGATGTTCGGGTTTCTCAGTCCTCTCGGGATTTTTCGTATCTGGCAGATTTTCTAGATCTCCTCCATTTTTTCAGAATCTGCTATCATTTTTAGAGTTTCATATATTCTACGGATTTTCGTTGACCCCAAAATTTTCTGAAGTTCTGTGTCGCCTGGATTTTTGGAAGTTTACGAAATGTCTTCCCCTTCGCGGAAATCCATCTTTGGCGGATTTTCTCGAAATCTGATGAACTATAAGGAAGTATGGAATAGTTGGATTTATTAATGATTTGTGATGCATTTTATGGCTATTTCATGCTATCTTATGATCTCCTATGTGGTTTATTGATTCATAATGATTAGATTAATTGTTAAGTAGGTGTTTCATAATTATTCCACTGGAATCTGTCTAGTCTAGAATTTCCCGAAAGTCCTCTTTGGCTCAGATTCCATGGATGGTCCTGAAACCCAAAGTTTATCAAAATCATTTTATATGAGTTTTAATAACACCTTGATTGTAAGAAGGTTCATTCTAACGGTGTTTTGATGGATTAACATTGCTTTCCTATGGTTTTTAACTATGATTTCCGTGTTGAATGTAGGCTGAATCTGGCAAGACAGTGGAAGGATCCTCAGTATCTGAGGCAGAAAGGATTAAAATGGACATCAAGAGCAGGATCCCTGAGAGTAAAATTACATCAATCTGGTCCAGGGTGACTGATATCAATGTTGGATTGTGGGATTACGAAGAGTTCAAGGGTAGAATGGTAATGCAAGATATTCCTTTGGTGGCTAGAAGAATGAAGGAATTAGGTTTGTCAGATGTAGCTGGTTTTTCTTCCATAGTCCAGTGTTATGAGCTTATCCTTGAGTGTGCAAGACACTATGACCAAGGTATGCAGAGAATTATTGGTCCTTAAGGGGGAGTTGGAGCAAATCTCAACCCTGTTTCCATTGCTCAAATGTTCGATATGCCAAATAGGTCTCATGTAGTAGCATTTAACATGGAGGCAGCTAAGGGGTTTTATGAAGACCAGACTGTTAAATATCAACAACTCATCAATTCCTGGCTGGAGAAGCCCAAGTCTCATTATTCGAAACTGTCCAAGCAAGTATTCAAAGCAAAGTTCAAAAAGGAATACTATGATGCCATCACATTGCTCAACAGGGTGGTTGGATTAAGGAATGCAGGTATGTTTGAGAATTGGATGTGCCATGCTATTGTGAGGATGGAACAAGAATAGATCAACTATCATTGGGCTGGTGTGATTAGCAGGGTGATCCATGAGCAGCTATCCAATGTGTTACAAACCAAGACCTTCGCAATGACTTCATATTTGGTCTATGCACTTGCGAGATTTGACCCCTACAAAGGGTTGAGTACAAGGGGAATCTTTGGGAAGGAAGTCATTTTTGAGGTTTTCCCTCAGTTGCACTTGGGAAGCTCGAGCTATAGGAGGGTGAATGATTCATTCAACATGCATATCACCAGATTACTTCAAGGTGCAAAACATGTCAGAATTTTAGATGAAGCAAAAGAACTCATCAAGAAATATGGTGCTTGGTTTATTTAGTTCCCAACTGTCTCCTACATTCAGATTGATGGCTGCCAGAGGGCTCCTTATAGGCTTCCAAGGTATCCTACTGACCATATCATACTTATAGAAGTCACTAGATATATATGTGACTTTGATGCCATTGTCAAGAGGGACAAGCATAAGACTGGTTTTGGTGGAGACTTCCCTTAGAGGATAGGTACAGGAGAGGCATTTCCTTCCATTTTTTTTTCCCAAGCTTTAGAAGAGGAAATGAGTACTCTTGGCTTATCCTTCCATTCCAAGAGATCAAGATTTGATATCACAGGTGAAGCCCAAAAGAAGGCCAGTAGAGAGTATAGCCATAAGGTTGATTTGGAGGACTACTGGGCCAATTGTAGGGATGAATATGAGGTCAAGAAGAAGAATTTTTCTCCCCTTCTAGTTGAATCGGTCCATTTATACAATGTGAAGGCAGTGCCTGATCAACTTGAGGATGATGGAAATTTGATTCAAGATCATGCTGATGAGTCAATAAAGGACATGCCAATTGGTGATGTGGATTGGTTAGAGGAAGAAAAGATAGAACTAAAAAAGTTGATGGATCCAGTCACCAAGTTCACTAGAATGTGGCTAAGGCATAAGTTGTGGGAGTTGGAAAATGAAGGTGTACAATGCACCTATGAGCTGATGGGGCATTTGGATCCTCATTCTACTTCTGAAGAGTCAATAGAGTAGGATCCTAAGGGAAAGGGTAAGTTGGATTCTCATTTCAAAATCAATATAAAAGGTGTTCAAGAGGAGGAAGTCCAAGAAACAGAAAAATAGAGAAAGCCCATTGCTAAGAAAAAGGTCAAAGACTAAGAGGGCTGAACAAACGGAAATTGAAAAGCAAGGTTCTGAGGTTGATGTTCTGGTGCCCAAAAGAAGAAGATTCATAAGACTTTCACAGAAGGAAATCTCCAAGGTAGGAGAAGAAGAAGTTACCCCACCGGTGGTAAATGCAGAGAGTTTAGAAGAGAAGGTGTGGGTGTATACAAGGAGGTCAAGGACTCCTTCTCCCAAGGATAGTGTGCCTAAATCTGACCTTCCTCCAGTTGTTTCTCATGAGGAGCAGCATGATGATGTTCCTTCAGGCCATGAAGCTCAAAGTAAACCAAGTGAATCTGAGAAAGTTGAAGATCATCCAGATACTGAAGGGGAGGAATTTCATGAAGGTGATCTTTACAGTGCAGAAACAAAAAATGAAAATGTAATACAATCTCCCTTGGTTGCGTATGCAGGTCACCTGTTGGAACTAAAGAGGTTAAATCCCCTCCAAAATAAGAAGAAGCGGAAAAGATTTCATCCTCTGAACATAAGGAAGAACATGCAGAAGAATAGGAGAGTAAGATAGATGAGACTCCTAAGAAGCAGGATTTGATTGAGGAAGCACCTAAAGACCAACAAGAGGAGGAGAAACAGAATGAAGTACAATTGGAATCTACTATCCCTGGTTGGTTGGATAAGGAGATAAGGAGAAAATAGGTTGTTGTAGAAGACACCCCACCCAATTGGGATGAGCTGCTAGCCAAGATTGGAAAAGGATAAAGGTAAAAAGAAGGTGAGGGTAATTTCAAAGATCGAGAGGGATGAAGTTCATAACAGAGTTGTCCACATTGCAACCCCTGCTTAGGATAAGAATAGAGATAAGGTATCTGCCAAGGACTATAATGTGCAGAATTTCAATTTGAGGCCCACTTCTGTTGAGTAGGATATTGAAGATTATCAGGGTTCTAGTGTAGTCATCTTGGGCAGATTGAGGAAGGAAATTCAAACCAAGCATGAGATGAAGAAGGAAAATGAAAAAATTAGGAAATGCTTGGAGGATTTGAGGAAGCCCTTGCAATCTATTAAAACCTCCGCCTCTTCTATGAATTCTTTGCCTCAAGAGACTACCATCAAGCTAGAGAAGATAAAGGCTTCCACTCTTGCTATTGCAAATTGGTTGGAAGGGGTGCGAACCAAAGGAAATGAGGCCATTAAATATATTTTGTCAATAGGGAAGGATGCTATAAGGGCGATTGACTGGTTGAAAGAAGTGTTAGCTCAAGACAAAGAAGATACGAATCTTCTGCTATAGAAAACCAAAACTATCATGGAGTACACTAGGGATAAGTTAGTAAATGATAAAATTATCCCTTCCTCCAGAGTTGCTGAACCTTGGGAGTGGTTTGAAGCATTGCAAATGAGGCAGAAGGTTCTGTAAAAGATTTACAAACAGAGGGGGCATATTGATGATACCCTTATTGGTGTGTATAATGGATCCATTTCTTTCTTTGAGATTATGATAGGAAGGAGGAAGATTGCTCCTAAGTATTTGAGTTTGGAACAGTTGAGGAAGTGGTGGCAGGATGTTTATGCTCCAATTAATGATGATTTCCTTTTTGAGCACCAGTTGGATGATGCAGCCACCTACATTGCTATGATTGATAAGTACCTAACTTATAAGGTGGATTGGGATAAGTCGATGAAGCAATCTAGGGAAGAAATTGCATTAATTGAAAGGCGACTTAGGGTTTTTCCTTTACCACCTGTGCCTGACTTGGATAGGGTGCTTTTGAAAGTTCATGAAATACTAGATCAAAATAAAGACAAAAGGATAGAGTGCTTTTGCATTAGTTGATTACATCGATATTTGTGCATCCCTATTATTTTTCCATGCATTGGTTTGAGCTGCATTAGAGATCCCAGGCCAACCTGGATGAAGTTCATGCATTTAATGCATATTTTATTTTATTTTGAATTTCTCTTGGCCGACTTGTTGTGACTAATTATTATTGTAAAGTCATATCTAGGCCGACATGTTTTGGGGGTTTTATAAATATGGCATTTTGCCTCATTTGTAAGGGTTTAGAAGTTTTAGACATAGAAAAATAGAGCGAATTGAGTAGAGCAAGAATTAGTAAGTAGTTGTTCTCAAGAAAATATTGTAATAGAAAGCTGGAATTGTTGCTACAATGGATAATTTGATGCAAGTAATGACATTGTGATTTGGTGCCATACTTGTGTTCATATTTTGCATGGTTCTTATTATTCTATCTTTAGAATTTCTTTGAGGAAAATTGATATTTAGAACCAGATTTGATTTAATGGTGTTTATGGTTTGATATTTGAAGTGTTGTAGCAATCCCTGGTCCATACTTTTCACAACCAACTGATTGTTAGTTGCTTTGCAAAGTTAGCCTAGAATTCATATTCATTGTGCTTAGTTCAATTGTGAGGGTTTATTCATTTCAATTGCAATAGGGTTGTTTGAATGAATGTTCACGATCTGAAAATCCTAACACCTTAGAAGATTGCACTGTTTCTATAAGATTGCAGATTCATCTGGGTTGAGTAGAAATCAATTTTGAGGGATTGGTCCATTTCAAGTGTTGGTCATTTTAATTGTTAATCTTAGGTTTAATATTAAGTTTAGAAATATCTTTGAAACCCTTATATTTTGTTATTTCTTTATCATTCAGGTTAAATTTAGAATTGAAGTATCATCATATTGTTAGATCTGATAAATTGAATTTCATTATTTTGCTTGTAGTAAGGTCCCATTGTGATTACCAATATTTTCACATTTATCACTGAGTTGTTTATGCATTGTCAAGAACTGACATTAGAGACCTTGGGGTTATCTCTTGAGGCTTGCTGATAGAGATTTACCTTTCAAGAGAGATAGGATATTATATTTTGTCTGAGTTGTTGCTATGCAGAAAATATCATCAACAGATTGGCGCTAGAAGGAGGGCCTGAATAAGCAAGCTAGATCAATTTTTGAACGCTCTCTTGAGAGATTCAAAAGAAGAACAAGAGCTACTCCAGGAGAGGAAGAATTTCAGGAATTACCAGACACTACTAGGTCTAGAAGGACCAACAAAAGTGGAGAATCATTGTCATCCCATCCACCTCTGTCATCTCCATCATCCCCATCTTCATCTTCATCTGAGGACATTCCCATTCCAAAACCTTAGCCAGTCATAAATCAACCATTACTTCCCACACCTCCACCAATGGATTTTATAGCTACCATCCCATCTCCATTGAGTTTTTCCAACTACAATGTCATGCCCAAAAACCCTAAACACTTTTGTTCAAAATTCCATGTCAATGATCCCAATAGAACTGCTGAGGAACACATTAGGATCTTTCAGACTGGCCTTAAGGATAGATGGATAAATCATGAGGATGTAGCATGTAGACTCTTTCCTTATTCATTGGGGGAGGATGCATTTTATTGGTACAATCATTTACCTGCTGGATCTATCGAGCATTGGACTGAGTTAGAAACTGCATTTTTGCAGAAGTTTGGAATTCCTATTAGTTCCAATGAGCTTTATTGTCAGTTCACTAATGTTAAAAGAGAGGTCAATGAGCCTATAGGGTCTTTCAACAATAGGTTTCATTGTGCCTATACCAGACTATAGACCTCTTATGTTGTTTATGAGCCCACTGCTTTAGAAGTCTATTATGAGGGACTTGACAGTCTGACGACTACCTTTATGAAGTGGAGTAATAACCATCTTGCTAATCTACTTGATGCACATGCAGAGGCTATGAAGGTTAGCACTGATTTAAGGCAACATCTGTCTGGGCCTTTACCCTCATTAGGACCCGTTGCTCACCTTGAACAAGTTTGAACTCTCAACCAGGTTCTTGCCAACCATACTCCTGTTATGAATTTGGTACCTCAGTTGCCTTTGGTCCCTCACCCAGGACCTCCTGTGAGACAAGTGTCATCTACAATTAGTTACCCTCAACAAAATGTGAATCAACCTTTGCATATACAGCCTCAGGCTAGCTATCCCCCATACCTACAAAATTATGAATTCTTGATACAATCACTGAATGCCAATGCTGCAGTAGGGTATTCCCAAAAAAATGCGAATCGACCTCCATACAATAATCCTGATAGGGAGAGACTGGATGAATTGTCTGAACAAGTAAAGAAGCTGAATATGGAGGTTACTTACTTGAGGAAATAGAACAGTCAGTTGCAAGCTACTCAAAGAAATATGCAGTCCAATCAGAATAGATAAAATCCACAAGGACAACACTTTGATAGAGGGAAACATCATGAAAGAGAATACAATAATGAAAGAAGATTTAACTAAGACAGAGGTTACAAAAATGAGAGAGGGTATAACAACGATCGAGGATTTAATAATGACAGAGGGTATAATAATGATAGAAGATAGAACTATGATAAAGGGAAATCCTCAGGTCAGAACTTTGATAGAGGGCAAGGTGGAGGACAAGGGTTCGATAGGAGGTAGGCACCAGGACAAAAAAGGACTTGGTCCCAACAATGGAGGAGTCCCCACCCCATTGGATCAACCAGTTAATCAACCTATCAATCAATATGTCAATCAACCAGTTAATCAAGAGAAGCCTCCTAGCGGTGTACATCTAGCTGAGGCTGCTTTATCAGGATGATGTAGGCTCCACAAAATGAGTCAACATTTTGAGTTAGATTGTCAAGAATTCCAAACAATAGCCTCAATCTTTCAGTACGAAGTGGAGAACAATGCAAGCGGTCAAGAAATAGTACGATCTACTCCTTATGATTCACCAATTTTGGTATTGAATCATGCTCCTTTTCCACAAAGTAAGAAGAATGTACCTGAAGAGGAATTTGACCAGTTGGAGGAAGAGGCAGACCAGGTATGCAATGGGGATGAAATGACACAGTTATTTGATGAGAGTCCAGTGAATGATAATTGTCCCAGAGATGAAGAAGAGACTTTTGTTGAAGAAGTACAGACCTTCCAGAGACCTGTCAAGAAGTATGATTTGAGGGAACTACCACATAGACGTCCACAGAATGGAGGCCCCTTCACTACTTCCATTCCATCGAACAATTTCAACACACCTCCAGACCCTAATGCTAGCAGTAATCCATCACTACCTCAGGTGTCTAGGCAATATTTATCTCAAGATCCAGAGCATGCTGATGTGCCAAAAGGGAGAAGTGTTGATGCAAACAAGGATAAGGTGATGGAGTACCCAAAGGAGACCCCTGCTGATCTAAGTGAGGAGCAACTGGCCATGTATGTTGCTGAAGAACTCAAAAAATTAAAGGTAAGCCTATATGAATTTGAGTTACTAAGAGTTCCAACCATTAGGAATGCAGTCTTAGGATTTTATAATGCAAGTTCCATGTCACAAGATAAATCAGTTAGCGAAAATGTCAATAGAGCATCTAGTTCTCAATTAGTAGGAAAACAAAATCAGAGTCATAATCAAGTCCACATGCCTCTTGGAGATACTGGGAAAGAGAAGGGAAAAGCTTAAGTTGCTCAAGTAGATACTCCCTTAACTCTGTTTCAAGGGAAAATAGATACACCTCCATTCTTGATTTCTGTTCAAATATTCGGTAAGAATTTGCATAATTGTTTGCTGGATTCTGGCGCTTCAACCAATGTTATTCCTTTTGGTGTCTATAGAGATATGGGTATTACCCTTGCTGACTCGCAAAAGAAAGTCACACAATTGGATAGGACTAAAGTCAATGTTGTAGGAGAGTTAAATATGATTCATATGCAGATTGCTTCTGATCCTAGAATTCAACAGGTTATCAATATACAGGTGGCTGACATACCTGATGCCTATGGCCTAATCCTGGGAAGATACTTTACCAGGGCTTTGAATGACTGTCTTGAATGATCAATCCCATATGTGGCTTCCCTGGAAGGGAGTGTTGAACCAGATTATAATTGAAAGAGAACCTAGAATGAAGTACATGATCATGTAATATCAGAAAATCTCTACTGAAATTCTGGTATCGGAAGTAAGTATGCGTAACTATATGCTCATAGCCCTTCTTGAAGAGTCAGATGTGGAGGAAGTTCTAATGTTCCACACAACACCTGTTGACCTTACAACAGAATCCAGTGGTATTGAAGCCTTAGTGGAACCAGTTGAAAATGACGATGAATCAGTTGAAAGTAATGATGTTCCAAAAGATAGTCAGTTGGCTTTGCTAGATAGTTTTCAAGAGTTCATTCAGAAGTGCATTGAAGACCAGGTTTAGTTGGGAAGAGGAATGAACTTTGGAGAACTGCTCTTGCCCAATTGGTGCAGGGTGCATAATGCTTCTCATTCAGAACTAGACTGTTGCTTATGCCAGGCTGCAGTGGAACAAATACAAAAGTGTATCAACCCCACTCCGACAGTCAAAATTGATATCCAAAATATCCAAGAGGATCCCAAAGGAAAAGGAGTAATGCCTTCTGAAAGACCATCCAGTAGCAACAACACAAGTGATAAAACAAGGAAGTCTGCAGTTGCTGGCTATTGGACTTTAAGATTTGGTGGGTCCAAATCAAAGCAAGGAGTTGGAGCAGGTTTTGAACTAATTAGTCCAAGAGGTAAGACATTTTTTGTTGCTCATAGACTTCAATTTCACTGTACGAATAATGTAGTAGAATATGAGGCTCTGGTCCATGGATTATTAATGGCATTAAAGAAAAAGGTTAAAATCTTGCAAGTTTTTGGAGATTCTAAGTTAATAGTCAAGCAAGTTAGGAGACACTACTCTTGTCATGATAGAAGAATGACCAACTATAGACATAGAGTATGAGATCTTATTGAAGGATTTGATGCCTTCAACATTCAATTGATTCCACAGAGTAAGAACCAAACAACTAACTCCCTGGCCTAGGCAGCTAGTACATTGCAACCTCTGTCTCTTTTTGGACTAAAGAAATTTATTGTGGAATTGACCCCAGTACCCTCAGTACCTCACAATGCCACTAACTTCTAGGTGTTTGAAGATGACAAGCATATCTTAGATTTCATTACTAATACAGATGTCTTTGCTTCTCAAATCATTGACGAAACTGAAATCCAAGAAGTAGAGATGGAATTGGAAGGGGTAATTAATCTGAAGACCAACACAATTCCTAGAGGGATGGTGCAATTAGAAAGGATCTTTGATATGTACAATGTTAGGGAGCAAGAACAGGATGCAAGGAAGGAGTCCATCGGTGGATAGAGTGAAAAATATAATATGGGAACTCAGGATGATGTCAAAAATGTTTTTATTGGCAAAGTGTGCACTCCAAAAGAAAGACAAGGAATCATCGATGCACTACATAGATATCCAGATGTGATAGCCTGGAGTTATGAAGACTTAAAGACTAATGATACATCAATCATAACCCATACTTTCCCTCTCAATCCAGGAGTAAAACCTTTCAGACAGAGGCAAAGGCTCATCAATGCTTTATTGGAACCCATAATATAGAAGGAAGTGCAAAAACTATTGTCTACAAGAATAATATTTCCAGTCAAACACTCTACTTGGGTTGCAAACTTGGTTCCACTATGAAAGAAAAATGGTGAAATTAGGTTGTGTAGATTTCAGGAACCTAAATAGAGCTTCAGAAAAAGATAATTATCTAGTACCCTCACTAGATGAAGTACTCCAGATTGTTAATGGATCTCAGATGTCTTTCTTGGATGGTTATTTAGGATACAACTAGGTCATGGTGCAGAATGAGGACAGGCACAAGACTGCTTTCACCACCAAGTGGGGCACTTTTGCCTATAGGAGGATGCCCTTTGGCTTGATTAATGCTGGAGCCACATTCCAAAGAGCCATGGAAATTGCCTTTAAAGACATAATTGGTAAGTGCATAATCATTTAAATGGATGATCTAACGGTCTTTTCCAAGAGGAGAGGTGATCATATCTCAAATTTGTGCAAAGTTTTTCAGAAATGGAGAGAGTTTGGGATATCTCTCAATCCAAAGAAATGCATCTTTGGAGTCACAAAGGGTAAATTGTTGGGGCATGTTCTCTCTGAGAAAGGAATTTCCATTGATTTATAATGAATAGAAGCTGTACTCAGGATCCCACCACCTGCTAGCAAGAAATAAATGAAGTCATTCTTTGGTAAGATCAACTTTGTGAGGAATTTTATCACTAGGTTCACATAAATGGTTAAAGCACTAAATGCAATGCTGAAGCAGGAGGCCAAAGTTGAATGGAATGCATAAGCAAAGAAATCATTTGCAAAGATAAAAAGGGCTATTGCTGAGGCTCCTGTTTTGGTAAGTCCAGACTATGCCAAGCCATTCTATATATATTCGTTTGCCTTTGACCACTCCTATGCTGCTATGTTAACTCAAAAGTCAGGTCAAGGGAACAAGCATCCCATAGCATTCATGAGCACACCATTGAAGGATGCAGAGTTGAGATACCCAAGTGTGGAAAAGTAGGCCTATGCGTTAGTCAGAGCTGTAAAGAAATTTAGGCACTACATCCTCAAAAACAAAATCTTTGCTATAGTTCCTGATCCTGCAATTAAGTTGTTAGTGCAGAATGAGCTGGGAGAACATAGAGCCAAGTGGGTAACTATGTTACAGGAGTACGATATGAAAATTCAACCCATGAAGTTGGTAAGAGGGCAAGGTCTTACAAAGACAATGGCAGAGATAGGCCCTGATCTTACAGCTCAGAGTTACAATTTAGAGGATGTTTCTCCTGGCGAGTGGTATGATGATATTATTCATTATCTCCTGACTCAGAGATGCCCTAATCCTCTTAATATAGTACACAGAAGGGCATTGGGCTTAAAGAGTGACAATTTTATGTTGAAAGAGATTTCCTATATAAGAAAAATCATGAGGATGTGTACTTAAGGTGTCTCAAAAAGGCAGAGTCTGAAAGAGTGATGTTGGAGTTTCATGACAGGTATGGTATAGGCCATGGATCAACACCTTCTACAATGAACCAAATTTTGAGAGCTAGTTACTATTGGCCTACACTCTTCAAGGATACACACAACCATGTTAGAACTTGTCATGTGTGTCAGACTACAACAACCAAAGAGAAGTATGAAACACTCCCACTCCAACCAGTCTTTGAGGTAAAACCTTTTGCATAGTGGGGGATGGACTTCATAGGTCCAATCAATCCGCCTTCCTCTACAAGTCACAGGTATATCCTTAATGTCATTGATTGTTTTACAAGATAGACTGAGGCCCTTGCTTGCAAGCAATGTATTTCAGAGGTGGTAATTAATTTCATCGAATCATGTATCATTAATCGTTTTGGATGTCCTATGTCTTTAGTTTGTGATAATGGTCCTGCATTTTCATCGTTGAAGTTTTCTAATTGAGATTTTGATCATGGGATTATAATTAAGTTTTCATCCAACTATTACCCTCAGGGTAATGGTTTGGCTGAGTCATCCAACAAAAATCCTCTGACTATTATCCGCAAACAATTAGAAAGAAATCCGAAGGATTGACATACCTAACTCATATTTTCTCTTTGGGCAGATTGTACAAGACATAAAATTTCCGTAGAATATCACCTTACCACCTAGTTTATGGATTAGAGCCTGTGTTTCCTATTCAATTGAAAATCCCTACTTTATAGTTCATTAATGACTATTATGATAAGGGAGATAGACGTGAGGCTAGACTTGCTGAATTGTTACACCTTGAGGAAAAAAGAGACGAAGCCCTGGAAAACTTCACTAAACATCAAGGGGTTGTCAAGAGATGGTTTGATAAAAGATCCAAGGTAAAAAATTTTAGGAATTTTGACTTGGTTCTTTACTGGGATAAAGCCCATGACCGTAAAGGGGAGCATGGAAAATTTGATAAACTTTGGCTTGGCCCTTACCAGATTTCAAAAATTCTGGGAGATAATGCTTTTCGTTTGAAAACTCTCACTGGCAAGGACATCCCACTGCCTGTTAGTGGGCAGTATTTGAAGCATTATTTCTAGTCTTGAGTTGTTTTCAACTCTTTTCTTGTATATAGTTAGATTAGGTTCTCTCTCTATTTTGCTTTGCTTTTGTTTGTTTTGGTTAGTGTAGGTTTGCTTGTGGTTTATTTTGTTTTTGCTTTGCTCTTGCTTTGGGGGTTTTCCTATTTTCTCCTGGATGTGCTGCACCTGTGTGGAAAATATATCATTATCTGGAATTGTTCTAAGTATTTTATTGGTGGACTTTAGTCTTGTATCTTGAAAGGATGGTTGAAGTCTTTGTTATTGCCAATAGTCTCAATGTTGATTTATTGAAGATGGGTCACAGGTTTTGATTTGAATTTTAAGTATGCTAAAATCTTATATCTTTCATATATCTTAAGAATCTTGATGTTATTGTAGGAATCCTTGTGAAGTTTTATCAGGTGAAAAATTCTATTTCTGCTTCAGTGCCCATTATGGTTCTCAGCCCTGAGTGTGAACTTTAGTGTTCATAGGTTGAAATAAAAGTGACACATAAAGAATATCAAAAAAAAAAGTTGAAAATCCAAAGAAAGAATTCAACTTATCAGGGGTATCTGAATATCTCTATCAGGGCTATAGATTCCTGGCTGGCAATAGAGCTATGTTTGGGAGAATCACAACGATAACCTCGTTGGGGTTATGGGGGCATGACTAGCAGTGAGGCTCTATCCAGGTTGCTTTTGAAGTTAGAATCTTTACGTAACCTGTTTGACTAAGCTTGGTTCCTGCAGTAGCTTCAGGAGGGAAATGAACTCATATGCAGACACTTGGATTTTTAGTTTATGGAAGGTTCGGTCTACCCTTTGGTTTTGAATCTTTAATCCTTACATTTTGATTTTTTTATTTGATAGTGAGATTGAAACCAAAGATTCTGGGTTCTCAATTCTTGTCCGTCATCAAATGCTCTGGAGCATTTCCTAGCAGAGTCGCCATTTGTTGTGCATTTTTCGCACACACGCCCCGCTGAAAGCAGAGACCCTCTTTGCTTTGGTTTTTCTTTGGTTTTGGTGTCTTGGCCCCTTTTATTTTGAGGTTTTATCTTGCTTTGGCATGTGCTTAGATGTTTATTTTGATTGCCTTAGTGGTTTCCCTAAGTTATTCATTGAAGATCTTTAATTTTGAGCTAAGTTTGGGTTTTCACTGAAGTTCGGGACTTTCCACCCTGGCTGGATTTTCCCGGATCTTGCTCGGACTCTAGCTAAGCACTGTCATTCAGAGATTTTCAGTCTTCGCAGAATTCCGCGTGGTCCAGATTTTTTTGGATTTTGTCCTGTCGTCGAGTTCCCAGATTTTCCTTGCTGTCTTGTCGGTGACATTAATGTTCTCGTACGAGCTTTAAACAATGTATTTAACTGATTTTCAAGGTCTTTTATGCCATTATGCTTATTGTTTGCTATCGATTGAGCTGCAGAGTGCATTCTGGTGAGTGTTTGATTGGATTTGAGGCATTGAGTTTGAATTATTTGATTTGCTGGTGATTTCTTTGGGGTATTGCCATTGTGCTCTTTGCTGGGCGCCATTTGTTTCACATTTGTTGCTTTTGAGATCGATCCTTACTTCATCAATGGTATGTATTCAATTGCCTTGCTTTTAATTTATGATTGTGGATAGCACGTTGATGTTATAGAAAATTTTGGGCTCGAATTCTTGAATATTTGATCACTTCATGGGTAGGGCTGCCCAACATTGCTTTATTTATCATCTTGCAAGTGAGTTTTGAGGTCCCTTGTTTATCTGCATTTTGATGTATCTTGCTTGAGAGCCATGATTTTCCCCTAGTCGAGAATTAACATTTGAAATATTTAAATTCTGAGCTTGCTTGTGCGTTAATGGCGGATGTATAGGGTTTGAAACCTAGGGCAACACCATTCCACCTTATTCCACCTTTAAACTGGCCTAGAATGCAAAGAAAATCTATGGAAGGTCCATACCTAACTCATCTCAAGCTTAAATATTTGAAATTTATAATCGATTCATGAGTCTGAGAAAAATCGTGATTTAACGCCGATGTTTGGGTTTTGCAGTCCCCTCAGGATTTTCCATCTTTGGTAGATTTTCCCGATCTCCATTTTTCTAGAATCCGCTATCATTTTCAGAGTTTAATATATTCCACGGATTTCTGTTGACCCCAGATTTTTCTCAAGTTTTGTGTTGCTTGGATTTTTTGAAGTTTACGAAGTGTTTTCCGCTTCATGGAAATTCGTCTTTGGGAAATTTTCCTGAAATCTGATGAGGTGTAAGGAAATATGGAATAGTTAGATTTATTAATGATTTGTGATGCATTTTATGGCTATTTCACGCTATATTATGATCTCCTATGTGGTTTATTGATTGATAATGACTAGATTTAATTGTTAAGTAGGTGTTTCATAATTATTCTGTCGGAGTCCGTTTGGTTTGGAATTTCCTGAAATTGCTCTCTGGCTCAAATTTTGTGGATGGTCTTGAAACCCAAAGTTTATCAAGATCATTTTATATGAGTTTTAATAACACCTTGATTGTATGAGGTTCATTCTAACGGTGTTTTGATAGATTAACATTGCTTTCCTGTGGTTTTTTACTATGATTTCTGTGTTGAATGTAGGCTGAATCTAGCAAGATAGTGGAAGGATCCTCAGTATCTGAGGTAGAAAGGATTAAAATGGAAATCAAGAGTAGGATCCCTGAGAGTAAAATTACATCAATCTAGTCTGAGGTGACTGATACCAATGTTGGATTGTGGGATTACGAAGAGTTCAAGGGTAAAATGGCAATGTAAGATCTTCTTTTGGTGGCTAGAAGGATGATGGAATCAGGTTTGTCACATGTAGCTAGTTTTCCTTCCACAGTCCAGTGTTATGAGCTTATCCTTGAGTGTGCAAGACACTATGACCAAGGTACACAGAGAATTATTGGTCCTCAAGGGAGAGTTGTAGCAAATCTCAATCTTGTTTCCATTGCTCAAACTTTCGATATGCCAGATAGGTCTCATGTGGTAGCATTTAACATGGAGGAAGCTAATGGATTTTATGAAGACTAGACAGTTAAATCTCAACAACTCATCAATTCTTAGCTGGAGAAGCCCAAGTCTCATTATTCAAAACTTCCCAAGCAACTGTTCAGAGCAAAGTTCAAAAAGGAATACTATGATGCAATCACATTGCTCAGCAGGGTGGTTGGATTAAGGAATGCAAGTATGTTTGAGAATTGGATGTGCCATGCTATTGTGAGAATGGAACAAGAACAAATCAACTATATGTTTGAGAATTGGATGTGCCATGCTATTGTGAGAATGGAACAAGAACAAATCAACTATCATTGGGCTGGTGTGATTAGCAGGGTGATCCATGAGTAGCTATCCAATGTGTTACAGACCAAGACCTTCATAATGACTTCATATTTGGTCTATGCACTTGCAAGATTTCACCCTTACAAAGGGTTGAGTATAAGGGGAATCTTTGGGTAGGATGTCATTTATGAGGTTTTCCCTTAGTTGCACTTGGGAAGCTTGAGCTATAGGAGGGTGAATGATGCATTCACCATGCATATCACCAGATTACTTCAAGGTGCAGAACATATCAGAATTTCAGATCAAGCAAAATAACTCATCAAGAAATATGATGCTTGGTTTATTTAGTTCCCAACTTTCTCCTACATTCGGATTGATGGCTTCCAGAGGGATCCTTATAGGCTTCCAAGGTATCCTACTGACCATATCATACTTCTGGAAGTCACTAGATAGATATGTGACTTTGATGCCGTTGTCAAGAGGGACAAGCATAAGACTGGTTTTGGTGGAGACTTCCCTTTGAGGATAGGTATAGGAGAGACATGTCCTTCCATTATTTCTGCCCAAGCTTCAAAAGAGGAAATGAGTACTCTTGGCTTATCCTTCCATTCCAAGAGATCAATATTTGATATCACAAGTGAAACCCAAAAGAGGGCCAGTAGAGAGTATAGCCATAAGGTTGATTTGGAGGACTACTGGGCCAATTGTAGCGATGAATATGAGGTCATGAAGAAGAAGTTTTCTCCCCTTCCAGTTGAATCAGTCTGTTTATACAATGTGAAGGCAGTGCCTGATCAACTTGAGGATGATGGAAATTTGATTCAAGATCATGCTTATGAGGCAATAAAGGACATGTTGATTGGTGATGTGGATTGGTTAGAGGAAGAAAAGATAGAACTAAAATATTTGATGGATCTAGTCACCAAGTTCACCAGAATGTGGCTAAGGCATAAGTTGTGGGAGTTGGAAAATGAAGGTGTACAGTGCACCTATGAGCTGATGGGGGATTTGGATCCTCATTCTAATTTTGAAGATTCAACCGAACAGGATCCTAAGGGAAAGGGTAAGCTGGATTCTCCTTTCAAAATCAAGATAAAAGGTGTTTAAGAGGAGGAATTCCAAGAAATAGAAAAATAGAGAAAGCCCATTGCTAAAAAAAGGTCAAAGACTAAGAGGGCTGAACAAAAGGAAACTGAAAAGCAAAGTTCTGAGGTTGATGTTCAGGTGCCCAAAAGAAGAAGAGTCATAAGATTGTCACAGAAGGCAAGCTCCAAGGTAGGAGAAGAAGTTACCCCACCGGTGGTAAATGTAGAGAGTTCAGAAGAGAAGGTGTGGGTGTATACAAGGAGGTCAAGGACTCCTCCCAAGGATAGTGTGCCTAAATCTGACCTTCCTCCAGTTGTTTCTCATGAGGAACAACATGATGATGTTCCTTCAGCCCATTAAGCTCAAAGAAAACCAAGTTAATCTGAGAAAGTTGAAGATCATCCAGATACTGAAGGGGAGGAGTTTCATGAAGGTGATCTTTACAGTGTAGAAGCAAAAATTGAAAAGGTAATACAATCTCCCTTGGTTGTGTATGTAGAGTCACCTGTTGGAACTGAAGAGGTTAAATCCCCTCCAAAAGAAGAAGAAGCGGAAAAGATTCCTTCCCCTTAACATAAGGAAGAAAATTCAGAAGAAAAGTGGAGTAAGACAGATGAGACTCCTGCGAAGCAGGATTTGAGTGAGGAAGCACCTAAAGACCAACAAGAGTAGGAGAAACAAACTGAAGTACAATCTGAATCTACTATCCCTAGTTGGTTGGATAAGGAGATAAGGAGAAAACAGGTTGTTGTAGAGGACACCCCACCCAATTGGGATGAGCTACTAGCCAGGATTGGAAAGGATAAAGGTAAAAATAAAGCTAGGGTAATTTCAAAGATCGAGAGGGATGAAGTTCATAATAGAGTTGTCCACATTGCAACCCCTACTCAGGATAAGAATAGAGATGAGGTATCTGCCAAGGACTATAATGTGCAGACTTTCAATTTGGGGCCCACTTCTGTTGAGCAGGATATTGAAGAGTATCAGGGTTCTAGTGTAGTCATCTTGGGTAGATTAAGGAAGGAAATTCAAACCAAGCATGAGCTGAAGAAGGAAAATGAAAAACTTAGGAAATGCTTGGAGGATTTGATGAAGCCCTTGCAATCTATTAACCCCTCCGCCTCTACTGCGAATCCTTTGCCTCAAGAGACTACCATCGAGCTGGAGAAGATGAAGGCTTCCACTCTTGCTACTGCAAATTGGTTGCAAGGGGTGCGAACCAAAGGAAATGAGGCCATTAAAGATATTTTGTCAATAGGGAAGGATTCTATAAGGGCGGTTGACTAGTTGAAAGAAGTGTTAGCTCAAGACAAAAAAGATATGGATCTTCTGCTACAGAAAACCAAAACTATCATGGAGTACACCGGGGATAAGTTAGTAAATGCTAAAATTCTCCCTTCCTCTGGAGCTGCTGAACCTTGGGAGTGGTTTGAAGCATTGTAGATTAGGCAGAAGGTTCTAAAAAAGATTTACAAATAGAGGAAGATTGATGATATCTTGATTAGTGTGTATAATGTATCCATTGCTTTCTTTGATATTATGACAGGAAGGAGGAAGATTGCTCCTAAGTATTTGAGTTTGGAACAGTTGAGGAAGTGGTGGCAGGATGTTTATGCTCCAATTAATGATGATTCCATTTCTGAGCACCAGTTGGATGATGCAACCACCTACATTGCTATCATTGATAAGTACCTAACTTATAAGGTGGATTGGGATAAATCAGTGAAGCAATCCAAGGAAGAAATTGCATCAATTGAAAGGTGACTTAGGGTTTTACCTTTACCACCTATGGCTGACTTGGATAGCGTGCTTTTGAAAGTTCATGAAATGCTGGATCAGAATAAAGACAAAGGGGAAGGTAGTTAATGATTGATATCATCGAGAGTTTTGCTTCACTATTATTTTTCCATGCATTGGTTTGAGCTGCATTGGAGATCCTAGGCCCACTTGGATGAAGTTCATGCATTTAATGCATATTTTATTTTATTTTGAGTAGAGCAAGAATTAGCAAGTAGTTGTTCTCAAGCAAATATTGTAACAGAAAGCTAGAATTGTTGCTACAGTGGATAATTTGATGCAAGTAATGACATTATGATTTGGTGCCATACTTGTGTTCTTCTTAGCATGGTTCTTGTTATTCTATCTTTAGAATTTCTTTGAGAAAAAATGATATTTAGAATTAGATTTGATTTAATGGTGTTTATGGTTTGATATTTGAAGTGTTACAACAATCCCTGGTCCATACTTTTCACAACCAACTGATTGTTAGTTGCTTTGCAAAGTTATCCTGGAATTCATATTCATTGTGCTTAGTTCAATTGTGAGGGTTTATTCATTTCAATTGCAATAGGGTTGTTTGAATGAATGTTCACAATCTAAAAATCCTAACACCTTAGAAGATTGCATTGTTTCTATAAGATTGTAGATTCATTTGGGTCGAGTAGAAATTAGTTTTGAGGGATTGGTCCATTTCAAGTGTTGGTCATTTTCATTATTAATCTTAGGTTTAATATTAAGTTTAGAAATCTCTTTGAAACCCTTATCTTTTGTTATTTATTTATCATTCAGGTTAAATTTAGGATTGAAGTATCATCATATTGTTAGATCTGATAAATTGAGATTTAGTATTTTGTTTGTAGTAAGGTCCTATTGTGATTACCAACATTTTCACATTTATTACTGAGTTGTTTATGCATTATCAAGACTTGACATTAGAGACATTGGGGTTATCTCTTGAGGCTTGCTTATAGAGATTTACCTTTCAAGAGAGAGGATATTATATTCTGTTTGAGTTGTTGTTGTGCATAAAACATCATCAACACAAGGCATAGTTCATCTTGTACACCTATCATAATCTCATAAACACCAGCCAAGACAATATGAACCCATGTCCCAACCCATAGCCACAATTTAACCATCATGAATAGGTAGTACCATGCTTAGGGTTTGTATTTCACATAATGCACATTTGCATATCCTTCAATAGAATATCATTACAAAATATCATGAGTCCATACATAGACATGAGGCAACACCCTTAAGGTTTGTATTCGTACAATGCACATGACCAACAACATAGCCAAACCACTTCCAAGGTTAAACAACCCTAAGGACCATTCATACAAATATACCCCCTCCTAGGCCTCTAGAAACCAACATACTAAGCACATTTCCCAATGAAAAAACCTTAAACATAATTTACACATATGACATCCATCTATAAAAATTACATAATCATTTAACCCAATAATCTAGTCACATTGTTTAATACAAACAATTAATCATAGTGTTTGAACCATGAAGATATTCCCTTAAGTAATGCATTATTTCAACTTTCTTATCATTCATTTTAACTTAACCACTTAGTTCAATTAATAGATTATTTACTACAAATAATTATATTTAAAAATAACTACATCATTAATAAAACAACCATCTCTATTGAACTAGTTAATACAAAACCCTAATATTAAAGTTACAACTTTAATATAATACTATAGTAACAATATTCTAATTAATAAATTCACATAGCAATTCTATTAATCAACTAAATTAAATAATTATAAAAATAATTAACATTCATTTACTAATTAGATAACAAAGAGTAATCTAAATCATTTAACATTTAATCTGAATCATTTAAATTAAATAACCTATTCCTAATAGTTTAGCCTCACTTAATATTAACATTCCCCTAATACACTATTTAACTAAACATTTATTTTAAATAACCCATTCATTAATTCCATAGACTTTTATATTACTTAAAATTTACTATCAACAATTAATCTACTTCTATTCACACAATTTAAATGTATATACGTTTAACCAAAATATGAACTAACCCTAAAATTATAATGACATTCACAAACTCATAACAATTTAACAATAACTATCCAATTAAAAATATTTTATTAAATAACATATCTTAGAAACTGTGATATGGGCTTTTGAGATTTTTGTATAGAGATTAGAAGACAACAAATCGAAGAAACCCTTTAAATTTCTCACCAACCCAATTTTTAGAAATAGAGTTATGGATGACACAATCAAACTATTTTATTGGGAGGGAGCAAAAAGACAATAAAAATTTATTAATTTTTATTCTGGAATAAATAAATGTTTCATTCACGAAAGAATAAAATAATCAAACATTTATTTTCTGAAAGTAGAGAGAGACAAATCAATCAAATTGATCATACACTCAGAAAATAAAATCTAAACAAAAGATCCAAAATCCAACCTGGATCCAACTCTTGGCAGGAAACGAAAATTTGATGCCGAACTGAAACTTTCATTCGCAATTCCAACTTCTCCAAATCCACAATCCAAAATTCCAAAAAACACAATTCCCAGCATAATCAACAATAAAAGAAAATTTACAGGCAATTCTTCCCGCCCCCTTTCCAAAACAAAATGAAATCCCCCCCAAAACCAAAAATGTTTACATGAATAAGAAAAATTTCGGTTGTACGAGAAATCCAAAATGATCAAACATTTATTTTTAGAAAAGAGAGAGAGAAGTCAATCAAATTGATCATGCACTCAGAAAAGCAAATTTAAACAAAAGATCCAAAATCCAACCTGGATCCAACGCTTGGCAAGAAACAAAAATTTGATGTCGAGCTCAAACTTTCATTCACAATTCCAACTTCTCCAAATCCACAATCCAAAATTCTAAAAAACACAATTCCTAACATAATCAACAATAGAAGAAAATTTACAAGCAATTCTATCCTCCACCTTTCCAAAACAAAATGAAATCCCCCCCAAAACCAAAAATGTTTACATGAATAAGAAAAATGTTGGTTGTACGAGAAATCCAAAATGATCCCAACCAACTATAGAATAGATTATAGTTAACTTTTAATTTCTTAAATCAACCTTCTTGACACATACTCAATAATTAATTTTAAATCAATAGTTAGGACAATTAAAAACATTTCATTTAAAAATCATAATTTGGGTAAATATGGAATATTTAGTTCCTATAGCTTTGACTAACCAGAGTAATATAATAGATACCCTATTTCACACAAATGGGTAAAACCATTTTTTTATTAGTAATCTGCTGAAGCAAGAAGCACGTAGCTGAGGCTGCAAAGACGCTTTTGACTGGAGCTATGAACCAGTGAGACCACATTTTTGAGGGATCCCATCCTTAGATATGATCAAACATTTTTAATTCCCTTATATCTTATTGTCGTCTTGTTAATTCTTGCCCACTACTGCCGCAAAATCTATTTATCTCTTTGTTTGCATGCAGGGCGAGCCTCCTTATCTCTCCATTGGCGTGCACTCCTTATCTCTTCATTGGTGCCCTCCTTAATCTCACCGCTGCCAACCACTGCGTACCTCCTTATCTCTCCATCTCTTGCACGCTGTGTTGTTTTTGCCAGCATGGCCACCTTCCTACTGCCTTTGGCTCTGTAGCCTAGATCTGCAATGTGCTTCATTAACATCGTTAAACGCTTCATCCTGCCTGTCATCTTTGCCTGCCTTCTTTCTCTACTGTCGGTGCCTTCTCCTATTGTTTCCACAACTGCATCGAACACACAAGGGTCTTGAGCAAGCTCGAACTCAAGACCTCCCATGTGAGATGCTCGCAACTAACTGCTGCATTGTGGGTCATCCCCAAAAAGCGGGTAAAATAATTTACCAAACATTTACTTACACATTATAATCAATTATGTAACTGGGTATGTGTAGGATCATGATGGGCCAAAAAGTGGCAATATGTAACTGATATGATGGTCCATGTGGCTGATGACTTTTTTCTTACCCAAAATTGATGAAATGAAAAGGGTTTTTAAAGGAGATTCTCGCTTTCCACCAATATATATTATGTTTTACTTTGAATTTAATGAATAATTATTATTCATTTTCTATTTGAATTATGACTAAAGTCTTGATTGATAGGTTGATTGAAAAATATCTATAGCTTTCAAACGGTATCACATTTTTTAATCTGAAACATCGTCACATTCTATGCTTCACATACTATAGGATTAAAAAATAAAATTGAATTTTATGAAGTTTTGACCAAGTTAAGGTGGTTAGACATACAAGTTTTTTATATTTTTAAAATTTGTAATAAAAAATCATAATTAATTATTTACTTGGAAAAAATTGCAAAAATATGCATCACATTAGGACACGAGTAGATCTACTTATATCTAAAATATTATAAAAAAATATTATCATTTTATTGTGGTTAGGGTGGTGGACAGACACCTACTTCTTATTTTTCCCCTGAAATTTAAGTACTACTGCATTGAAATTTCAAATTTTCACCAAATAGATTTATTTATTTTTAAAATAAACCTAGTAGTTTAGAAACTACATTCAATTTTCTACATATTTTATTCTTACATATTTTAAAAATAATATAGATAACTTATTCAAAATTTTATGTCAAGTTTCTTAACTTTGATTTTTTTGAATTTTTTGCCACTTAAGGGCCTGTTTTTTCCATGATGATCCTACACATACCCAACTCCAACCTTATAACATTTTATTTATTTACCATATTATTATTATTTATTAATTATAACATTACATTATAAATTTATTTTATCATTAACTATGATTATCTATATATATTTATTTATCAAAGGTATACCCTTTTACTTAACACTTTATTTTGATGCATAAGATAACCAAAGGAATTTTATCAGACAATTTAAATTAAATAAAACCAAATGCCAAATAATTACCTGACCACTATCTAGGGCCAAAATACAAAACCTCAAGCAACATTGACTGATTATACTGACAATACTGACAAGGTGGAAATTAGATACTCATCCTCTTCGAGGATGATGGGGAGGGTAGGGGGATCAAGTGCTATCTCCGATCAACTAATCCATTGGGTTCAAGGCATGCTCAAACCTGCCAATTCAAGTGGAGTCGATGCCTGGTACCTGCAACTTGCAACATACAAAACGGTTGTGCATATACATATACACATAAACAGACACACTGTGAAAGGAAATCACGTCACAGGGTGCTCACAAGTGAGTGATGTGACATTGTCCCTTTCACTCAATCACATCAGTAAGAACAACACCTACTAATTGAATCAACTTATATAACAATAAGCTACATAGTAATCAGGATAAGATCAATCACATGATAATCACATAGCAATCATGATAAGATAATCACATAGTGTTCATGATAGGGTTAGTCCTCATAATCAAATCAAATCTCCATAGTCACTAGAATAAAACCATATCAGAACACATAAATCATTAGTGTCTCAATAATGATCATCCAACCCTATACTAACCATAACATGTGCATAAAACCTCAAGTATCAAGAGTTTCATCAATGGAATCAAAGCACTTGGAAACTAGGCACCAAAGACACATCCTCATCATCTTCAGCACTTTCGCAACCATAGACATAAGCTTATCAAAGAAACAATAGAGGTTGACACCAATAACTTTACTAATGGAAACTTAATACAACCAATCAAAGCATTAACTGCACTCTTGCAACCATCTCACTCAACTATAGACATCAATGAAAACACAGGCTTGTTGACATCAATGACAACACTAACTGCTCATACTTATGACAATGTCCCCCTTTGTCATTGATGGAAACACATGATGTGAAAAACCATCAAAGACACACTAGCTCTGTACCATACCAATTTCGTTTTCTCTTTTCTCCCCCTAAATAACTTATCTTTTATGCATTGTTCTCTCCTCCTCCTGATTCTCTCTCTTCCTTATTCCTTAATCTTTTTCACATGTTTCTCTCCCCTTGTGTTCATACTTTTTGACATTATTCTCTCTCCCCTTTTGACATCAATGGAAAAGGACATAATGTTTGTACTATTTTATTCTTTTCCTTTGTCATCAAACAACCTACTTACAACTACTTTGGAACAACTTTCCTTTACTACTCTAAATACTCCTTAGGAGCATACACCAACCTGCACCACTTATGACTGCAATAATTAGTAATGCCACTACCTACTCCCCTTGAGAGGTAGCCACCAACATCAGTCCAAAACAAAAAAACAAATCTTGAGATCCATTAGACTAATGCATTTCCTTATGCATCTAGTTCATAGAAGGAGGGGAAATGGCTCCCAAATTCTCTCAAAGATACTCAAAAGTATCCTTAGGAAGAACCTTAGTGAATATATCGACAATCTAATCCTTTGTAGGCACATATTCAAGCTTCACTTCATTCTCCACAACCTTCTCTCTTAGAAAGTGATATTTGATTAAAATATGTTTTGTCCTTGAATGCATCACTGGATTCTTTAAAAAATTTATTGCACTTGTATTGTCACAAAAGATAGAAATAGGCTCATCATACACTATTTTGATATCCTTCAATGTTTGCCTCATCCATAACACTTGTGTGCAACAAGATGTTGCTGCAATGTACTCAACCTCTGTAGTAGATAAAAAATTTGAATCTTGTTTCTTACTTAGCCATGATACCAATCTACATCCAAGAAAGAATGCACCACCATTTGTACTTTTTTTGTCACCCACACAACCAACCCAATCTGCATCTGTGTAATCACTCAGAGTGAAATTAGTATCCTTTGGATACCACAAGCCATGATTCAAAGTGCCTTTCAAGTATCTAAATATCCTCTTCATTGCTGAAATATGTGACTCTCTAGGATCTTCTTGAAATCTACCTATAAGAAAAAATGTATCCATGATATCCAATCTAGTAGCAGTTAGATATAACAATCCACCAATCATTGATCTATACTTTTTCTAATCAACCTTAGGGGATTCATCATTCTTTCTCAGCTTGCAACCAGTAACCATAGGAGTGCATACTAATTTATAGTCTTCCATTCCAAACTTCTTCAACATCTCTTTGACATACTTTGATTGTGAAATGAATATACCTTTGTTTGTTTGATTGATTTGTAGCCCAAGGAAGAAATTCATCTCCCTAAACTTAGACATCTCAAACTCTTTCTGCATCTCTTCTGCAAACTTCTTGCACATAGCTTCATTGCCTCAAAAAATTATGTCATCAACATACACACCTACAATCAAGATTTGATCTTTTTCCACCTTAAAGTAAAGATTACTATCTACGGTACCTTTATTAAATCCTTGCTTTATCAAATACTTATCCAACCTTACATACTAAGCTTTGGGAGCTTATTTCAATCCATACAATGCCTTCTTCAATCTACATACCATATTAGGTTTATTTGATAACTAAAATCATTTCGGTTGTTCCATGTAGAATTCTTCTTCCAACACTCCATTCAAGAAAGCAGACTTCACATCCATATGATAAACTATGAAATCCTTATGTGCTGCAAAAGCCAAATTTTTTTTGATAGCTTCCATTCTTGCCACTAGAGAAAATTTCTTCTCAAAATATATTCCCTCAACTTGTGAATAGACTTTACACACAAGCCTTGCTTTGTTTCTTACCACTTCTCCATTCTCATTTAGTTTGTTTCTGAACACCCACTTAGATCCAATTATGTTTTTGTTTGCAGGCCTTGGGACAAGTTCCCAAATATGATTTCTCTCAATCTACAGGAGTTCTTCTTCCATAGCTTTCATCAAATACTCATATATGCATGCCTCAATCACTGTTTTAGGTTCAAATTCAAAAAGTAAACACAAATGTACCTCTTCTTTAGGAGCTTTCTTTCTTGTTAGTACACCTTTTCTTTTGTCTCCAATGATCTATTCTTCAGAATGATTTCTTTGCACATACTTGGGGGTTCTAGGGGTTTTTTCCGGAGATTCTTTCTCTTCTTCAAATTGCACTTCCTTTTCCTTAGACTTCTCATTTTCTCTAAAATTAGATTCATCTAATTCATATCCATCTATCACCACTGAGTTTGGAAAATATTCATCAACCTTGACACTTGCACTTTCAACAATCTTTCTCAATCTTTTATTGTAGCACTAGTAGGCCTATCTTTTAGTAGAATATCCAAGGAAGATTCCTTCATCAGACCTTGCATCAAACTTTCCTAATTTTTTTCATCTCTTCTGATATAACATTTGCTTCCAAATACTTTGAAGTATTTAACAGTAGGTATCCTTCCATACCACGAGTCCTAGGGAGTCTTTGTACTATTTTCTTTTTCTTGAACTCTGTTAAGTATGTAAATAGCAGTATGAATTGCTTCTCTCTAGTAGACTTCCGATAGGTTTGATTCTTTCATCATAGTCCTTGCAGCTTCTTGAATAGTTCTGTTTTTCCTTTCAACTACTCCATTTTGCTAAGGATTCCTAGGGGTAGACAAGTGCCTCTTTATGCCATAATTCTAAAAAAAAATGTTAAATTATTTGGAGGTGAACTCTCCACCTCTATTAGACCTCAAAATTTTTATCTTCAAATCCATTTCATTCTCAACCATAAGTATAAATTCTTTGAATCTATCTAGGGCTTCAGATTTTTCTCCAAGAAAAGTAACCCATGCCATTCTTGAATAATGATCAATAAAATCATGAAATACTTGTCACCTTGAAGAATTCTTGTTCTTGTAGGACCACAAAGATCTGTATGCACCAATTCTAGTAATCTAGTAGAAGATTTTTATTTTCCTTTGAAACTTCTTCTTGTTTGTTTTCCAATCTAACACTCCTTGTGTAGACAACATTGATAGGATTTGTAATCTTTGGTAGATCTCTCACTGCTTGAACTGAACTGATTCTTACCAAGTTATCAAATTAATATGAAACATCCTCCTGTGCCATAACCAAGTTTCATTGATCTGAGTCATAAACTAGTGAACATCAACACTCTTGAACTAATAAACACTTATATCTATTATTCTTCCAGTAACAATCATAGTTTTGGTCCCCTTTTCGATCTCAAATCCATCATCATGAAACATAAGATTGTATCCTTTTCTACACATTTGACCAACACTCAAGAGGTTATGCCTTAAACCCTTAACATAGTAAACATATTTAGTATTATGCTTGCCATCAAAACTAATTGAACCTATTCCACATATCTTAGCACCCAAATCATCTCCAAATCTAACAAGTCCTCCATAATACTTTTTAAGTTTAATAAAATTACTCTTGTTTCTAGTCATATGACTAGAGCATCCATTGTCAATCATCCAATAGTTCTTATCCTATCTAGCATGAAAAAAAGATACCAAAGTACCTTTAGGCTTATCCTTTCTCTTCAGAGGGAATTCCTTCACACATCTTTCAGAGTTAGCAAAAAAAAATTCATCTTTTAAAGCCATGAACAAGTATTCATCATCATCATTTCCATAATCAGATCCATCATTAGAAATAATTGCATCTTCTCTAACATAATAGATTTTCTTAATCATCTTACCTTTGTTCTCCTTGTTTTTGTCATTCACAACTCTATTTGGACATATTGAAGCATAGTGACCTATATTTCTGCAACTAAAACATTTGAAAGATAAGTTACCTCTATACTTACCAGTACCTCTTCTCATCTTTCTCACAAAGTTAGCCTCCACATCATCAATATCTTCCTAATTTGGTTATTTAGTCTTCTCTATTTTTGTAGCCTTAAAAGCATTTTCAACTTTTGCACCATTATTTGGACCAAATTCTCTCATTTCAAATGCAGTTAAAAATCCATACAATTGATCTCTAGAATAATGATCTAGATTTGTAAATTCCTCAATAGTAGAAACTTTGTGGCTCTAAGCTTTAGGTCGGGTTCTCAGAATTTTCTTTACCACTTTTGATTCCTTTACTTTACCTCCAAGACCTCTAATGGAGCTAACAACTTCATCTACCCTCTACATGTAGCTTGTAATGTTTTCATCTTCAAACATCTACAAGTTCTCAAATGTGGTCTTTAAATTCTACATCTTAGCTTGTTTAACCATCTCATCTCCATAAATACTTTCCAACTTATCCCAAATTACTTTACCAATTTTCAAATTCATAACTTTCACCAATTTGGAATTTGTAAGACTACTTAAGAGAGAATTCCTTGCTTTACTATTGGTTTCATACGTTTGAGTTTAGTTTAAGTGCTTAGACCATTTTCAAGCATAGTATATCCATTCTTAACTAATTTCCATATATCATATCCTAGATATTCTAGATAGCCTTCAATCCTTGTCTTCTGGAATGCATAGTCTGTTCCATCAAACATAGGGATCTCCTTCTTGTGCGCCATTCTGGATCTACCTTAAGCAGCTAAGATTTCTTCAAGGAACCTTTCTCTAATACCAATTGTTGAAATGCACTAGATAGCTGAAAGGGGGGTGAATAAATTGTAACCTAAAACTTCAAATTCCTTAATAACATTCAAATTCACATTCATTCATTAAACCCTTAAGTCTATTATGATGAGTTAGCATGAAAAGAAAATAATAGAAACTGAAATAACTTAACACCATACACAAGAGAGCACTAGATTTATGTGGAAAAACCAAGTAGGGAAAAACCACGGTGAAGATTAGCTCACAATATAAGTATTATCAACACCAAATACATTAGGGGTCACTACTGGAGGGTTCACTACCCAAAGAAGAAAGGATCACTACCGGATCAAAAAGAAGAAAGAAGAAATAATGTTATAATGAGAAAAGTATCTCATATCAATAGGAGAGTCCACCACAATAGTTCAACATCATGTACAAATCTCAAAAGATCAAGACATCTTCTACTCATTGCACCCAATAATATTGCATTATAGCTTGCACTACATTTCACATCTTTGTACTCTTCTGCTATGAAATTCACATCACAACACTTATCACTACACCAAACTCCATATCACATCAAATAAAATTACATTTATACCATCCACAACTTGAAAAACATCTTCAAGTCAGCCACACATGCCTCATACTTACAAATTCAAAATTAGGTCACCACTAAACATTCCCGTGGTGGATAGGAATGAAAGTGAACCATAATAAAACATATCCTAGACCAAAATTAACTCTCACATGCCACACTATACCTTCATCAATACTTAAACACCTTTGCTGCATGTAGTGTAAACATTGAGGTCGGTCATTACCTGTGTAAACACCATTAATCAATTAAGTACATGCTTCTCTTTTTATCAAGACAAAATTTGAACCACATAACAAGCTTCAAGAAGATCTGGATCAATCCATGAACCACTTGAGATCTAAGAAATTCTTCGCACCAACTCGCACTAGTAAAATACATTCATCTTGAACACCTAGTTTATCTTCCATGCACACTAACATATAAAGCTCGCTCTATACTACACCCAATCACTAAAAATATTGAATTATGAAAGATATAAACAATATGAACAACTTCCCAGATCCACAAGACCAAACATCAAGTTGTGGAGAAATACAGAGCAAATAGATTTCTCCCATATATCACTGCAAAATCATTTCACACACTGGTGAATATATCTCACTTTGCACAATGATTCAAAAGCCCAAATTATAGATACATAATCTATGAATATCTATGATTAACATATTTGAACTACACAAGCATATCTTCAACCTAGAAGAAATGCAAAGAAAAACCAGAACACAACTCTATCACCTAGAATACCACTGCAACACATTGTTTCCTCTTTTTATCAAATTTTCTCAAAAGCACTTTGAAACCAAGCACCAGAGACACATCCTTATCATCTTCAACACTTCCACAATCATAGATAGAAGCTTATCAAAGCAACAATAGAGGTTGACAGCAATAGCTTTACTAATGGCAACATAATGCAACTAATCAAAGCATCAAGTGTACTCTTGCAACCATCTCACTCAATTGTAGACATCAATGACAACACCAACCGCTCATACTTACAACAAAATTGGCTCTTTCACAAGAATGCAAATCCTTTTTATATTTTGAAATGTTAAGGTTAGACATTGCCAACACATGAGTGATGAAAGCTAAAGATCCTCCATCATCATCATGGGATAAGGTTTTTGGACTTGTAGAAGATTGAGCAAATGAAACACAAGACTTTGTAGATGTAGATTGTGAGATTTTGTACTCTTCCACAAAAGGTGTAAAACCTAATATACCATAATCGTCACCAAGGCATGTACCTAACGTTAACGTATTATTTTGAGCATCATATATATTTGATGCTACCACGTTCGACTCTTTGGGAATTGATGAAAATATTTTAGACTCCCTAATGAAATGAGGTGTAAAATCTAATGATCCCCAATCATCACCCAAAATGTTTTTCATAGTATCATTATCATTGGAAGGTAATGGTTCCACTTTTGAATATGGAATCAAATTATTAAGAGAGTTAGAAGTGTTATTCTCGGCTTTCGTTTATAAATTATCTTTTGTAATCTACTTTAACTATATATATTGTTATTATATTCATACTCCATCTTATGGTGAAGAGTAGATGGCAATCCCTTCATTGCATGAATATACAATCTACCAAGAAGTATATTATAAGAGATTATTTGGCATGACATGGATAATCGTAGGAAAGATCATGGGTCCTACCTTAATGGGTAATGTTATTGTTCCCAATGGTTTCCTACCAACATTATCAAATCCATAAATAGAAAGATTTCCAAATTGTATGAGATTATTATCCACACCAAGCTTATCTAGAAGATCAATGCTACAAACATTAAGACTGGATCCATTTTTTATAAGAGTATGTCTAACCCTAGTTTTATTAACAATAACCAATATCATTAGAGTCTCATGTTGGTTTTGGACCTCAAGTAAAGGTAACCCATTAAATTAAGGGAATGCAATATCCAACTTTGTTTCTTGCATACTGTAACGCCCTGCCGTGCAAACCCCAAAGGAACTAATAACAACGAAACAATTTTTTTTTTTAAAAGAACATAAGATTGTATTTAAATATTCCAATATAACAAAGTATTAAGTTACATGACTAATTCCATTGGGGTACACGAGGTGACATAACTATACTAACCCATAACATCGATAATAAGATAACAATAATTAAATAATTACATAAATCTATTCATTCCCATATCATCATTTAAAATATCTATTAAACAATAACCATATTCATAACATATGTACATATGACAACGAAAGATACTATAAGATATGAGGCATTTATATTACCACAGAAATAACACAACTTAACAAAACTATTACCAATGATTGTTCCTGAATAAATACATGGCCTGCATATACATTACATCCAAATGATAGTAAAATACAACTGTCTGAACATACATCTCGATAACCACATATACAATTTACAACAAGGTCATCCCAACACATGTGGGAGACAATACATCAATGAATACATTACATCTGAAGTATAACATACATCTGGTACAAAGAATTACTAGATCATCAACATCCTCCAAAACCCTGCAATAAAAGATACATCTGCAACAGAAAAGGGAACCCAACGGGGTGCGAAGCACGTTCCACCCAACCACCCCCATGCTGGGAGTAGACAAGGAAGGATCCCCGACCAAGCACGTCTAACAGTAACACAATACTAACTCCAGATATATAACTTAACATCAAAGACCACTTAGAAACTCAACAACGACAAATCCAAAAGGCACAACAACAAACCATTTCTGAACACAACAACAAGTCACAATCACAACATCAATGAAACTCAAGACATAATATCAAAGACTACTTCCAACAATAACCAAAGACAAATCAATAAATCACTTCCAGAGGACTTCATTAAATCAACACAAATAGAATGTTAGAGAAGAGTGTCATCGCATGGTTTCACATGGATTATCCTGACAACCTATCACAAGGTGCCACCTCCATCTCTACATGGATTCTCCAGACAACCAAGTTAAGGTGCCGCCTCCATCTATGGTTCTCCTGACAGCCTATCTCAAGGTGCCGCTCCATAGGGTTACTCATGCAGAGTCATTAACCTTTCGTGAAGACAAGGCAATGTCCTTGCCAACCATGACCTTCTCAGTCCCCTTTAGTCTGTGATAGCACTAACAGGCGGACGATGCTTCATAATTATCTTATTAGTGTTTAATCCCCACCCGTGGTTTATTACTTAAGTTATCACTGATTAATCTAACTCTACGTGGGTTACCCTGACAGCCCCTTTGTGTGCCGACCCCCACTTAGAGCCACTCTCTCTAAACACTCAACACAAAATACCCAATACAATAGGATTGTATCAACAAGGAAAACTGAACCAACAATGGAACCATCGCGAGGCATAACCCTCTCGCCAAAATCACATGAGAAACATTACAAAGAGTACAATCCAAGTGTACATTATCATCACCACCAAAACCAAAACATATAAAACACATCAACAACCAAAATAATTCCACATGTAACAAAATTTACATCCATAGACCCACTTTCAGCTAAAATCAAAACAATAACAACACACCCACCTCTGGAAGTCTTAAACATTAACTTAAGCTCCTTTAACAAGACATATCAATTCTAGGGTTTCCTACACGACCCACACCCGGATTAAAGAAAATCAATTTAAACAAAATGAGTAATCTAAATAGTGCACAAATCATAAACCAACGCCAAACCAACTACAAACATAATAGATTTCACCCATTTTATAAATCAATATCTCAAGAATGATCGCTTCAATTCGAAACACAATTTATTTGTAATTCAGACACTTACACGATAACGTTGCACTATTCAATTTATTTATAATCACATAGTTTATTCCTAATCTTCTCAATTTTACCATAATATTATATCTTTTAAAAATTATCATATAAAATCTATAACCCAAACATATATATATCCATGATGTATATATATTTATATGTGTATACACACACACACACACACATATATATATAATAAAATTAAAAAAAAAACATCTATTAAAATCCTATTTTAAAATTATATTTTATAAAAATAATTAACAAATAATATATATATTAAATAATATATAATATATAAAACAAATCGCATAAAACAATAAACAAATTTTAATTTGAAAATTGTTTTAAAACAAAGTTTTCATTTCAACGCATAGCGCGTAATCAAAGGCAAAGCTCACCCCACAATACATAGTACTGTGGGCAGTGGGGGGTACGCAACCCCCACTGGCTGCGCCTAGCAGCCTCGGCTGCTGTGCGCAGTCAATGGTGCTACGTACTGCAGCCACTGGGGGCCGTGGACGGTACGGCCTCGGCCGGCCGCCCACCCCCTAATAACAAAACAAAAATAAATTTATTTAATTTAATTTATATTTATATTTTTTTTAAAAACACTTTCATTTAATTTAATTTTTTTTTTAACTTCGGTTTTCAAAAAAACACAGAATTCTAAACAATCTTTTTTTAAATAAATTTATATATCATATTTTATTTGAAATATCATTTCAAAATTTGAACTCACATAATGATATGTAACTTTTTATTATATTTTATATGCAAACAAATAATCTACACGAATTTCAAAGCGCTGTTTATACTATTATTTATTTGTTTTCCAACAGGTAAAACAAGAAATATATATATATTTAAAGCATAATTTATATTAATCCTACTTCACAAGATAATACAGAAGAAATGAACATAACATGCAATAAATTTATTATATTTTATTTAATATTTAAATAAACGGAATTATTTAAGTACATAAAATTTATAAATATATTCATTCCAACAATTCAATAAAATAATAATATCTGTATATTTAATTTTGTATAGATATACATATAATTATATATTTAATCATAGATTTAGAATCACAATATAACAACAGATTTTTCCATAAATTAATATAGATCTAACATGCAAATTCAACCTCCAATTAAAAAAAATGATTTTTATTTCAAAACAATATATTTCCTTAATAAATCATTTTGAAGAATTTAAAAAAAAGGTTTAACTAAAGTTTTCTACAGAGGATTCGAGGGCTTAAATATAGACAAGTTTTCAATTCACAGAGTCATTTTCAAAAGAAAAAGAGGAATAGATTTTTCAAACTCAACAACCAGATTTTATTTACAAAACAATAAAATAATAGTAAATTTAAAGAATGAAATATGGAGTCCTTCGTTCAAAGAAGAATCCCTTCGGTAGCCTCCTTTCGAATTCCTCCTGTAGTTCCTTCTCGATCGCCTCCTGTAGCTCTCTTTTCGAATCTATCTATCTTCAAATCAATTCTTTTCCCCGAAGTTTTTTTTAACAAAAATTCTTTTATTTTCTTTTTATTTTTCTTTTCTAGATCCAAAACAACAGAGCAAAAGTTCTATGTGTGAATAATCCCCTCATAAAAAAATAATAAATCAAAATAAAGATCAATAAAGCTCTTCTGCTTTCTTTTCTCAAAAAGCCTCCCTCTTATTGGTCCTTTTTCCAGCTTTTAAAAGCACTCTTATCTACAATTTTAATTAAAATAATTTATTTAATCAAGATATTATCTCCACATGATTTTCTAATTTAATACTAATAAAAAGATAATATTTAATTATCCTTATTAATATTCATTTAATTTAATTATTATCAACAATATTAATTTAAAATAATTATTTACTTTTTTAATAAATTAAATCACTTTTTAATTTACTATATATTTAAATTTAACATTCTATTAACTCACAATTAAATTAAAACAACTAGACAACTTTAATCAATTATCTTATAAAATAAGGTTAATTAAATAAACATGAACCATAAATAAAATGAATACTTCAACAATCAAACTACACAATCAATGAGAACAAAAACTTCAGTCATGACACAACAACGTACAACAGGACGACATACTTGGGACGGGGACACTTCCAAACCTACTCCCTTTTTCAACATTTTTACCCATTGGGTTAATTTATTGCTCGCCCTGTCCTGCCGAAGCAGATGGAATTGAGACTTATCCCTGCAATCCTACATCCAAATAAACGTCAAGTAGCACATGTATATATATAATCAAACATCCTATCGTGAGAAGGAATTGCAGTGTAGCAGGGCACTCGTGAACGAGTGATGCTACACTGTCCTCTCACCTAATCTATTCTAACAATTACAATATCAATGACGAACTAACATTTCTAACCAAATTGATCATAAGATAACATGATTACTTAACTACTGCATCATAACTAATTATTAAACCATTGCATTATAAAATAATACTGAATTCAAATAATATGATCACCATAGAATCATCACATCAATGTAAATAACATTAATGAAAGATTATTGAATAAGCAAATAATCCAAACAACACACAAAGTATCATAAATCATACTAACAATATCAAATGTAGCAAACAACTAAACTATGCATCTGCACACACCAGGTCGGTGAAGCAAACACCATCACAATTCAGTATTACACTAACATATAAAAGCAAACAATAGTAGTAAATAGTATTAGAAACATGGGGGTATTACACATACAATCAAACAAGGATACTACATCATTCTGTTTGATAGAAGGTGAGATATCAATATTTTTCAAAGCCTCTTGGAGCATCACATGGTATGTAGGTGATGTTTGAATCATGTCCCAAAGAGATATCTTAGCTAAAGTATTATGAAGTTTCTCAACAAGATAATACTCTTTACTACTAGGTTGGGTAAGATGAGGTGCAAGGGGGAGACATGGTTGAGGAATGGAATGGATGTTTACATTTTCTTTGGTTGTTTATTATTTTAAGTGTTATATGTGTGAGAAACTACATGATAACTTGGTAGTTGCAAAACATCTTGGTGCACATGATTACTTTGTGTGGGTGTTTTTGCAAAGTTTAGGATGTGGCCAAGAGGTTTTAGAGGTCCTATAATGATATGAGGTTTAGAGGGAGGTTCAATAATGAGAGGTGGTCTAATAATCACTTGTGGGTTTATAATTTCAACTTAGTTAACTATTTTTTGATGATCTTCTATCAATGTAGGACTTAATGTCATTTTGAATATTTATCTATGCAAACTATTTTACTATTATTTGAAGGAAATATATCAATGATCACATCCTCTTGTTCCATGATAAATTCCCAATTAGGAGAGGTATTGGGAGAGTGACAAACATGATTATCAATGATTGAATCCTCTTGCACCAAGATATCCTCACAAGTAGGAAAGATATTGGGAGAAGAACAAACATGATTCTCATGATTTTCAATGGTTACATCCTCTTGCACCAAAATACCCTCACAAGGAGAGATGTTGGGAGAGGGATAAACATGAGTATCAATGATTGCACCCTCTTGCACCAAGATATCCCTACAAGTAGGAGATATATTGGGAGAGGGACAAACATGAGTATCAAGATTCTTGAAAAATAAATATTAGGTAAAGTGATGTTAATAAATGTATTAGTGACTTTAATATTTTGCACCATGATGTTCTCATAGATAAAAAAAACTATTGATTGTCTGAAGGATGACATATATCCCTTTTGATAGCATGGAAAGAACCCCAAAATTTTTTTTAGACAAGCCATATTTTGCTATATCAAAACCAAAATTTTGAAAATAAAACATATTGCTATTGTCCATTTTTAGGGGTAATGCACTCAATTAAGTGGATTAGGTCCAACCGATAATGCACACCAAAATCTAGAAGTTTTAAGACCCACTATTAGACATAGGAACTAGATCTGAACAAAGACCACATACAAGGCTTCACACATAAAATTTGATACCAAACTATCTAGATAGAGGCACTGAGCACCCTGGACTAGAGGCAAGATTTTAAAAATTTCAAAACTTGGAAACTAAGTATAGTGTCTGAGGGTCTAATGTTGCACAGGTTTAGGTCTGGATGCAAACAAATTTTTGGAAATGTGTAAAAATATAATTTTTCTATTTGAAACACACACATGCATAAAATTTATATTTTTAAAGTAATGCAATATGTTTAAATGGTATTTTCATAATTCAAAATGTTTCTATTTTACTGAATTTTTCTAGATAATGTAGAAAAATGATACTTTTCAATCTTTTGGAATGGAAATAATATGTGATTCTTCACTAATTTTAAATTCTTTTTAATAAAATATGCATGCAATTTTGACAAATAAAAAAAACCTAGGATTATACTCATATTTCACAATGAAATAACTCAAATCTAAACCCTAAATAAGGAAAAATTAGATCTTAAATTATGCAATTTAATTCAAAATATTTGTAATTTTTCCTTTAATGTAGAATGATCAAAGAATGTTAATGCATAGTTTTGAAAATGAAACAATTTCAAATCATCAACAACAAGATCTTCAAATAACCTAGGTTTTGAATCAATTTTTAGAATTTATAATGTAAAAATTAGAAAATTGTAAGTGTAGGATATGTCAGGTTCACCAAAATGTTATTTAGGGAAAGTGATCCTAGATTGAACTAAGATTAACCTCTTTTCACTTAACATCACATTTGGACACAAGACAAACTAGGGTTGATGATTAACTTTTTACCACAAGGGAGAGCTAATCCCCTAGGATCTTGTGTCTCTTTTGAGTTGCAAGGATGATAAATTTGATGTATGTTTTAATAAGCCTATTTGACATATAACCCTAGATTTGAAAATGTAATTTATCACATAAACAAAAATGAAAAACCATGAAACAACTTCAGATATGAGAATGAGATACAAAGAACCTGTGATTGAAATCCAAGGCTGAATTGAAGGGACAAGGGTGTTAGGTGCCCTAGACTGGGATGCTTCTTTTCAAAGTCTACAAACTCTAAAATGTAGGTTATACACTACACTGTATTTTCTATGATTGTCTTCCATTGAAACTTCTAGATTTGAACTACTCACATGAAAAGAGGAGGAAAGGTTGTGTTGTGTAGGGATTGCTTAGGTCAAAACTCATTTTGGTATTTCTACCTCCACATACAAAAAATGATGATAATTAAGAGGGAATTCCCTAGGTCAAGCAAAGACCAAAACAATAAAATTGATTGAAATGATAAATAATAAATGATAATTTTACCTTGTTGTGAAATCCTCGATGAAGTGATGCCACACCATAATTTGCCACAAATTTTGATTGATGGATGCCTCAATTGCTTTATAGACCTACAAAAGGTTAGTTCACAAAACATAATAAATTGTTGTAACTAGAATGTAGAGGATAACTGATACATCTTCATGAAAAAGACATGATCATTATAGATCCTTGAACATAATTGCTTCCTTCTTCCTAATGACTTAAAAGCTTGATCTTGATTGATGAAAGCATTGTAATAGTGCTGCTAAATCTTCCCTTGAACTACCTTAACTAATTTTAGGACCTTAAATTTAATTAATAGATTGTATAGGATTAAAATGGTGAAAATGACTTGTATTATATGTAATTCTTCTAATATTTTCACTAATCAATTATAGATAGTCAAAAAATAGAATTTGATTTTTAAATGTTAAAATTTTGATATTGACATATCTAAAATTGGGCTAAAATGGGTTGGACAAGGGTGTTGGGTGCCCTAGTCCAAACCCATCCTTTTTGAGGACTTAAACATTGGTATTAAATATTAAATGTTTATTTTCAATCCCATCTTTTAATTTTTTAAAGATATTTATAAAAAAGGCAAATTAAATGCATAATTAGGTCCAAGCATATAAGGGGGAGCTAAACCTAGTGTGAAATTGTCAAGGGTTATTTTTTTAATGCTACGAAACCATAAAGAGACTATAATAACCTGTAAACCAAGTGTTCTTTCCCTTTTACCTCAAAATATTTAGACTATTGCATATAAACTTCCTCTTCCAACTCTCCATACAAAAAAGAAATTTTAACATCCATTTTCTCAATTTTAAAATCATTAGTAGCAACTATGGATAAAATAAATCTAATCAAGGATAATTTAGTAGTATGGGATAACATTTCACAAAATTAAACTACCACTCTCTGGGAGTATCCCTTGTTGGCAAGAGACACTGTGAATGCTTTTTGGTGTTTTCATTGATGGAAACCCTAGTTAGTGACAGATCCGCATAACATCATTTGCTTATACCGACAGTCAGATTGAGGACAGTCAAGAAAAATAGAGCATCCGAAAATTTCATGATCATCGATTCACTTACAAATTTCCAATTGTTATTGTCCGAAAATCTTAGTGCCTCGTATTGAGTCTTGTGTGAGTCTGGAGATCTGGTTGAAACTTCTCTGTTTATCAGTATTTTGGGGCCAACTCAGTTGATGCAATGTGTTGCGGATATTCAAGAAATTTTTGTTTGAATATTTTTGTGTTTGCTCATCTTGTTTTGGGTCCAAGCTAAGTTGTGGCTAACTGTTGTGGATGGGCATTGCATAAATCTTATGATTTGAGCCGACAGTTGTTTTCAAGTCTTATTTGGAGCCGACATGTTGCGATTAAAGTGCTAGTCATGGATATATATATATATATATCATTTTGGTATGTATATGTGGTGTGTCGATGTGTATTCCGAATACCAGAAGAGTGTTGGAGCAATTTTATGCAAAATTTCACTTGCACATAAAGATTTTGTGAAGCAAGTCAGAGTAGAGTAGAGCAAAAGTTTTGTATCAATCAGAAGGATAAAACATTAACATCTGAGCCTAACCGAAACTGTAATCAAGCATTTGTAGATGCTATTCTTTCAGTTCATTCTTTTGGATCTAATCCAAATATTTGTAAGGAAATTAGCCTTCTTATTTTGAGCAGTGAGCTCTAGGCAGTGTGCCTGAATGCAAGTACATTCCCATTTTGTAAACTTTCTTTTGGGTATACTTAGATTATATTGTGGATTTGCCATCCACCATGGTTTTTCCCCTAATAGGGTTTCCCTGTAAAAATCCCTGTGTTATGGTGTTGTGGTTGTTTTCTTTCTGTTTCTACATATTACTTTTGATTGAATGTTCTAAGTAGATTAAAGATCAGAATAATAAAGTTATTTTTTGTAGAACACTGATTCATCCCCCCCCTCAATGTTGCTTGTTTCTAACAATTGGTATCAGAGCTAGTTCCTCGAAAGAAGTTTAACAGCTTGGGGAGATCTTGGAAAGTGTTTTCAATTGATACAAGCAGTCTTCAACAACAACTTATGGTGGCCCTGGATGATCTTGACTAGTCAAAATATGAGAACCGAGAATTGCAAGAAAATCTTGAAAATGCAAAAAAATTCATACAGTCATTGAAAGACAAAATCAATGAATCAAGGGAGAAAAGAAAGGAATTATGTGATCAACTCAAGCAGAAGAACAAAATAATGGAAGATGAACAACTTAGTCATGCCTTAAAGGAGAAAACATAAGAGTGTGAAATTTTTTCCAAAGAAAATGCTGTCCTGAAGCGTGAGATGGAGTCTGTCATGATGAAAATGACCAAGGAGTTTGAAGATAGAAAGAAAAATGAAAAAAAGCTTGCTTAATCTTTGAAAGAAAAATCTGAAAAATGTACCCAATTGGAGAATGAAGTGGAACAATATAAAAACAATGATGAAGTGCTTGAGAAACAACTTGATGATCTTAGAGATGAACTTACTGCTGCAAATGAGTACAAGGAGAATTTCAAAGCCAGTTCAGCCAAGCTTGAAGAACTGATCAAAAGTCACAGGACTGATGGTGATAGGCAAGGTCTTGGATATGAAGAAGGAGAAAGTTCTAGATTTGGACAAAAGAAATCCAGACAAGGGAGATTCCAACAAGGAAGTCAAATGAATGGAGCTAGAAGAAATCCAGTGAGACAATCAGATGCTTAGAGATTCAATGGTTACTGTTTTGCTTGCAACAAAATTATTCATATGGCTTCTCAATGTAGAAGTAGGATGAATCCAAGTGGACCATCATTCTCAATTCAGTGATTTAATTGCTGTAAGTATGGTCATAAGTCAAGTAAATGTAGAGTTGTGATGAATAACTTTCATAGAGATGTCAGATGCTATGCATGCAATAGATTTGGGTATATTGCTAACCAATGCAGATCAAGGAAAAATTAGTGGAACAATTGGTCTGATCAGAGAAATGTTGTGTGCTACAATTGCACCAAATTTGGGCATATTGCTAGATTATGTTTGAACAGAAGAGGTCCCGTAAGACAGAATACACAACAAGATGCCAAAGGAAAAAATAAAGTCACTACAGATGTGATCAAAAGGAAAATGCAGAAGAAATGGGTGAAAAAGAATCCCTTTGTCGAAGGAAATGTGCCAGCACCAGAATCTACTTCTAGTAATTCCTCCAGGAATTAGTTTTAGGCCTTTGGCCTAGGGGGGGCTATCAGGAAAATTCTTCAACCCCCTATACAAAAATTATACTGGAATGTGGACCAATCTAGTAGGTGGATCAATTCTTTTCAGATGTTGTGTAATCAAATTAGAGCCAGTATTGTAAATTTTTGGAGATCCGTAGGAGAATTATCTGTCTCAGTGCCTGAAATTAGAGTAACTGAATGAACTAGGGTTAAGGAATTTACTATGACAAAAAGGGTTAGTTGTGCGAGTGATAAAAAGCTATTTTTATCCTTCATTTGTCACTTTGTACTTTGAAGGAAAGCAATTTGAAGAGCCCTTGAGTAAACCTTGTTGAATTGAGAAGATATTCAAAGCAAGGAGAAGAATCTGCAAACGAACTCCGACGACAAAAAGGTATTTAAAAAAAAAATCCTATGAATTTGTGAACTTGCAATCATGGCCACTTCATTGGTAGTAGAGGTCAAGGATAGACCTCATCCTAAGTTTAAATGGCACCCTTACAAGTCTATTGAGACCGAGCCCTTAGGAGCATTTTCATCTATGTCGTACAGATTTCTACACACTGAGGATATTAGGGCATATATTCATGTGAACATTGAAGAGTTAGGCACCTCTTAAATAATGAATTTGTACTCCCATCGTATAGTTGGAGAAGATTTTATTGTAAAACCAGAATTTCAAACCCTAGAAGAGAAGAAGTTTGCGCAGTTTGTGAGATTTCCTGTATTTGAGGAAAATGAATGGGTGAGATACATTTTGAGCCATGTTCATGATGAGTTCATGTGGCTGAATATACCCTTCAAAATCATAAAAGAGGCTATATGTGCAGTAATAGGTCTGAATTCCACCGGTAGACTTCCAATCTTGAAACCCGTGAAGAATGACAAGGTTACTGAGGCAACTGGTGTGCAATGGGATACAAGGGAAATGACAATAGAAGACATTGCTAAAGTGGATGTGAAATTTGCATCAATGGTCATTGGTTGCAAGATATAGGTCATTCTAGCCAGGACAATTCTGTATCTGGTACGACCATCTATGTAGCTTATGAAATGGTAAAGCAGAATGTAGAGTATGACTTGTGCGAGCTACTCAGAAGTCAGTTGTTGGAAAATTTGAGAAAAATCAAGAAATACAAGAAGAATACTTTCAAATATGGTAATTTTCTATTGTGCTTATTTTTCTATTTCATGAATGAAGTTCCAGGCATTAGAAAAGTTCATTGGAAAAATGATGAGCCTGTAGCTATTCAGATAAGGAACAAGTTGTTTGGAATGGGTGACTATCAAGTCAGGAACACTACCCTGTGGGGTTACTTCAAAATTTTTTCAGGATATGATGCATGGCAGGGAAAGAATTCCCACTTCAATTGTGGAATAGTACAAAGATACTATCTGCTTCATGGTGGATATTGACCAATGTCATATGGAAGCTGTTGATCCCAGAACAATTTGGATCATGCCAATGGGATACAAAGTAGAGGAAAACGTTTTGAAGATGTATGCAAAACACTTGCTGAATTCACCTCTTAGGAGAAGAGAGGTTCAAAACATATGCAGAGAAAAGTATGCAGGTTCATGAGGAATTGAGAAAATTGGTGTTAGTCAGGAGAGTAAGAAAAGAAATAGAAGTTTTTACAGAAAGGTTGGGCTTACCTGTAGAATCCTTGAGAGAAGCAAGAAGGAGGAGAGATGAGGTAGAAGCAACAAAAGTAAAAGAAAAAATAAAGTCTGCCAGTCCTAGTGCATCCTCTTCCTGCACTAGATCTACAAGGAGTTCCCCTGCAACAATTCCAACTCAAGACAAGCCTTCCAATAAAAGGAAGAAGAATAAAAGTACAAGAACATATAAGCCTATTTGAGAAGATGAGGAAACAAAATCAGAAAAAGATTTAAAAGAAGTAAGAGCTACCGGAACTCAGGCTATCGAGTTAAACAAAAGCAAATCTTCTAGCAAAGAAGAAAAGGAAAAGAAGGCTAAAGTTGATAAACCTGGTATGTCTGTTGTTGAAGTTGTGGATGCAATTGTCAATGACGGTAATCTCAAGCCCCTCTATGAATTGTATGAAACTTTTGATGAATCTGGTCAGAGAATACTAGAAGAGGCTACAATAAAACATATGAACATCTTTAATAAAGTTCTTGTTGAGATTATGTCTGGCCTACCCAAGAATTTGTATGATACTTTGGAGTCAAGAAGGTTAAGTGCTAGAATAGAAGAAGAGAATCTAATTAGGAAGAGAGTTCTTGCAGATTTGTGTCCAGAAATGTCAATTGAAGAGATGGATTCACTCCTTGAAAAAGCTAAAAAGGAATTTAAGAGCAAGACAAGGGTGAAACATCATGATTGGTGAAACTGATGCTGTTGTTGGTGAAACTAAGGAAATTCTGGAAGAATTTCTGTCAAAGAATAAGATTAACATTGAGGAAATAATTACTGAAAATGTTTCAGAAAATGAGGCAGTGAATGAGGAGGTAAATAAAGAAGAGAATGTGAATGAGGAGAATATGAATGTATTTGATCCTCTAGAAGTTGAGGATATTTTGATTTCTCCTAATGTGGAAAATATAGAGACACCTATGGAAACTGAGGTTCCTAAAGTGGTATTAGCTGAGGAGAAGGTGGTGCCAAATGAAAAGGTTGAGGCACTCAAAGTCAATCTGGAAGCAGTCTCAGAAGAACCCAAGGTTGAAGGTTAAAAAAGTTCAAGAAATCAGAATGAAGGCAAGAGACATTACCAAGGCAGTGAAGAGATCTCTGATGGAGCAACAAGAAGATTTTGATCCTGAATTGGATGAAATTTCAATCAATCTATCTACTTTGTCTCCAATTTAGATGATGAAGGTTGCATCAATTGATCAAGCTAAGGCCAGTGAGAAGATTCTGAAGTCTCACATAGAGGATAGTGAATTGTTGAATCTTGCATTTGGAGTTCTGCAGGAATTAATGCCTACCCATGTCATGGATCCTTTAGGTTCCTCTTTCGGTGAGCTAAAGAAGCTCATAAATGCTGTAAGTACTCAATTTGAGTCTCTTGAGAAATTTGCTGAGGACAAAGTGCAAAAGGAGTTTAATAGGAAAAGACTTAGTCAGTTGAAGGCAGTGATTTTAAAGGATAAGATTATGTTAGCTACCTGCATGAAGAACATTCAAGGTTCTATATCTTGAAGTTAGAAAAGCCTACAAGTTTTGTTTAGCTCTATCTAAGTTTACTGAAGGTAATGAGAAAAGGGTGAAGGATTTGGAAAATCAATTATCTACCATTTCTACTACTCTTGATCCTTTAGTTGGTGATGTGGTTCAACAAGAAGGTCAAGTAATAGCCCTACTTGAAAAAATAAGATGTTTAAAGAATGAAAATGAAAGAATTGTTGGGAGAGTATGTGAACTCAGGGGACAAATTTGTTCGAACATTGAGATAATGGTAAGTGCTTTGAAGGAAGTGAAAGCTGCTGTAGCAGTTAGTGACCTAGAGAATCTTGAAACTGCAGAGGCTCAATCCTATTTAATGTGTGGTCACATAATAGTTTTGGAAAGTCTCAAAAAGGTTTGTGATGACAATTTAAGAGTGTTGAAGCAAAATTTTGCAGATATTTTCAAAATTTTGTAAGTTACAAGTTCTTGCCTGTACAGTTTTGGAATTTTGTTTCGGTTTCCCCAATTTTTTCCATTGATGTCAAAGGGGGAGAAGTGTACAGTGAAAAATGTATAGTCATCATAGGGGGAGTTGTTTTCCCAAGATTGAAGTTTCTTTTTGAAGTTTTGTAATGGCAATGTAACTCATGTTGGTTTTTGATCTGACACCTAGTCATTTTTCACTAAGTGTTGCCATCAATGCCAAAGGGGGGGATTGTTGGCAAGAGACACTGTGAATTCTTTTTGGTGTTGTCATTGATGGAAACCCTAGTCGGTGACAGATCTGCATAACATCATTTGCTTATACCGACAGTTAGATTGAGGACAATCAGGAAAAAATAGAGCATCCGATAGTTGGTGATCATCGATTCACTTACAAATTTCAAGTTGTTATTTTGAGTTGTGGAACTCATGGGAGGTTCTTCAGTACATCTAAGGTATTGTCCAGAAATCTTAGTGCCTCATATTAAGTCTTGTGTGAGTCTGGAGATCCGGTTGATACTTCTCTGTTTATCAGTATTTTGGGGCCGACTCAGTTGATGTAATGTGTTGCACGGATATTCAGGAAATGTTTGTTTGAATATTTTTGTGTTTGCTCATCTTGTTTTGGGTCCAAGCTAAGTTGTGGCCGACCGTTGTGGATGCGCATTGCATAACTCTTATGATTTGAGCTGACAGTTACTAATATTTTCAAGTCTTATTTGGAGCCGACATGTTGCGATTAAATTGCTAGTCGTGGATATATATATATATATATATGATCTCTTATATCATTTTGGTATGTATGTGTGGTGTGTCGATGTGTATTGTGAATACCAGAAGAGTGTTGGAGCAATTTTATGCACAATTTCACTTGCACATAAAATTTTTGTGAAGCGAGTCAGAGCAGAGCAGAGCAAAAGTTCTATATCAGTCAGAAGGACAGAAGATTGGCATCTGAGCCTAATCAGAACTATAATCAAGCATGTGCAAATGCTATTGTTTCAGTTCATTCTTTTGGATCTAATCCAAATCTCTGTAAGGAAGTGAGCCTTCTTATTTTGAGCAGTGAGATCTAGGTAGTGTGCCTGAATGCAAGTGCATTCCCATTTTGTAATCTTTCTTTTGGGTATACTCAGATTATATTGTGGATTGGCCATCCACCGTGGTTTTTCCCCTAATAGGGTTTCCATGTAAAAATCCTTGTGTTATGGTGTTGTGGTTGTTTGCTTTCTATTTCTGCATATTACTTTTGATTGAATGTTCTAAGTGGATTAAAGATTAGAATAATAAAGTTAATTTTTGCAGAACACTAATTCACCCCCCCTCTCAGTGTTGCTTGTTTCCAACATCCCTTGGCTACCAATCTAACCTTGTAGATCTTTCTAATGAGTCATTTTGTCCAAAATTATTCTTAAATATCCATTTACAATCAATAACCTTCCTTCCTTTGGGAAAATATGCAAGATCATAGGTATTATAAAAGTATAAAACAATCATCTCCTCTTGCATGGCTTGTATCCAAGACTTACTATAATATGCAATAATAGCTTCCCTATAGGATCTAGGTCCACCATCAATACTTAATAAATAAACCATATACAATAGAAATTTGGTGAGCTATATTTGTCAACTTGATTTCACTGTCTTGTGGATATTTTGAGATAGGATTATAGGGCTCTTCTCATTCTTGAGTTTTCTCAATTTCTTATTGGTTTTCTTCCCTATCCTCTTTAGTTTTCTCATATAATATTCATATAAACTCTCATCTTCTTCCTCCTCATTCTCAAATCCATTCTTTTGTTCTTCATGAGGTGCATCTTCCTACTTAGTCTCAAAGTTCATTCTCCTTTCCTTTTCTTTATCTTTTGATTGTTCATGGTCAGAAATAGCTCTAAGTTCCCTAAAAATCACATCTCTAGAATAGATAATTTTCTTGGTTAATGAATTATAAAGTTTATAAACCTTAATATCCTCATCATATTCAATGAAAATAAACCTTTTAGCTTTTGGATCCAACTTAGATTGGTTTTCCATGAATATAAGCTTTCTCACCTTTCCACACTTTATAAGGTGTTGAATCAAGAGCATTATAAGGAGATCTATTTAACAAGTAATAAGCAATAGTCACATCTTTTTCCCAAATGCATGTATCCAACTGTGAACCACTTAACATACTTATGCATCTTTCCATAATTGTTTGGTTCATCCTTTTTTCCACCCCATGTTTTTGAGGAGTGTACAAAGTAGTATTTTATCTATCAATTCATACATGCTTACATAAACCATCAAATTCATTAGAATAGTATTCCCCTCCATTGTCATATCTCAAAAAACTTATCTTACAATCTAATTTATTTTTAACTAAGGCCTTAAATTATTTGATCTTAGTAAAAAATTTATAGTCTCATGAAATAAATCTAAGTAAATCTTTAAACATCATCAATGAGGACACAAAATATCTATACTTCCCAATAGATTCAATATACACATGAAAAAATACATTTAAATGAATAATTTGTAATTTTATCTTAGATTTATTATTTCCCAAATGAAAAGATGTTATGTTTTGTTTAATAAACACACAATTCTCACATAAATCAAATTTCTCATTAGAATAAGAAAAAGTCATCTAAATTTTTTTTACTTAAAATAGTATTTAAACTAGACTCACTTATCTGGCCCAATCATTGGTGCCACAACATACGTGCATTTTTGGTTTTCTTAGTTACATTGATAGAGTTAAAAATAGTGTTAACATATAGCCTAAACATAGTTCCCATCCTTTTCCCTCTCGTTATCACCAAAATCCCTCCCACCAATTTGTATCTATGCTTATCAAATGTTACATACATTCCTATATCATTAAACTCAGAAACAAAAAAATAATTGCTAGCTAAGCCAAGAGTATGTAAAATCCATGGAGAGTTTTTAACCTCCCATCATTGACATACAATTATACCTTTGCTTGTACAAAAATAGGATATGAACCATTGTCCCCTCTAACATATTATTCATATGTGGAAAACCACTCCTTATGGGGATTCATATGATGGGATAATCCTGAGTAAATCAAGTAATATTCATTAGATATAATACTGCATGAAGAAAGTAAAGCTTCATCACTTGAATCAAATAAATTCTCTATAGTGAAATCTAACTATTTCTTTTTGTTTCTATATTTCTTCTTCACATGTCTCTTCTTCCACAATTCCAACACTTCACTCTATTCTTTTTACTTGGAGTCTTAGATCTACCCATAGATTCATCCTTAGGCCCCTTGTAATCTCTTTTAGATCTACCTCTTTCCTTGGACCTTCCCCTAACATGAAGAGCATCTAGTGACCTATCCATACCCTTTTTTCTCATTTCCCATGACAATAGTTTTGCAACAAGAGACTTAATTGTTGGATCTTTGAAATTATTGCTAATAACAAGGATACAATTCTCCCATGACTTAGAGAAATAATAAAGAAACATCATATACTTATCTTCTTCATTTATCTTAACATCAACATAAGCTAATTGACTCAAATCAAATTAAATTAATTTAAATTTGTTGCACATATGTTACCTAAGGTTGTCATTGATGTCAACACTCAGTTTGGAAACACTCAGCCTCTAGGCTGTAATTGATGCTTACATATTGATGGTGTGCTAATAGTGATGTTGTTGATGATTGGATGTCATGCCATCAATTAAAGTAGTATCGAGAGTATGTTTGTTGTCAACAAAGATGATATCATGATGATATATTAAGAAGAGGATTAGAAGTAATGCTAATGTTGGGAAGATGTTGTTGATGGTCTTTAGTATGTTGTATTCTTCTCCTGTTGTTCCTGAGGAATTATGTGTTGCTACAAGGAGGTTTTGGTCTCCAGATGTTGGTGAAGGTTTTTGTTGCAGGAAGTTGCTTTGAAGACTATTCAAGAGAATGCTCTGCATTACTGCGACTTTGATGGTTTGGTCTTGTAGTTTGGGTTCAGTGTCTATGTTCTATGGACAATGCACTCTTATCATTTTAGGTCACCAATGTTTCCAAGGTCTTTAGTAAATGCAGTGGGTGGGCAGTTTGGTTGCTTGTCAGAATTGGTCTGAAAAATGCTCTGCATTTCTCCATGTTGTTGTTTCTACTCCTACAACTTTGTGGATGTACTCTTAATGACTGTGTAGTGTCTTAGTTCAAATTTCATGTGTTGATGTTTACCACAAGTTGGTTTATAATTTTTTTATCTTATGACTGTGTCTTTTGGGCTTCCTAGATAAAGTGTTTCATTTTTTTTTGGTATGCACTAGCTGATTTTGGCATGATAGTGAGAAAGGAGTATATGGAAATGTTGTTGGATGCTCATGGAATGTCTTTCTATGGTCCACACATCAATGGCTGATCTCTTTGGGGCCGCATATTGTTTTGAGTTAGTTTTCTAGAAACTTGAGGATGTCTGGTTGATAGGGCTTGTTCTCTTGCTTGCACTATGTGCTTTGGGGTTTGCACCAATAATTAAGGTTGTGTTAAGATATGTTTAGGCCCTGCCCTATCTTATTGTGAACCACATTGCATAAATTCAATTGGAAGATGTGTTTTTGGGCTGACTGCTAAAGTGCTACACGTTTCCTTGTTTCTGACTTGGGATGCTATAAACTAGCATGTGTGATGTTTGGGATCATATTGGAAGATGTAATAGGTTGTTTATGGTCCTCTCTATCTCCTAGATAGGATTGATTTCACCATATTTATGTTTTGTGGCCAACTTGTTGGAATTATTATTTATATTCTATTTTGGTTGACCTAATTGGTGTTTTGTGGTGTTGTAGATGATATAAATGGAAGAAAAAATTAGATGCAAAGTGTGAGAGAGAGGAATGTGTGTGGAATAAGGTAGAAAGGGATGTGAGCTGTGAAAAGGATAGAATAGATGCACTTCAATGCCTTAGTCAATAGAGTGTATTGTCATATGTTGTAAATTCTAAATCTTCATGTATCTTTCTCTAAGATAGTGAGTCGTAATAGGTCCTTGTATCCTTCCTTTAGGTTGTGCGCCTTAGCTTGAAAGTCCTTTATATCTTGCCTAGGTAAGGTTGTGCAACTTAGCTTGCAAGTCCTTTAGGGAGCAGTATGCTTCCTTAAGCAGTGAGCCTTAACACAAATTATAATCTTGTAAGTAGTGAGCTTCATATATTGTGAGATTTCTTACCATGGTTTTTCCCTTCTTGGGTTTTCCATGTATATTTGGCGCTATCATGTGCATGCGTTATTTGATTTATCTATCATTGCTACTGATCTAGTTAAGGGTTGTTGATCTTGTTAGAAGATTGAATTGCTCTATCTTTTATTGTTGCTAATCTAGTTAAGGGTTGATCTTGTTAGAAGATTGAATTGCTTTGTCTTCATTGTTGTTGATTTGTTTTAAGGGTTTTTGATCTGGTTAGAAGATTAAATTTGCATTATGATGAAGGGTTTAAATTTTAAAGATATTGATTCAACCTCCCTATTACTATCTGGGTGTGTCTAACAGTTGGTATCAAAGACAAGTTCCTTAGAAGGAGATTATCTGCTTGAGGAAGGTCCAAAATGACACATGATGGATCTTATAAGGCACTTAAAGTTTGATGGAAAAAATTACACCTTTTGGAAGTTGGGGATGTAATACTATCTATCCTCTCTAGGGTTTTGTGTTTGGTAATCTGTCAAGGATGGTTACACTGCTCCTGCTACTACTCCTATAGATCCAACAAAGATTAGGTTGTATGAAAACAATGCCAAGGAAAATAATGCTATCATGAGTGGGTTAGCTGATCCAAAACTTTTGAAGATAATGAATTGCAGTTCTACTAAGGATGTTTGGGAGAAACTTAACAAAATTTATAAAGGAGATAGTAAAGTGAAGCAAGCCAAGATGCAAAGCTTCAAGAGAAAACTCGAGACCCTCAGGATAGCAGAGGATGAAGCCATTGTTAGTTATATGCTTTGGGTGGATGAAGTTGTTAATGGCATCAAAAGTCTTGGTGGAGAAGTGAAAGAAGATGAGATTGTGAAGAAGGCTCTAAGATCTCTCACTAAATATTATAGCCATAAGGTATTTTCTATTGAGGAATCTAAGGACTTGGATAACTATTTTGTAGATCAAGTTTTTGGTGCTCTCACAACCTTTGAAATGAGAGTGTTTGACAAAGATGCTTCAAAGAAGGAAGCCACATTCAAAGTTAGTAAGAAGATAGAAGATGAAACTGCTGATCAAGATGATGACCTTGATGAGGTAGAAGAAAAATTTGTGTGGTTGAAGAAGGGCACCGATGGATACAAAGGTAAGTTACCTTTCAAGTGATTCAATTGTGGGAGAATTGGTCATTTTTCCTCTAAATGTCCTTTTAAAGAAATAGAGAATAGTAACAAAATAGATAAATTCAAAAGAAGTCTTTATTCCAAGGAGAGTTACTGCTCTTCAAAATATGAGGATCATGATGATTCAAATGATGAAACACTCTTCATGTCCCTAAAATTTGGTGGCAAAAAGAGTAATATTGAAAATTGTAAGAAGTCTGGTACCTTGCAAGTTGACAAAAATAATGAAAATTCTATGGTTGTGTGGACCGCTTTTCATGCAAGAGAAGAATAAAATGCTTGGGTTATTGACAATGGTTTCTCTAACCACATGACCAATGATAAGGAGAAGTTCATTAGCCTTAATAAGTGGAATGGTGGAGATGTCAAGTTTGGTGGTGATGAGTCCACAAATTTGTGGAAAAGGTGCTATAACCATTAATGAAAAGAACAAGACTGAGGATGTCCTCTATGTCAAAGGGCTGAAGCATAATCTCCTCAGTGTCTGTCATATGTGCAGTAAAGGATACAATCTTACATTTCATGACAAATGTTGTGAGATCAGGAAGGTAGGGTCCAAAAGATTAGTTGGAGAAAGTACTAGGACATATGGAAATGTCTATCATCTAAAGGAAGCAAATCGAAGAACCTATTTATTGGCTCAATCTGGTGAGTGTTGGCTATGGCACAAGTGGATGTGACACATAAAATTTGATAATATTGTAAAGATTATCTCTACTCATGTGGTGAGAGATATGCCTAAGATAACTAAGCATGCAAACATATTATGTAGGGAGTGTCAAATGGGAAAGCAGACAAGGAAAAATTTCAAGAGCAACAAGTATTCTTCTACAATGCCATTGGAGTTGATTCACATTGACCTATGTAGACCTACAAGGACAAGGATTCAATAAGGTGAAAGGTATTTCATGTTGCTTATTGATGATTACTCTCAAATGACCTGGGTTACATTCTTAAGAGAAAAATCAGAAGCCTTTGATAAGTTTAAGATTTTCAAAGAAAAAGTTGAGAATGAAATGAATGCTAATATCAAATGTTTAAGATCTGATAGAGGAGGTGAATTTACTTCAAATGAATTTGAATTTTTTTGTGAAGATCATGGTATTAGGAGACATCTGTCTACTCCTAGGACCCCTCAACAAAAGGGGTAGCAGAGATGAAGAATAGAATTGTGCAAGAGATGGATAGGAAATGTTGAAATATGTAGATCTACTTGATATGCATTGGAAGGAAGTAGTTCACACTACTGTCTATCTGCTTAATAGAGTATAATTGAGGGTCAATAGCACTAAGACCCATTATGAGCTATGGTATGGAAGACCTCCCAATGCCAGATACTTCAAGATCTTTGGCAACAAATGCTACAATAAGAGAGATGAACACAACCTTGGAAAGTTTGATTCAAGGTGTGATGAAGGGATATTCCTTGGTTACTCAACCGAAAGCAAAGCCTATAGATGCTACAACAAGAGATTGGGAAAGATTATTGAAAATACAAATGTTAAGGTAGATGAAGATTTGTGTCAAATCTCACAAGAACTAGATGTTTGCAGATCTGATATACCTCCCTGATTTGAAGAAAAAGAAGAAGAGGAGACATAAGAGAAGGAACAAGAATTAAAAAAGACCCCTAAGACTTGAGAAAATTATTTTTAAAGAGGAACCATTCAATATATCAGATCATTGGGGATAGGAATGATGGTGTGAAGACTAGGAGAAGGCTTGTAAAAGCATGTGAGCAAGTGAATTTGTGATTATTGTCAAAGGTAGAGCCCAAAACCTTTGTTGATGCTAGCAAAGATGAAGGGTTATTGAAGGCAATGAAAGAAGAATTGAATTAGATAGAAAAGAATCAGACATGAGAATTGGTTCCTAGACCTGCTGATAAGAATGTTATAAGAACAAAGTGGGTGTTCCAGAACAAGCTAAATGAAGATGGTGAAGTTGCGAGGAACAAAGAAAGATTGGTATGTAAGGGTTATTAACAGGTTGAGGGTATTCATTTTGAGGATAATTTTACTCTAGTAGCCATAATGGAGGAAATCAAGATGTTTCTTTCCTTTACTACTCACAAGGATTTCAAGGCCTATCAGATGGATTTCAAGTCAACCTTCTTGAATGGTGATTTAGAGGAAGAGGTCTCCATTGAGCAACTGGGTGGTTTCTAGTTATTAGAACATATGGACATGGTGTGCAGACTCAAGAAAGTTTTATATGGAATCAAGCAAGCTCCTAGAGCTTGGTATGCTCGGTTGGATAAGTACTTACTTCAACAATGTTTCAAGAAAGGTAATGCAAACGATAATCTTTACATTAAGGTAGATGAAGATAATATTTTGATAGTTGTTGTATATGTTGATGACATCATCTTTGGTGGAGATTATAATATGTGTAAGAGGTTTGTAGAAGAGATGCAAAAAGAGTTTGAGATGTCTATGATTGGTGAGTTGTCTTTCTTCCTTGGGATTCAAAATTTTCAACTGGATGATGGTATCTTTATTTCTCAAGCTAAGTATGTTAGAGAGATGTTGAAGAAATTTGGCATGGAGGATTCCTAACCAGTAAGTACTCTTATGATTATTGGTTGTCATTTGAGTAAGGCTGATCAAGTCACTTGAGGTTGATTAGACTCTTTATAGATCTATGATTAGAGGATTATTGCACTTAACTACTTCTAGACCTGATATTATGCATGCAGTAAGTTTGGTTTCCAGATATCAAGCTAATCCTAAGCAAACTCATGAGAAGGTAGTAAAAAGGATATTCAAATATTTCAAGGGAACTCTGGATTATGTTTTGTGGTATAATAAGGATGATAAATTTTCTTTGAGTGTCTATACTAATGTTGATTGGGCAGGATGTGTGGATGACCAGAGAAGTACCAATGGAAGTGCATTTTTATTAGGAGATAGTTTGGTCTCTTGGTTTAGTAAGAAGACTATGTCCTTATCCACAACAAAAGTTGAGTATATTGTTGCAACATCTTGTTGCACCCAAGTTCTCTAGATGAAGTATACCTTGAAGGATATAAAGGTGGTGTATGATGAACCCATTCCCATATTATGTGATAATATAAGTGCAATAAACATTTCCAAGAATCTAGTGATGCATTCAAGGACAAAACATATTTCTATCCCTGGTATCACTTTCTAAGAGAGAAGGTTGCAGAGAAAGAAGTCAGATTGGAGTATGTTCCTACTAAGGATCAGATTGCAAACATTTTCACTAGGACACTTTCAAAGGATAATTTTGAGTATCTCTGGCAAAATTTAGGGGTTATTACCCCTCCTTGTCCTAACTAGATGCATAGATGGCACATCTATCCAGAGGGATAAATTTATGTTATATCTTTTTCTCCTGGATTGATGTGTGCTACCTCTCAGGGGGAGTAGGTATTTGGTTGGTTGTTGCTAATAGGGGGAGTATGAAGGAGAAGTTCAGTTATTGAGAATGTGTTGATGATTTAAATTAATACCTTTTCCCTTTGTCCTTGATGTCAAAGGGGGAGAATGAGCAGGTGTGTGTTGCCATCAATGCCAAAGGGGGAGACTGTTGCACATATGTTACCTAAGGTTGTCATTGATTTCAACAATAGTTTGAGAACACTCAACTTGGGATGTAATTGATGCTTACATATTGATAGTGTGCTAACAATGATGTTGCTGATGATTGGATGTCATGCCATCAATTAAAGTAGTATTGAGTATGTTTGTTGTTAGCAAAGATGATATCATGATGATATATTAAGATGAGGATTAGAATTAATGCTGATGTTGGGAAGATATTTTTGATGGTCTTTAGTATGTTGTATGCTCTCTCTTGTTGTTCATGAGAAAGTATAGTGTTGCTCCAAGGAGGTTCTGGTCTTCGAATGTTGGTGAAGGTTTCTACTGCAAGAAGTTTCTTTGAAGACTGTTCGGGAGAATGCTCCACATTCCTCCACTTTTGATGGTTTGGTCTTGCAATTTTGGATTCAGTGTCTATGTTTTGTGGACGTTGCACTCTTATCATTTTAGGTCACTAGTGTTGCTGAGGAGCTCTCTAGTAAATGCAGTGGGTTGGTAGTTTGGTTGCTTGTCAGAATTGGTCCAAAAAATGCTTTATATTTCTCCATGTTGTTGTTTATGCTCTTGCGGCTTGGTGGATGTGCTCTTAATGTTTATGCAATGTCTCAGTTCAACTTTCATGTGTTGAATTTTACCACAATTTGTTTGTAAGTGTTCTATCTTATGACTATATCTTCTAGGCTTCTTGGATGAAGTGTTCTATTTTTGTTTGGTGTGCACTAGCTATTTTTGGAATAACAGTGAGAAAGGAGTATATGGAAGTGTTGTTGGATGTTCATGGAAATTCTCTTTGTTGTACGAACATCAATGGTTGATCTCTTTAGGGTTGCATATTGTTTTGAGTTGGTTTTCTGGAAACTTATGGATATCTAACTGACAGGGCTTGTTCTCTTTCTTGTGTTATGTTCTTGGGGGTCTACGCTAGCAATTGAGGTTGTGTTAAGATATGTTTGGGTCCCACCCTATCTTATTGTGAACTGCATTGAGTAAATTCAATTGGAAAATGGGTTTTTGGGTCAACTAGTAAAGTGATACACATTTATTCTACACGTTTCCTTGTTGCCGACTTGGAATTCTATGCACCAATGTGTGTGATATTTGGAAGCACATTGGAAGATGTGATAGGTTGTTTTTGTCCTCTCTATCTCTTGGATATGACCACTTTCACCGTATTTATGTTTTGTGGTTGACTTGTTGGAATTATTATTTATCTCCTATTTTGACCATCCTAATTGGTGTTTTGTGATGTTGCAGAGGATATAAATGGAAGAAAAAATTAGATGTAAAGTATATGAGAGAGGAATGTGTGTGGAATAATGGAGAAAGGGATGTGAGCTACGAAAAGGATAGATCAAATGTGCTTCAATGCCTTAGTCAGTAGAGTGTATTGTTGACATATATTGTAAATTCTAAATCTTCATGTATCCTACTTTGATATAGTGAGTCTCAACATGTCCTTGTATCTTTCACTGAGGTCGTGTACCTCAACTTGCAAGTCCTTTGTATCTTTCCCTAAGGTTGTGCACCTTAGCTTGCAAGTCCTTTAGGGAAAAGTATGCTTCCTTAGACAATGAGTCTTAAAACAAATTATAATCTTGTAAGTAGTGAGCTTCATAGATTGTGAGATTTCTCATCATGGTTTTTCCCTTCTTGGGTTTTCCATGTATATTCGGTGTTATCTTGTGCATGTGTGTTCTTTGCTTTATCTTTCATTATTGGTGATCTGGTTAAGGTTTGTTGATATTGTTAGAAGATTGAATTTCTTTACCTTTCATTACTACTAATTTGGTTAAGGGTTGTTGATCTTGTTAGAAGGTTGAATTGCTTTATCTTTCATTGTTGTTGATCTGTTTAAGGGTTTCTAATCTAGTTCGAAGATTGAATTTGCATTGTGCTGAATGGTTTAAGTTTTGAAGATATTGATTCACCCCCTTCTTAGTATCCGGGTGTGTCCAAAAAAATACTCTTTTATCAAATCACCTTATTTCATTTTAAGAGAAAATAATTTTCTTTTTAAATACAAATTATTTACCAAACTCTGGGACTGGTAGATATCACCCAATCATTTCCATAGATCATATGTTGTTTTCTCTTTAGAAACATTTAGTAGGATATAGTTTGCAAGATAAAGACATATGGTTCCATGTGTTTCCTTATCCATATTATCCCACTTGAATCATAATTTATCTTGTCTATTTTATTTTCCTCTGTTGTTGCCAACCATTGATCCAATTCTTCAAGGAGATTCTCTATTTTTAGCTTCCACATCTTGTAGTTGGTTCCATTGAATTTCTCAATATCCAACCAAGATGAGAATGTATCCATAGTTTCTACACAAAAGTGTAAATCAAATTCAACTAGAACTCCAACTATAGCAAAAAACCTTCACACTTCCTCAAGAAAAAAATGGCCACACTCTAATACCAAATGTTAGAAATGAAGGTGAATATATATAAATGGAAATACAATTTCAACTATAAATTATATTGTATCCAATGCATAACCAACTGGGGATTACAAAAAAATAAATCAACAAATAAAAAAACTATGGAATATTTCAGAATTAAACACATTACACAATGTTTACATGGAGAAATCATTTCAAGAAAAAAAAACTCTCCAAGAATAGAGGCCCAAATTTGTATTATCTTCAAAATAGAGATTACTACATTGAGAAGAGTAAGAAAAAATGGTTTTTCAAATGAAGAGATCCCTTCTATAATTTAAAATAGTCTCCTAAAATATGGTATAAAAAGATTGATTCATATATTTTGGAGTTGGGCTATACCAGGTCTAATTCAAACTATTCCCTTTATAATAAATAAAGTGGCAATCATTTTATCATTATTATTTTGTATGTTGATGATATGCTATTATTTTATAATGATAAGGAAAATATTAAGGACTTGAAATACTAGCTCTATTTATAGCTAAAAATGAAATATGTAAGGTTTGTTGAGTACATCATTGGGATGAAAATTAGGTGGAATAGGGATAATGATAAAATTTTGATTAGATAAAGAAAGTATGATGAGTCTATTATTTATCATTTTAGCATGTACATTGACAAACTATTTAAAGTTCGTATTTATGTGGAAACTAAGCTACTAGCTGAATAATGGACTTTCACACCAATATAGATGGAGGAAATGAGTTTAATTCCATATGCTTGTGTATTCAAGAGCCTTATGTATTCTATGATTTTCACTAGACAATGCCTATTACATATTTGAAAACTAGAAACAAAATCTTACATTTCATATTTTTGAACCATGTTAATATTTTCTAGGTAAGTGCTTCCAATTTTTACCACAACTATGACAAACTTTGATTTAAAAAAAAATGCTTCCATTTTTTGACCAAAAAGTGGACCCATTATCTTGCATTTAACCAATCATCTCCATGGAGGAGTCACACCCCTCTTAATGGGTTTGTGACAAAAAAAAGTATTATAGGGGGTCATGGTTACCTATGAGGAGTTGTGATCCTCTTATTGTTGGGAAAAGGGTTCCATGGAGAAGTTGTACCCTTTTTAATGGGGTGAAAACCTTCACGAAGGAGCTGCAATTCCCTTAGAATTGTATACCTCATATAAATTTTTAAATTATATATATATATATATATATATATATGTATGTTAATTAGATTTTTCAAATATAATTAAAATTTCATTTATTTTATTTATTTATATGTTGTTTTTATAGTTGTAGGTGATAGCCATGAAAAATTAGTAATGTTATGTGAAGGCCCACCATTCATGATGGTACAAGGACATAACACCTTTTTTTTATATGGATTTTTGCAATGTGAGAGCCTTCTAAAGGAGTAATATTTTTGAAAATACTAATGATGGAGTAATATTTTTGAAAATACTACGATTGAAAATACTACACATAGCACATGAAATATTTTTTAATTATTTAGGGTTTCTATAAATGTGGTGACCATTAGTGTTACAATCAAGAACTTGTACATTTCTCAGTGAAATCTAGTAATATGGAAGCTATATTTTATATTTATTTTGATTGGTTTATCCATGGGAAAAGCCCTAAATGATAAGGTCTTATGGCCATATTTTTTTTGTATAGTGTAAAGTTTTATGTTGTGGTGTATAGTTTGAATTTTTATTTTAAAATATCTAGTTTTCATGAATTAAATACTTAAAAAAAAAATCTTTATATGATATTTTTTTGTTCATTTATATAATTACTTTTCTAGTTTTCATTTTTGATTTGCTTGCAATCATTAAAAATCAACAATGCCTAAAGGCGGGTCACAAATTTTCTAAAATTAAGTTGAGGAATGTCAATCTATAAGAATAATTAGTATTGTTTAACCTACTTTGATATCTTGATAGAAAATGGGATCTTAACATTTTGGTTAAAAAACCCATAAAAGCATCATAATTGATTGTGAAAACTTATAATAAGTCTATACAAATACAGACATAAAAAAAAACCTAGATATTTCACATCTTATTTATCTTCTTCTTTATTAATGGCCTTAAATGTATATAAAATGCATTTATTAGTATACCTCTTATGCTCTATATGTGCCTTCACATATACAATACAACAATGTATATGTAGAATATATTCATAGTGTGATAATCACCTTTAAATATCATTACCTATTAATTATAAATTTAATTAATGTTAAAATTCAATATATATCTATATCATTTAAAAATTCAATATATATCTATATCATTTAAAAATTCTACAAGGTTTACAACTCTAAAGTAGTTGCAACTCCTCCATGAAGGTTGTACTGCCATTAAAAGTGTGCAACTCCTCCATGGAGCCCTTTACCCAATAATAAGGGGATCACAACTCCTCATAGGTAATCATGATCCCCTATATTAGCTTTTTTAGTATTCAAAACCCCACTAAGAAGATTTTGACTCCTCCATGGAAGCGATTAGGCAAGTGCAAGATAATGGGCCCACTTTTTGGTCAAATAGTGAAATCATTTAAAAAAAATCAAATTTTATCATTTAATTGGGTAAAAATTTGAAGCACTTACATAGAAAATATTAATATGGTAAAAAATATGAAATGTAAGATTTTATTCCTAGTTTTCAAATATATAAGTTTTTGGTTAAGGTAAAACATGTTTTAAAGGGACCTAAAACCCTTACACAAAATGCAGGAATAAGAATGTTCAAAGAAAAACATCTACAACCAAATAGGTTTTACAGGGACCTGAAACCCAAATGTTCAAAGCAGTCTAAATAAAAAACCACTTTTCTCCCAATTATCAAAATTTTTACATTTTTTCTTCTCAGCTGAAGATATAAGGATGTCTTTAGGGATAAAGCCCTCTATGTGTGACCATGAAATATGAGTTCAAGTCCTTTTCTTTGCTGACTTTCCCTTTTTCATTTTCTCATCCTCAGACATGGAATTAGATAGAAATTCTAGTTCATCCTCTTCTCTCCACTTCTTATCCCCATCCAAAGAAACTGTTGAACCCTGATCAAAAGAGATAATGTGAGCCTTAGAAATATGTTTTGAAGGAAGCTTATTAACCATAGTAGGAGAATGAAGGGATTTCAGATACTCCATAATCAATAAAATAAGGCCCTCATGCAAAAATAGTAGTTTTATATTCTTTTTCCTCTCTTTAAGACCAAATTTAAGTGAGGCAAGAAGGTAAAAAGGAAAGGAAACTAGAAGCTTATGACAAAAGTGATTTAAGAGAATGAAATGGAAACCATACATATGTCTATACCTTCTGTCAAGAGTATAATAACACATGAGAACCTCCACCACCTCCGCCCAAATTGGTTTTATTGATAGGAAATCATACCCTCCAACGTTGTATTTTAACACCTTATGACCTGCAAAACCCTTCAAGAACTATTTAATTGTGCCTTTAGATGATTTGCTTTCCCTAAATAAATTTCTACCTTGGGTGGAGAGACTAGTGATTTCTGCTATAAGATCCTTCGTGGCAATCAACTCCTTCCCTTTAACATTGATAGTGTGATCCTTCCAACCATTAACAAAGGCCCTTGTGACTTTAGGGTCATGGTCATACAACTTCTCTAGGTAAGGGGTAACACCTCCATCTTCAAAATTCTTCCAAACCATAGCTCTATTTTTGATATCCTCATAGGATGAGGGCTCAATTATTCTTCTATCACCTTTCATTTTAGCTTGTCTGAGAAATAGGGAAATGAAAATAACCTTTTGACCCCACATAAAGCACTTTTAAAGGCCCGCTAAAATGTCCATAATTCATGTGAGGGGACAATGGGAATTGGTTACAATCAATACAATTCCCAAGGCATATCTTTCATGAATCATTCAATCATAAAGCCTTTTCATACTCATCCTCTCATTATTAAAAAACCATGCCATTAGGAGCCCTTTGCATATCATAATTAATAATATTTTGAATGTGAAAAGGACCATCATTCACCTTATCCCAACAATGGGACATGTCATTGCCCACACCAATGTTAGCAAAAGTATCCACTATAGAATTACCCTCCCTATAGATATGGGAGATGTGAACTTCATCTAAAGTATTAAGGATCAAAATAGAATCCTTTATAAAAAATTCAGTTGACCAACTCAAGCTATTTAATTTTTTTAAACAATTAATAATATTCAAAGAATCTCCTTTAATCCATACCTTGCCAAAACCCAAAGAGTGGGTCAAGTTCAAATTGTTGTAGGCAACCACAACTTCGGCAACGTGGTTTGTCTAGGTACCCAAAGGGAGTGCCGCAATCAATATAAACCTACCATGTTAATATCTTATCATCCCCACTACTAGTAGGCCTTGGATTTCCCTTGGCTACCCCATCAAAGTTAATTTTGATCCAACCTCGTAGAGGAGGCATCAAAACAACATTATCTCTGGTATTCTTCACTTTGTTAAATGGGATTGATATATCAAAGGGTAAACACCAGTTGTGCACCACCTACATATCATAGTCAGAGATATGAGTAGCTATAGATCCACCCACATGCTTATTGAGAATCCTAGACAAAAAGTTTTCCTTGATAGAGCAACAAATTTTGATGGAGACTCTTTCACTGGTCAAAAAAGACTCTTTGAAAACATGGTTGTTCCTCTCTTTCTAGACTCCACACACAACATGTGGAATAATTAAAGACTAGAGATAGGAAAGAGCAATATTAGAGTTCAAAGCAATCCATTGAGACCAAAGGTCCTTAAAGGAGAAAGGAAAAACCCAACAAAGATTCTAAAGGGAAAGGATACCATCCCAAACATTTTAACAAAATTGTAGCCAAGCAAAAGATGGAGGTGTGACACTAACTCCCTTTCACATTATAGCTATGTTATATACATTAATTTTTTATTTAATATAACATATATAGTCATCTTCATCATTTAGGATTGGATGCATTTTAGGATCAATTACAAATATCTAAAAGAAAACTATGCACATGATTTACAAAGAAATGTAATACAAGATCATTTTAAATTAGTTGTTATACTTATTGAATATTGGCATTAATCAAACCCTAAAATCACCATGAAAAAATCAATTCTATTTTTTTATAAACCTAACTAAATAGTAGGTTTCATGTCTAGATTTTTGAAGGATCATTAAAAAAATTTAAAAAGAATATTTAAAATATATTAAAGGTTCAATAAATTATAGTATTTATAATTCCTACATGAAGAATACAAAAATATTAATTATGTTACTGACTATGTTGGTAGTCTCATTGATAGGAAATCTACCTCCAACTATGTTCTTAAAATATGGTGTAGGTGTTATCACATAGATGAAGTAATACTTAATAAAGTAACCTACCATGGCCCATTCATTTCCAAAGGTTGAATATTAGAGTACAACATAATTGACAAAGGAATCAATGCGGCTTATGAAATTATTATTGAGCTTCATATGGATTCAAATGAAAGCATCACTTTATTATGAGATAATCAATGTGAACATATTTATTTTTCTAATGATCCATGCTTAAATAATAAATCACATTAAATTTTATGTGTCCTTTATCCAAGGAAAAGTTTTCAATAAAAAAATTATCTAGTCTACTAGACTAATTATCAAGTTGTAGAGATATAATAATCTTTGTGGTCTAGGATTAAATCCTAACATCTACTTTACAAATCCTCTATGCCATGGCTCTATTATAATGCTCAAACTTAAGGAGTTTCCATTTAGGGGGAGTGTTCAGGACAATGACATCTCCTAGTGGCTAACTCTATATGTGAGTTCTATGGGCTCTATATATATCTTTCTTTATATTACTTCTTTCATATAAAACATTGTATTACATGTAAGACCTAACTTGGCACTTGTAAGACATGAAAAAAGGTAAGACCTATGGGTATTATATTGTATGTAAGACCTGTGAGCATTATTGTGATAAGAACCTATTGAATTGTGAATGCAATGAATTTCAATGAATTTAGAACAAAGTTGAAATTAAAACCAATATTTAAATCTCTTATTCTAAATACACACCTTAGTTAGCGCCTAGATTAAATTTACTCATTCTCTTTGATAGATATGTGGATCCTCAAATTTTGTGGAAACTTTTTGATATCACAATAATGTTTTGATTCAAACATTCATAAATAAATTAGTTTTTTAAGAGAAATCCTTGAATTCTTGAAAGGAATGGTGAATTTATAGATTTTAGGTGAAAATATGAATGGCCAAGATTGATTTAATCAATTTGGAGGACTAATTTGATTTATAATTAACTAATTTAATTGTCTGGTTAATTCGATTGATTAGTCAACTAGCTTGATTGATCAATCAACTGACTTGCAGTCAACCAATTTGATTAAGAGTTAGCTTGATCAACTAATTAGTTAACTAATTTAATTATTTAAATTGTAGTCATCTACTTAATAATCTAATTTTAAATAAAAATAAAAATGATACTTACTTCTTAGATTAAATTAATGCAATATGAGTACAAGTTGAGATTGCACTAGCACTAGAAAAAGAAAGAGGATCCAACTAAATAAAGCTTGTATACTTTTGCAGTTTGTAGATCTAAGCAATATAAAGGGTGTTCCCAAATAGTTGATATCAAGTTTTGGAAGTCTTTACTTTTTGATGATAGTAACTTCAACAATAGGAGTAAAAAAAGATCTACGGTAAAAAGGAGGAGTGCCTGGCATATTTAGGAGCTTGTTTTAGTCAAGCCCTTAGAAGAATGTTTTAGTATAGAGTAGTTAAAGAGTTGTAGATATATGACTCTATGGGCATGTAGATGGAGCTATAACAATGGAGGATAGAAATATGCATGTTTATTCTTAAATTGATTTAGGGTGTGAATAGAGGGGGAGGGGTCATGTCTAGTTGGGATAAGGAGTTTTTGAGACATGTCATACTCTCAAGGATAAAAATCAATCCCAATTGCAAGTTACACTTGTTGTAAATATGTGCTAAACCAATTACAAAACAAATTAAAAAGTGTGAAATATGCACTTTTCATCTCTACAATAAACTACAAATAATTTTTTAATTCAAAATTTAAAATTTAACCATACATAAATACATATATATTCTAATTAAAAATACTCTCAAAATATTCCCTAATTAACAATATCTTTTATTCAAAAGATTACTTTCCAAATAGACAATATATTCCCATAGACTATTTAATCTCATGAATGTCATTAAAATATTTTTTCCATTCTATTACAAAAAGGATCACAATGAACCCTACAACATAGAAAGAGGATCACACCCAATATTCCTCTAATTAACAATATCTTTTCTCTTACTGTTCCAAAGGAGCTTGTAAAGGTTTAAAACAACCCTGAAAAAATATTTACTGTTTAAAACCCTTCAAACACAGACGAGAACATTTGCGAACTACTCTAAAACCCTAGGGATCTTTCTCTTCAATGGCGCCCAGATTAGTATTCAAGCAATTCCAGCGCATTTTACCCTTTGCAACTCCCCTCACTTGTTCCAAATGCATGACCCACAACATCAGAATGTTCTCCACCATACAAAATCCTCAAGACCAAGCGGAAAAACCTCCCGAATTTGACTCTCAAGCCTTTAAAAAAATACACTCCCTTCTTACACAACACCACAGAAAAAGCTCCCCAACAACATCAGAAACAAAGGAAGAATACACCCACAATTTGTTTGATTCCAATCTGAGCTTTAAACTCTCGCAAATGCCTTTTGAAATTTCCCCAATATTGGTGGAGAAAGTGATTGAGAAATGCTGCAGCTCGAGGCAGGAGATTCCTTGTAAAGAGGCCCTCGCATTCTTTAATTGGGCTGGACGACAGGAGGGATATTTGCATAGCCCTCAGGCCTACAACGAAATGCTGGATTTATTAGGTGAGTTAAGTCTGATATTTCCAGGGATATATAAAAAAAATTTCTTGTTGATTTTATAAGAATTCCATCATGCGATCATTTTTCCTGTAGCATTGGGACTTGCAGGTCCATGAGGCCAATATAATTGGAAATAAAGGAAACACCTGCAAATTAAATTGGTCATAAATCAATTGAAATCTTTCCCTAAACTTGACCATAATCACTCTATATGGCCAAAAAGTTCATTCCTACATCCTGGAAATCATACATTGTATTGTGGGCGTGGCAACGCAGAGATATAGATGTCGGATTAGGGTAGGGAGGTACTCTTTTGCAGTGTAAGTTTTCTTTTCGCCTTTGTTTTAGTGTTTTTTTTCGATAACTGAGTGCTGACTGCTGAGTCTCCCTCGTCCAGTCTGCTGAACCGTTTCAACTATGAATTTTGCTACTCACCTTTCTGATGTAACTTCTAGAATCCTTTTTGTTAAGTAAGATTAAAATATTAGATAAGTCTTCATGTGATTATACCTTATCTAGATGCTTTTGAGTCTAGAGCACTCCTTATGTTAGGTAAGTTAAGGAATTTGATACTGTCTTGTGATCATTTCTATTCGCAAAATTTCAAGTTCAACTCCTCGAATCCTTAATTTGTTAGTAAAGGTTATGAAACTTGATATTGCTGTATGATCAGTTTTATTAGTAATGTTTGGAATCTAACTTTTCAAAAAAAATTTGTGAGATAAAGTTAAGAAATTTCATGGTAAGGATTATAGGTTTCCAAAATTAGCAAACTGAGAAAACACCTTTTCTTTTCTCTTTTTGTAGAAACTGTGTGATTTTGGCATTATATGTTGTCTTGGTTTTTATGTAACTGTATGATCATTTTTAGTACTGCCCTCTGAAGTATAACTTTTCAATCCCTATTTTGTTGGATAAGGTTACCAAAGTTTCAAGTCTAGCTCTTAAACCCTACATTGTCATGCAAGGTTTCTGAATCTAAGTTTAGTGCCCCACAATGCTATCTAGGGTTACAAAATTTGGCATTGCTATGTAATAATATTTATTGCTTGTTTTTGAGTCAAATTTCTGGGCTCCACTTTTTTTGTTAGGTAAGCTTAGAAATTTGATTTTGCTGTGTGATTATTTTTGTTGATTACATTTTGAGTCTCACCTTTGCACCCTTCTTTTTGTTAGTAAGGTTAAGAAATTTGATATCACAGCATGATCATTTTTACCACTACTGATCTTTGGAGTCAGAACTGAAAGAACCCTCTATTTTTCAGGTAAGGTTAAGCAATTTGATATTGCATGGAATTTGATGAACGAGATGAAGGAGGCAAATGTTTTGATTACAGTTAAGACATTTTCAATTTTGGTTAGAAGATATGTTAGGGCTGGGATGGCCAGCGATTCTATCGATGCATTTAATCGCATGGAAGACTATGGGTTTAAACCTGATTCAGTTGCATTTGCAATCGTTCTTAGTGAACTCTGTAAAAAAAAACATGTTGAGGAAGCCCAGGGATTTTTTGAAGGTTTAAGGGATAGGTTTAAGTCTGATACAGTCATTTACACCACCCTTGTTTATGGGTGGTGCAGGGATAACAATATTTCTCGGGCAATGAAGGTTTTTGGGGACATGAAGGAAGAGGGAATTCAACCTAATGTTGTTACATACAATATTCTTATTGAGGGTTTCTGTAGGGCTAGAAATGTGAACAAGGCTTTGGATCTTTTGAAGGAAATGATTGGCTGTGGATGCTCCCCAGACATTGTGACCTTCAATGCTTTGCTTCGTGCACATGTGAAAGCAAATGAGGGAGAAAAGGCATTAGAGGTTTGTAAGCAGATGAAGAGACGTGGGATTCGGCCTGATGTTTTTACTTACAATCTTCTAATTATGAACCAGTGTAGTGATAAGAAATTAGATGCTGCTCTTAAGATTTTAAATCAGATGGTTAGCAAAGGTGTTGTGCCAAATTCATCGACTTTTAACCTTCTTTTCAAGCACGTTTGCAAGATGAATGACGTCAACAGTGCTTACAAACTGTTTTCTAGGATGAAGGAATTGAAATGTTCTCCAAACACAGCTACCTACAATGCTTTGATGCGGATGTTTTCTCAGATGAAATCAACAGATATGGTGTTGGAACTTCGGAGAGAAATGGAAAAGAATGCATGTGAGGCAAATGTTGATACTTACAGAGTTCTGATTGGCACATTTTGTCAGTTTGGGCACTGGAATCAAGCATATAAGCATTTTAAGGAAATGACAGAAGAAAAAGGCATACAACCATCTTTGGAAACTTATAAGATGGTTTTAGATGTGCTTCGGAAAGCAGGTCAAATACAGAAGCACGAAGAACTAGTAGACAAGATGCATGCCAAAGGGTTTTTTAAACGCCCTTTGTGAGCTATGTTAGGAGAAGAGAAAGCTAAATTTGCTGATGAGATAACTGGTGGAATACAGGACTCTTTAATATGGGTCAATTTTCCTGTAAGTTTTCTGTATTTAGTAAATACTCATTTTTTATAGTTTTCTAGCTTGCTTTTTGTCTAGAGTTTTGACAATACACTTAAATATTTCTTTCACCAGGCATTGAGTAAGAAATCAGTGAACTGCCTCCATTTTCATGAGCCAAATTTGCCATTGCTGATTCTGGACAGATTTGCAATATCCTTATCTCTGCCATTGACATGTTTGCAGTCATTCCATAACTGTTCTGCATGGACTGATTGAATAGTTTGAAGAAATATGAGAAGACTTCTTTGCTTGCTGATTGAAATCTACAGCTTTTGTTCTTTATATAATACAGGTAATTCAGGCTTCCATTGTAATTTCTCTTTCTGTGCTCTATAAAAAAAACCGGTTTTTTTAATCAAAACATCTTGTTTGATTCTGGCTTGTGCATGCAATAAAGATCTTTCTGTTATACAGTGAATTTCACTGGATTTGTGAGGTTGGTATGGGCTTGCTGAAATTCAAATCAGTCTCCTGTGGTGGACCTGGCCAAGCCTGTCTTACTGTTATAGAAAGGTAAAGGTAAAGCTAGTTTTTCCGGTGACTGCCAAGCAAGACACTGATTTGGTGTATTAGAGTCCCCTTAAGCAAGCATTCCACTAGGGGGTTATATTTTCCATTTTCCTTGTGTTGTTTTGAGCTGTACTCCATTCTCCCTCTGGATTCAATACATGTGACCCCCTAAGACAAGAATGGTTTGAAATAAAGATTAAAATTTTTGGAATGAAGGTAATTTTTTGAAGTGTTGCATTAAAAGCTAGAACATTAATACAAGCAGACGATTAGCTTTCTACATTAAGGGGATCATATTTACACAATTATTAGGGTGGCATGGTATTCACCTTTTTCTATTGCTGTTTTAATAATTAAGTCAAACCTTACCTTTAGTGAACAATGGCTAGCAATGCCTTGTAGGGTTTATATTGAATATTGGCAGTCCTGAGGCTACTTTAATTTTGCATCTTCATGATGACAGACATATTTACAAACAACCTCTAGACATGTGAAGAAAAATGCACACCCTGGGTAATTGCATGCACTTGCAAGTATGCATTTGAGCTTTTGGAGCCATCTGTATAATTTTGTATCCTTCTTGATCTGCATTATGTGGATATAAACCTCTAACAAATGAGCTCTGACCACCTATGTATCTATTTTTGTTTTCATCAATCTTTCCTAATCTTTTCTTTTTTAATAGAAATTTTGACTAGAGCTGGCAACCTTTTGTCGAAATGGAATTCAAATACCTAAATTCGATATAAAATATGCAATTAATTTATCTAAACAGTTTACTTGGGAATTACACACTAGTTTTTTTAAGTATTGATGGATCTCGTTGTTACTTCATGGCTACGTTGACAAACATATATTCTAGTTACGAGACTCAATAAAGGCTTTGTATTTTTAACCTCTGCACTTGCACTTCCGGATGTAAATAAATAACCGGCAAAAAGTTGCTTTAAGCCAGTGAGGTGGGGGTTTAATTATTTTCATGTTTGGTTATATTTTAATGCATTGAATTACATGAATATATTCCTCCAAATGAATATAAATTTGATAATTTGTTAGTTGTTTGATATGTTGAAAAGCAAAAATTAGAAGCATGGTTAAAATAAACTAAAATTATGGTTTTTCTTTTCTAATTGCAAAGGAATAAAATCTGTTTTACAAATTTTTTGGCTAATTAAATAAATGTACAAAATCAAGCATTAAATAATTTGGGTAAATTAGATGAGTTGGGAATTGATAAAGAGAAACACTATTTTTGGAAATTAAATGTTATTGGATAGTGCACTTTGTTTAGAGAATAATAATGTAGAACAATATTGCTATTGTGTAGAATTTCACTTGCCAATTGTTTAGAAATTGATGATGTTAGTGTGCTCAATGCGTCTGAAATGAAATTCTCTTAGCACTGCTAATACCAAAACTCAAAAGTATGTTTTGATACCAAATGAAGGAAAATATGGAACATTTGTAACCATTAATCGAATGAGAAAAAGATGTTGCAAGTTATTTGATTTATACAAATTTTTGCAACAAACAACAAGAATGAAGAAGGAATAAAACTACTCAAAAGAGAGATTGATATCCCTTGGGGAAATTCTTTTAGGAAAGGTTGAACCTTGAATGCACAAAAAAACAATGTAATCTCACATACCACATGGTTACAAAACAATGTTACACTCCTGAGCCTTCATGTGGAGATTAACACTTTTAATTAAAGAGAAAATCATGCACAAAATGACATTTTATAGTAGATTTGAGCAATTATTGCATTCTTCATGAGATCAATCCAAAAACAAACAACATCAACTCATGTCCTCTATGTTGCTCAAAATCCACTCAACAAGCAACTCAAGCCGCTTACATCAAATGTTACTAAGAATTACCATTTACAAGTTATGTCAAGCTCTCATCCCAAACCTTTTATTTATAGGCAAAGAGAGCAATAAGTAAGAGATTTTTTTAATCTTTTTGAAGTCACATTTTGATGCCCCAAGTACCAATAATCAATACACCTAATGCATCCAAGTGCATCTCCAAGGTGAATGTTTCGATATCCCATTAGGAGCAGGTGATAATGCATTCTCCAAAGCATCTCAATTGCACTTTCTAAGCCTTGTGGTGTGCATACATTTTAGAGTGACAATAAATCACAATAATGACATTCTTTGTTTTCTCTCCAAATATAAGCAAACCTTAGATAGAGCTTGATTCGAATTTGCTCACACTTTGATGGTGGATTGTGGCAGCTCAACAAGATGTGCAAGCTTTTAAGCAATGTGATGAGAATATGATTCAAAAGTTTAAAGATTATTGAGCCAAGCTCTCATCTCTAGGTAGGAAGATGAAAGAGTTGACAACTTTATAGATTTTAGGTGAAAGTTAAATAACCAAGATTGGTTTAATCAATCTTGACTAAAGGCATTATTTACAGTTAACTAGTTTGATTAACTAGTTAACTCATTTGATTAGCCAACTAATCTGACATACTAGTTAACTGGTTTGATCGATCAATCAATTAACTTGAGTGTTTAGTCAACTAATTTGATTTATAATAGATTGGATTAATTGATTAGTTAATTAGTTTGATTGATGAGTGGAATGTGGGATTGATTAAAATTAACATGGACCGAAATGTGGGATTGACTAAATTGACATGGACTAAAATGTGGGATTAACTTATTAGTTATTTGACTTTGATTGATGATTGAAATATGGGTGAATATAAATATTTATTTATTTATTTTAATTGGATATATATGCATGGATCAATTAGGACTTAATTAATTAATTAATAATGATTAAATGATTAATTAAAAATGGGGTGATAAGATTAATTAATTAATATAATGTTATCAATTAATTGAAAAGGTGAATTGATTTGATAAAGTTGATAAATAATCAGTGTGATCAAATGATTAGAATAACTTAACAAAAAAATTAGTTGATTGACAATAGAATGATAATACATTTATTGACAACATGAGATTAGGATAATTATGACAAGCCAAGGTGGTGAAATCTAGGTGTCTACATTTGTCCCTCTTTGAAAGGGTGATACAACTTAAAAAGCAACGACTTATGAAAGAAATTAGAAGTGAAAGAATGGATACAAGAGGATGGCCTAAGTGGCATGATGGTTAGAGATACATTCCTTTGAGAGGACATGTGGGGATGAAATAGATAGATGGACACATGAAATGAAATGAAAGAACTTGGGATAAAATAGATGGGTTAAATTCAAAGGATGGGTTAGATTAAATGTTATCCATAGATAGTGAAGAATAAATGAAGGTGAGTGTGAATGATGAATGTTGCAAAATTTGTACAAAATTTTAAATTTTTGAACTTGATTTATTATATCATATAACATGACGTGCCATGATATGGAAGACCATGATGACATAATTGCTATGTGTTATATAGGGAAAACATACAATAAAGCAAATGAAAGGATGCGACATGATATAGAAGACCATGATGGTGCTATTTCAATGAAATGGCCCAAGGAGTGACATACAAATACATGTAGAAGAAAATGAGAAAATATTTAGGAAAACTGACACATAATTAAAACAAAAACAAAAACAAAAAGATCAAATGCTTTCCCATGATTAGGCTAAAACCCAAGAGGTGTTGATGTTGATAGCTTTGATTTGCCCTAAGTAATGATGCATGCAAAGCTACTAAAGTGGAAATGATAAATCCCAAAAGAACTAGAATGATGTGTTTAAAATGAATAGGCATTTTAATTGAACCAAGCACTTTCTTTGATTTTTTCATTTTGTGATTGTTGTTGAATTGATTTTTTTTTTGTTTTCTTATATTTTTTGGATAATTTTGTTTTATCAATTTTTTTGTACTTCTATATATATTTTTTATTATGTCATATTGATGTTAATCAACCAACACTAGAAAGTTGATATACCAAGATTTTTCCAAAATGTGCCTCAAGGCTTTGGTGTTCTTATTAAGGTCAAAAATTAAAAAATGAATGGATATGATGATATTAACAAGGATGGTTGAGGATAATGAGAACTTGATAGAATGGGGCCTTCCCTCAAGTGTAGGTACTTGTAGACAATGGATTACACATGATGCCAAAAGCTAGTTTTTATCGTGGTACTTGCCCAAAGTGCCATAAAAATGGTTTTCACCTATGGATGAAATTTATCTCTTTACTTTTTTTGGTACCTTTTTTGAGAGCAACATGAAACCCTTTAAGCACAAAAATGTTTGAGATGCATGATATTCATGGGTTCATTAAGATCTTGTTCATCTTATGTGGCCAACTTGTATGCTTCTTGTCTAAATTTAACAATGACAACATAAGGGCCCAACAAATTAGGTTCAAACTTACCTTTCTTTTCACAATTGTAGAGTTTTTTTAAAAATTCTTTACAAACAATTTTGCCAATCTCAAGCTTTCTAGACTTGGTATAAATTGTGGCTTATCCATAACATGTTTTGATATGCTTTCAAATGATCAAGCACACCAAATGCTCATGAGGATGGACAATTCTATATTCCTTATCATCAATCAAATCATGGAAGGAGACACAAAATGATGGTAGCTTGATCTTAATGAGTATGATGGATTCAAATCGAAAGACAAGAAAATAAGGCATGACTATCATAGGTGTGTGGATACTAATATGGTAAGAGTTGAAGATGACAATCTCAACTGGTGTTATTGTTAATATTTTAAAGGATTTTAGTGATAACTTTATCATAAGCTTTAACTTGGCCATTACCTTGAGGATAATAGGGTATAGTCACTTATGTTTGATACAAAATTGGTCACAAAGATCTTTGAATTCATTATTCTTGAAGGACTTAATCATTGTCATTGACAATGGTAGAAGGGATATCATAATGACAAATGAGATGATTAAGGATGAACTTGGAAACTGTTAGTTACATATGTGAGGATTGAAAGAATGAATTATACCCACTTGGCATTAAAGTATTAAGTGGTTGTAATGATATGTTTGTGGCCATCAAAGGAAGAGATATTATCTTCCTAATGAGATTGATCCCCTAAGTAGAGAAGGGCCACAAAATTGTGATTGGTTGCAATGCTTGAGAAGATGTGTAGATGATGTCTATGCTTTTTCCATGCCAAACATATTTTGACATACTAACATACATCTTTCTCCATGGTAAGCCAATAATAACCTATTCTTAGAAGTTCCTTGTCTGGGACCATGCCACTTGTATGTTCTTTGTAGATTTTGTTATGACTTCCTTGATCACTAAGTTATCTTTTTCTAAATTTAAACACCTTAATAAGGCACCATCATAACCTTTATGATAGAGGGCATTGCCAAGGAGTTTGAAGCATTATACATGATATATGAATGTTTTGAAATGATTTCACAAGAGAGTAGTAGGTATGATGTCATGGAGGCAGGTTAAATGTCATGATACTAAGGGGGGTTGGGATCAACAATCTTACATACCATTTCAAATTTTGGGATGTCATATGCTGGGATCGTTAGGTGCTCAACCAAAACGTTACACTTTCAAGTATCCTGTTGCATCTCAAGAAGTGAACCAATAGTAGCCATCGTATTTGTTGATTTATTTTTTTGGAAAAGGATGTGCTCAAATGTAATATTCTCAAAATAATTTATCAAGCTAGTAATCATTCTTTTGCAAGGGGTGAGTTTTTAATGTTTAACCTAATACTCATAATTGACTTATTTTATGATGAGTGAGAATCACCATATAAGGACAAATGTTCAATGTTTCATCAAATTGCTAATTTGAGGCTTAAGACTTGGGATTCATATTCAACAATATTGTTGGTACAAGGAAAACCAATTTTGAATGCATTGGGGATGAGGTCACCTTGTGGTGTAAGTAACATAATTATTTCCCTTGAACCAATAATATGGAAGGAGCCACAAAAATATAGTTTCTATTTAGGCAACTCATTAAGAGATAAACAGACTCATCTTGGAACTCTATGTTTAAAAGTTTATTATCTTTTAGTAGTTCTTCTACAAGTTGACTCTACAAAGACTTGTCCCTTTATAGCTTTCTAATTTACATACTTAATGTCAAAATCATCGAGGAAAATAAACCATTTTTCCATTCTATGAGAGCCAACTTTGATAGAAGATAATTTAGAAGATCAACTTTGGCAACAAGTTTAGTTTTGTTGTTGAGCAAATAATATATTTTTGACAAGCAAAACTAACTATTAGACATATCTTCTCAATTTGGGTGTAGTTGAGCTTGTATGCTACTAAATTTTAACTTAGCTAATAAACAAATCTTTCCATTCCCTAAACATCATATTGAGCCAAAAGGGATCCCAAGGAAAATGGTGTCATTGAGATGTGAACTAATAGAGGTTCTCCTAGATTAGGTGGCATGAGAATTGGGGATTTGAAAGACATTGTTTAAGTTGCTTAAAATACAATCAAAATTTTGTGTTCCAATGAAATATAGTTTTATTTTTTAATAGATGTGTGAATGGTTGACATTTATTTGCAAGTTGTGAGATAAATATTCTAATGAATTGGATTTTTTTATTGTATATTATGTAGTTGTTTGAGGTTTTTGGGAGGAAGTGTTTCTGTGATTGACTTGATTTCAGTTGATTGGATTCCATACCTCTTCTAGACATGATGAATCCCAATAGTTTGCCTAATGTAACACCAAAGACACACTTCTTAGGTTTTAGATAAGTTTGTTCTCTCTTAGTCTTTCAAAAATTCTCCATAGACTAACATGATGCTTTTCTTTAGTTTTTGATTTATGCCATATATCATCCACATAATCCTCACAATATCATGGATCATGTCATGAAAGATGACACTCATGCCTCTTTGATAGGTTGCACCAACATTATTCAATCCAAATGACATGACTTGGTAACAATGACATTAGGTCATAGTAACTGGGCCTAATAAGGTAACCAATTACAATTTTATCTCATAAAGTAGAGAAATGGAGACAACCAAGTGTTAGAACACAATGATATATTGAGAGGGGGGAGGGTGAGTCAGTATATCCCACTAATTTATCCAATTCAACTTTATTGATCAAAACTTCTTACTTCCTTAAATAGATAAAGTATCAAATGTGATTCAAAAGCACAAAAACACCACAATGATGAGTCCGGTTTATGACTCAATTTTGATAGAAGTTTATTGTCTATTTGCTATTGTTGTCATAGAATTTGATACTTGGATGTTGACCTTTTTTATAATATTTCCTCAAAACCATAGACATTGGGCATAAGCTTATTTTTTTGATCTTTAATGACATTGACATGCTATATTAACTATCTGTGTTGATTTTACATGTGGATTAATGAATGCTACTTTAAAATAGTTATGGATATGCAATTGTTGTGCATACTAATAATGTTATGCAAATATAATTAGTAGCCTACAATATTGAAGAAAATTCTGCCAGCTAGTCATTCGCCATAACGGTCAACAAGGTGATCATTCGAAGGTCAATGGAGGGAAGACTCTTGACAGTGGGAGATTCCTTATTCAAATCAAAATTGTAACCGCCTTGTAAATGGTCTTAATTGTCTATTGAGAAAATATAGGCATTAATGTTGTGCTAAATCTACGTTAAGGCAAGCATGCTTGACCGGATTCCACGCATGCGTAACCGCCTCTCCACTTTCTATTCTTTCCCTAAAGTGGCGTCCTAATCTGTTGGAGTTGATCGCCTTGCTAGGTGATTAGTTAGTAGATTTTCTTCCTATAAATAAGACTCAGATGATCCTTCAAAAGAGGTTGCTTAATCTGATGATGTACTCGAATTCTTAGTTTTTCTGTAATATAATTATGCTGCTCTATTGTACTTGTGTTTTCCAATGAATAAAATGAAGTTATAAGTTCGTGCATCTGAGTTTACATTTGTCTTAAGGAATACTCACCCATGGGACCCCACTTGGTGAGCATTCCATCCTTTAGCTTAGTTGTTACTTTCTGTTCAGTAATTAGTTAAGAATCTGACACTGACTATTTTTTGCAGCCACTAGAATTCCATTATGTGACTGTTCCTACAGCCAAAGCAGACAGAGTAGTTTCTTGTTTGTTTGCTTAGATTTTCATTTATTTCATGCATTTCAGCTTAGTATAGTTGTTGGTTGATGCTCAACACTTATGTTATTTCTTTCCAAGCAACTTACTTCCAGCATTGTGTCTTTCTTAGCTGTAGGATGAATGTGGCTACTTTGGATCCTTAGTGCACATACTGTGCTGACCCATTTCAAGTTCACGTCCCTGGGTTGAAAAGTTAAATGCACCTTCATAATGATTGAGATAGCTATTTAGGTTAGATGTCCAATCTCTGAATCACAACTGTAAGGGCTTAGTTATTAGATCATTGTAGGAGGCCAACTTTTTTGTCCCTGACAACGACACCAAAAATGTTGGCCTCCTACAATGATCTAATAACTTAGCCCTTACAGCTGTGATTCAGATATTGGACATCTAACTCAAATAACTATCTCAATCATCATGAAGTTTCATTTAACTTGTCAACCCAGGGACGTGAACTTGAAATGGGTCAGCACAGTATGTACACTAAGGATCCAAAGTAGCCACATTCATCCTACAGCTAAGAAAGACACAGTGCTAGAAGTAAGTTGCTTGGAAAGAAATAACATAAGTGTCGAGCATCAACCAACAACTATACTAAGCTAAAATGCATGACATAAATGAAAATCTGAGCGAATAAACAAGAAACTACTCTGTCTGCTTTGGCTGCAAGAACAGTCACAAAATGGAATTCTAGTGGATGTAGAAACAGTCAATGCCAAATTCTTAACTAATTATTGAACAGAAAGGAACAACTAAGCTAAATGATGGAATGCTCACCAAGTGGGCCCCCTTGGATGGGTATTCCTTAAGACAAATGTAAACTCAGATGCACAAACTTATAACTTCATTTTATTCATTGGAAAACACAAGTACAATAGAGCATCATAATTGTATTACAAAAAAACTAAGAATGCGAGTACATCATCAGATTAAGCAACCTCTTTTGTAGGAGCATACAAGTCTTATTTATAGGAAGAAAAAGTACTAACTAATCACCTAGCAAGGTGGTCAACTCCAACAGATTAGGAGGATGCCACTTTAGGGAAAGCATAGAAAGTGGAGAGGCAGTTATGCATGCGTGGAATCCAGTCAAGCATGCTTGCCTTAATGCAGATTTAGCACAACAATAACACCTATATTTTCTCAACAGACAATTAAGACCATTTACAAGGTGGTTACAATTTCGATTTGAATGAGGAATCTCTCACCGTCGAGAGTCTTCCCTCCATTGACCTTCGAATGATCACCTTGTTGACTGTTATGGCGAATGACCAGCTGGTAGAATCTTCTTCAATGTTGTAGGTTGCTAATTATATCTGCATAGCATTATTAGTATGCACAACAATTGCATATCCATAACTATCTTAAAGTAGCATTCATTAATCCACATGTAAAATCAACACAAATAGTTCATATAGCATGTCAATGTTATTAAAGATCACAAAAATAAGCTTATGCCCAATGTCTATGGTTTTGAAGAAATATTATAAAAAAGGTCAACATCCAAGTATCAAAGTCTATGACAACAATAGCAAATAGATAATAAACTTTTATCAAAATTGAGTCATAAACTGGACTCATCAATCCCCCCAACCTAAGGCTTTGTTGGTCCTCCAACAGATGAAGGGTTGGTCTTTTGCTTAGTTAATGCCCTAAAATTTGCAACTGTCAGCTGCCCTACATTAGTTCTTGTTGTGCGTGAATTAGGATCCCAATAGAATCCTTGTTGTTTGTCCAATTTTCTCCATCTCTGTCTCAAGATTTCTCTTATGGCATAGTATGATGCATATGTATGGATGTGGAAAGGAAGCTCCCAATTAGGACCTTTGAGTAGAGGAGCATGAGTCAAAGTTTCCTTCAAATCAAAAAAATGCCTTGTCACAGTCTTCTGTTAACTAAAATTCAATATCCTTAGTGAGTAGAGCATACAATGGTGTTGCTATTTTGCTGAAATCCTTGATGAAACCCCTGTAGTAGCCTGCATGGCCCAAGAAACTCCTAACATCTTTTTGTTTTGCAGGTATAAACAAATTAGTGATCACCTCAATCTTTGCAGGATCTACTTGAATTCCTTTGTGAGAGATGTAGTGGCCAAGGACTACACCTTCCTGCATCATCATGAAATAGTTTTCACTATTTAGAGATAGATTGTGTTCTTCACATCTCTTTAAGACTCTCCTAAGATTCTCTAATGCTTCATTGAAATCAACACCATAGGTGGTAAAGTCATCCATATAAATTTCCATGCAATCATGAGAGATGTTTGAAAATATGCTAATGTCTTCCCTCTAAAAAGTTGTAGGTGCATTGCATAAGTTGAATGGAAATAATGAGTAGGCATATGTCCAATATGGACAGGTAAAGGTGGTCTTCTCCTGGTCCTCAGGTGCAATTTGGATCTAGTTATACCCATTGAATCCATCTAGAAAAGAAAAGTATTGCTTTCTTGCAAGTGACTCCAAAACTTGATCTATGAAAGGTAAGGAAAAATGGTTTTTTTTGGTGGTAGCATTGAGTTCCTTTTAATCAAAACAAACTCGCCACTTCCCTCCCTTTTTGGGTACAATCACCAATGGAGACACTTACTGGCTATCTGAAATGGGGTAGATAAATCTTGCATCTAACAATTTATGTAGTTCCCCTTTTACAATTTCTCTTAGTGCAGGGTTAATTCTTCTTTGTGGTTGTCTCACTGGGGTACAATCATCTTTGATGTAAATCCTATGAGTGCAAAGCTTAGGGTCCAAGCCCTTCATATCATGGTAGTCCCACACAAATGCATGATGGTGGGTTCTCAATAAGTTTGTCAATGACAACTACTGTTCTTCATTCAATTTGCTGTTAATATTTAGATATTTTCCTTCTAGCACTTGCACTTGTGTAATGATATCTACCATAGTTGCTTCACTAATGCTTGGTACTTTGAGTTCATGTGGCAGCAATGCATGAGACATACTTGTTGCTGTAGGATGTTCTGTTGTAGGAAGAACAGGAAAACGTGTCTTTACTGGATCAACAAAATGAGAGGATGATGCTTCCTCTATTTCACAATGATTTTGAATTATGTTAGAAAATACTTTGTCTTCCTCTTGAAGCTGCATGAAAGAGCTTTTGCCTAACATGATAAGCTATGCCAAAAATTAACTTCCTCGACCTCTTCACCAACATGTGGCCATACAGGATTATCCATGTCATGGGATAGCTGAGCTGGAGGGTAGAGAACAAGCTTTTTGGTGCTCTTGCCATCAGAAATTGTCATGTCTCCTATCCTACATCCATTATAGACATCTGTTGTTGCTAACCATGGCCTTCCAAGAATAATGGGGTACCCGCCTAGTGTGGCTTTAGGAGAAAGAATCATGAAATTTGTTGGGTATTCCCATGAGTCTAGAGTGACCACAAGGTCTTCTACTATCCCATTAGGTTTAACAATAGAACTATCAGAAAGTTACATGACAATAGGAGTAGGTCTCATGCTTGCAACATTTAGTTGCTGCAGGATATCCTTGGTCATTACATTTATTGTTGCTCCCAAATTAATCAGAGCATTTCTTATTTGGACCCCATTTATGACAACTCCTACCACAAGGCTCCCTAGATCATTATATTTGAGAACAATCACTTTCCCAAGCATGATGTCAGTTAGTTGTCCCACCGCATGAACCATAGTGGGGTCTTTCTTCTTCCTGCTTGGCTTCTTAAGACATGCTCCCTTGATTGCCTTGCCATAGATTGGAACATCTTTTATGGCCTGAAATAGAGGTATCTAGACACATATATGCTTCAACTGATCTAAAATGTCAAAGGTTGGTTCCTCCTTCTCTTCCTTTTGTTTCACAGTTTCCAACCTCTGAGGAAATGGTGGTTCTTGTTCATTCTGTTTGACTGGGGTTGGTTTAGGATTCTTAGGTACACTTGGTTGAATGGGGATATTTAGAGGCTCCTCTTCTTCCACAAGAAGCTCAGTGATAATGGGTGTGGAAGGAGCTGGCAAAGTAGTTCCTGAACACAAGTGGATGTCACTTATACTCATAGTATATGTAGGGAGTTGATTTGGATCAATAGAGTATACTGGCTACTGCTATGGTTTGTTATTTAGGTTGGGTGTGGGCTAAGATGGTAGCTGAGTAGGTTTAGGTGCATTTGAACTTGATTTAGCAGGAGGAGGCATTATAGCAGGTTGCTGGGGCTGATAAGGTGGCTTCATGTAGCTATTTGTCTAGTTTGGTCATTACTGTCCTCCCCTCCATTGATTTGTTTGCTGCCAATTTCCTAGAGGTGGTTGCCAATTTCTTTGAAACTGCTGCCAATTCCCCTGAGGTTGCTTCCACTGGGGTGGAGATTTTTGGTGACTAGGCCAAGTATTTGGAGGGTTACTCCAAGGCTATGGTGGATATCCTCCATAATTGGATGGATATGAGGGCTGCCATTGGTTACAAGATGAATATGAATTAAAATATGGACCAACAAAAGAGAGTGGATCTGGTGGCATACCTTGTCTTGGAGCCCATGGCCTCCTTTGTGTGACATAGTAGACTTGATCTTCTTCAACCTGGATTGGCTTGAACTTAGGTGGAATCTGCTTACTTTCAATATTTGCTACCATCTTGCATCTGCAGTCCTTCTTTTGTCTGCAATGAGGGAAATATTTTGTCAACATTGCCTTTGCCTCTTCTTGTTTCTTTTTGTCCTGAAGTGTATCCAACTGAGTAGCCAAATTGTTTATAATGTCTTGCTTGAAGTCTATCAACAAGTGAGTAATCTCCATTCTTGAAACTCCACTGGTAGATGACTTACCCATAGAAGATTGGTAAGCTCTCCCTTTCTTTAATGCTGTCGTAGAGTAGTTCTGGCATATCTTCTTGATATCCTCCCAAGGTACTTGGGAGATATCTCCTCTTCCCATCAGGTCCAAGGCATCAGTGCAACTGTCATTAATTCCTCTTAGGAAAAAAAGATTTTGTGATTCTTCATTAAGTGTATGGTGTGGATATTTTTGTAGACAAAACAAAAACCTTGCAATGTAATCCTCCAAGCTCTCATCTTCCTTTTGCTGCATCCTAAAAATGTCATCTCCTCTCATGTCACTACCCCTGCAATACTCCTTGTATTTCTCAAAGAACTTTGTCTTCATGTCCTCCCAAGTCTCCACAATATTTCTTCCTAGGCTCATGAACCATCTTAATGCAACTTCTTTCAGGGTGGTAGGAAATAGCTTAAGCCTATGGGCATCAGTGGTATAGTCATAACTCCTACAGAGTATATCAAACTTGAACAAGAAAGTATCAGGATCTTTTGTGACAAGTCCATAGAACTTAGGAAGGATTGAAGTAGGGATATTTTTGAGGTTGTCAACTTCATTTTGATGAGCAATGGGGGAAGGAAAAGCTGGTTGGTTAGGTCTGTTTCTATTTGCATCACCCATGCCTTCCTGATGTAGTTCCAAAGCAAAGGGGTTCTCAATCAAATTTTGGTCTTCAGAGGAAACTTCAGAGCTAGTTAGATCAGGAAATGCATCAACAAATGGGTGTGGATCTTCTTTTTCTTCTCTTGGTAGGTTCTAATACTCAACTAGCTAGAATGGATCAAGATTATTAGGAAGGAATCTCCCATGAGCATCTCTCCTTCCTCTATGCATACGGTATCAACTCATTATCAACCAGCTCACATAAAGAATTGGAAAAAGAATGGTGGATCATTACTTTCCTAAATGAGGGGTTTACTAAGAACGAACTTCAGAAATACTATAGCAAGAAAAACTATCAGTGACTCCTAAGAGCTCCCTCGTTTGAAACCATCCCCGACAACAATGCCAAAAATGTTGGCCTCCTAGAATGATCTAATAACTAAGCCCTTATAGCTGTGATTCGGAGATTGGACATCTAACTTGAATATCTATCTCAATCATCATGAAGGTGCATTTAACTTGTCAACCCAGGGACGTGAACTTGAAATGGGTCAGCACAATACGTGCACTAAGGATCCAAAGTAGCCACATTCATCCCATAGCTAAGAAAGACACAATGCTGGAAGTAAGTTGTTTGGAAAGAAATAACATAAGTGTTGAGCATCAACCAACAACTATACTAAGCTAAAATACATGACAGAAATGAAAATATGAGCGAACAAACAGGAAACTACTCTGTCTACCTTGGCTATAGGAAGAACCACATAATGGAATTCTAGTGGCTATAGGAACAGTCAGTGCCAGATTCTTAACTAATTACTGAACATAAAGTAATGACTAAGCTAAAGGATGGAATTCTCACCAAGTGGGCCCCCCTTGGATGCGTATTCCTTAAGAAAAATGTAAACTCAGATGCACAAACTTATAACTTCATTTTATTCATTGGAAAACAAAAGTACAATAGAGCAGCATAACTGTATTATAGAAAAACTAAGAATGCGAGTACATCATCAGATTAAGCAACCTCTTTTGAAGGATCATCCAAGTCTTATTTATAGGAAGAAAAGCTACTAACTAATCACCTAGCAAGGCGGTCAACTCCAACAGATTAGGAGGATGCCACTTTAGGGAAAGCATAGAAAGTGGAGAGGCGGTTACGCATGTGCGAAATCCGGTCAAGCATGCTTGCCTTAACACAAATTTAGCACAATAATAATGCCTATATTCACTCAACAGACAATTAAGAACATTTACAAGGCGGTTGCAATTTCGATTTGAATGAGGAATCTCTCGCCGTTGAGAGTCTTCCCTCCATTGACCTTCAAATGATCACCTTGTTGACCGTTATGGTGAATGACCAGCTGGAAGAATCTTCTTTAATGTTGTAGGTTGCTAATTATATCTGCATAACAATATTAGTATGCACAACAATTGTATATCCATAACTATCTTAAAGGAGCATTCATTAATCCACATGTAAAATCAACATAGATAGTTCATATAGCATGTCAATGTCATTAAAGATCACAAAATAAGCTTATGCCCAATGTCTATGGTTTTGAGGAAATATTATAAAAAAAGTCAGCATCCAAGTATCAAAGTCGATGACAACAATAGCAAATAGACAATAAAATTCTATCAGAATTGAGTCATAAATTGGACTCATCACACAACACCAAATTTACGTGGAAAACCCTAGAAGGGAAAAACCACAGTGACCAAGATGCTTGGATCTACAATCCAAATCCAACCTCACAAATAAAAAACAAGGTTAACAAGTTTTATGGGCTGCAACTCAAAGGAAGATGCAACTCCCTGAAACACAGTTTTATGGCATCAACCAAAGGAAGCTACAATTCCCTACAAATAATAAAACTTACATAATGAGGCTACAACCTCTATACAAAATACGTGAAGAAATCTATTCATCAACCACCACCACACCACTCTTCACACTGCCATATGTCTTCAACACTTCTGCTTAACAACCTCTGTTTCCTTTAGCTCACTACTTTTGGAACACTTCCTCACACGTATACTCACACATGCCTCTTCACATACTCACACATACGCATACATTTTGCAAAAAACTTGATCTTCCATTTATATCCTTTATAAGCTTGAAAAAATTTCTCCTTATTCAGCCAAAATGAAACATATGACATGAAACGTGCAACAACCACAACAAGTTGGCTCCAAAATATCTGCTGTAAAGGGGAATCAAATGCGGTGCAAACTAGGAGATAATCGGGGCCTATTTTACCCTAGCACACATCTTCATGCTAGCGCATACATCAAATTTTTTTTCTTAACATCTCAATATACCAAGTCGGCCGAACAAACACTTAACCTTCCATGCATTAGCTCTAGACCAAAGGTAGTACCAGAGAGATCAAACAACAACATGCAAATCATTTACAAACATTATATGATATGAAAAATAATTCTCATACACCCTTTTCAGAATTTCATGTTACTTCATACTAGCACAAGCAAAAAGACACTAAACCCAACATCTCTTGCAAACCTAGAAAAAACAGTCTTGAGATAGAACATTGGAAACTAGACTTGTGGTACTCCTCAACACCCAAAACATGAAACAAGAAAACATATAGACATTTTGAACTCACCCTCAAAATCGTAAGAATACATATTCAAATGCGAAGGAATGCAAAGAATTCTCCCGATCCTTCCTAACTGCAACAACACATTCTTCACTCTACTAGCTCTGAAAACTTCCGCAACAACTTCTATGTTCTAAAATTGAGAACATACATATATCACACTTGTCTTTGTTCAACTTCCAAACCACAAGGCCATATCTTCAAATGTGGAGGAATGTAGAGAATTCTCTTGTGCTACTTAAACTCAACTTCCTATGCCTTAGACTGCTTGAAATATTCACATACATTCTTTTTTTAATTATGTAATACTTTACATCAAGAGATAAAGAGTACAAAATTCACATTCCCATATACAAACATTACAACACTTTTCATTAAAGACAAGAAGCCACAACTTCTTCATATGAGCATATACTTCCATTTGTTAACTTTCATCTATTCATGAGCAACAAAAGATATGGTACAATTGTGTACAACATTCTCATGACATTCATCACCATGTCCTTCACTTCACAATACTTGTAATCATCACACCTTAGACTGCACCATTGGACACTTACCCTCTTGAAAACTCTGATCACCATACTGATTGTATCTCATGCACCCTTCCACACTACCATTTTGTTGAAATCAATGACAACACATGCAACAATCTCCCTCTTTGGCATTGATGGCAACACTATCTTGATATGCAATCTCTCCCCCTTTGACATCAAGGGAAAAGGGCTAGTGGTCTTCATCTGTACCTGCAATAGCCTATAGGTTCCCCTTGTTTGTACAATCCTTATCATCCTTCTTAGATTCTTTTCTACCTACTCCCCTTGATCAACTTGAGGTGACTGATCATCTTTGCTCAAATAACAACCTCTTATCATAGGAGTACTCAGTGGTTTGCAATCTTCCATACTAAACTTCTTCAACATCTCCTTGACATACTTTTCTTGAGAGATAAAAATACCATCATCTGGTTGAGAAATTTGGAGTCCAAGAAAGAATGAAGACTCACCTATCATATAAATTTCCAATTCCTTCTCAATTTCTTCTACAAACTTCTTACACATTTCATCATTCCCACCAAATATTATATCAACATATACAAAAACTATTAGAATTTGTTCGTCCTCAATTTTAATGTAAATATTGCTATTTGCAATACCTTTCTTGAAGCCCCGCTAGAGTAAGTACTTGTCCAGCCTTTCCTACCAAGCTCTAGGGGCTTGTTTAAGACCATATGAAACCTTCTTAAGTCTACATACCAAGTTTGGGTCTTCTGATAATTGAAATCCACCAAACTACTCTATGTAGACTTCTTCTATGTCACCATTCAAGAAGGCAGATTTAACACCCATCTAATATACCTTGAAGTCCTTGTGACCTACAAATGCAAGAAACATTCTAATTGCTTCCATTCTTTCCATTGGAGCAAATGTCTCCTCAAATTCAATTCCTTCGACTTGTGAATAACCTTTGCACACTAGCCTTCTTTGTTTCTTACCACTTATCCATCTTCATTTAATTTATTTCTGAACAACCATTTTGTCCCTATCACATTTTTGTCTGCAGGTCTTGGCACCAATTCCCAAGTTTGATTTTTCTCTATCTAATTTAGTTCTTATTTCATTTCTTGTATCCATCCTTCATCCTTGCTTGCATCAACAAAAGTTTTAGGCTCTACTCTTGATAGTAAGGAGAAATTTACAAATTCATTTTCTCTTGCAAATATTCTTCTAGTTTTCACTCCTTCATTCTTATCTCCAATTATCTAATCTTCTGAGTGATTCTTTTGAACATACTTGGCAGGAGTCTTGGTGATCTTCTCTTGTGTTTCTAATTCTTCTTCTTCTTCTATGTAGACAGGTTCATTTGACCAACAATCTTCTTTCTCATATGTGTTTTGATGTGATTCTTCATCAACCCTAACTTTTGCACTCTCAACTATCTTCCTCAACCTTTTATTATAGCACTTATAATATTTGCTCCTATTTGAGTATCCAAGAAAGATTCTTCATCAGATCTTGAGTCAAAATTTCTCAAACCTTCTTCATCTCTTTAGATGTAACATTTACTTCCAAAAATTATGAATTACTTGATAGTTTCTGGTCTTCCATACCATAGCTCATAAGGGGTCTTGGTGTTTTCCACCCTTAGTTTTCCTCTATTAAGAATATATACAGTAGTATGGATTACTTCTTTCCAATATACATCAGGAAATTTGGCTTCATTCAACATTGTTGTTGCCATCTCCTAAATAGTTCCTCTTTCTTTCCACTACATTTTGCTGAGGAGTTCTAGCAACAAATATATGCCTCTTTATTCCACGTTCTTCACTAAATTCTTCAAATTCATTTAATGTGAACTCACCACTTCTATTAGTCCTTAAACACTTGTTTCTAGCATTCATTTGATTTTCAACCATTGACTTTAAAATCTTAAGCCTATTGAAAGCTTTTGATTTTTCTTTTAAGAATGTAACCCATGTCATCCTAGAGAAATCATCAATGAGTAACACAAAATACCTTTAACCTTAGAGACTCTTTGTATTGGTAGGTATGCATAAATTAGTATGAATTAGTTCCAATGACTTTGTAGAAGAATACTCCTTGGTCTTGATTGTTATCCTTATCTGCTTCCTAATTTGGCATTCTTTACACATGGTGGTTGTAGGATTGATGATCTTTGACATATCTCTTATTTCTTGCATGAAGATGGTCTTCACAAGATTATCAAAGTTGATATGTACCATCCTTTTGTCCCACAACCAGCCTTCACTTGTCTATCCTATAAGACAACTTCTTCCATTAACACCCTTTAGATTGTATAAGTTGTTTTCTATCCTAGATCCTTCTGCCACCAATCTACATAAATTTTCTCTTCTAATTTCACATCCTTGATCATGAAATATGAGATTGTATCCTTTTCTACACATCTAACTTACACTGAGAAGATTGTGCTTGAGACCTTCAACATAGAGAACATCTTTTATCTTTGATTTTTCGTCAATACTTATGGTCCTCTTTCCAAAAATCTTTGTAAATGATTTGTCTCCTAACTTGACTGATCCACCATTGCATTTAACAAGATTGATGAATTTTCTTTTGTCACCTGCAATGTGACTTGAACATCCATTATCTTTTACCCAAAGATTGTTTTTCCCTTGAGAATGAAATTTTCTTTGGACAACCATTGAATTTTCAATCTCATTGTTTGTTTCCTCTCTCTTGAAAGTGTCATTTTCCTTGAATTTCTCAATAACATCTACCTTTTGAATTTCTGATAAATTTCTAATCCACTTTTGCAATATCTTGCTAAATGTCCAACATCATTTCAAATTTGACATATCACATTAAAATCTAGTAATGAAGAAAGATAATTCCTACTTACAAAATTTATTCTATTCATTTCAGACATGCAGTCTATAGCCTTATGATCATACTTATTATAGATGAAATAATAACCAAGAAATGCAGGATTGAACCTATTTTTGGAGAATCTTATTTCTTGAAAAGGTTAGATTCCTTGAGGTTTGATTGGAAAGAGATGTGCTTCTTCAGGGTTATCTAGATTTCCAGACTTTTCTTTCTCCAATTCCTTTTTGAGTAAAAAGATTTCTCTCTCAAGCTTTGTACATTCATTTTTCTTGGCTTCAATCAGGGCTTATTGTTCTTTGTTCTCTTTTCTTGCACATTCCAAGTCTTCAAGAGTAGAAATAAGTTCACCTTCAAAATCAACTTCACCTTCTTCTTCATCCATAGTCTTGTCTGAGCCATCAAATATTACCTTGGCCATGAATAGGGATTCTCCTCCATCATCTGACCAGTAGTGATCTATTTCTTTTGAGGATCTATAGTCTTCTTTGGAAATTAGGTTTCTCTTGAAGCCTTTTTGGTATTTTCATTTTCTCCAAAAGGACACTTAGAAGCATAATGATGAATTCTTCCACATTTAAAGTATTTGAAAGGTAGTTTACCTTTATACTTGCCTAATCACTTCTTCATTTTTCTCACAAATTTTACTTCTTCCTTAGATTCACTGCATGAACCAAATGTTCCTTAGATTTCTTCACAACTTTGAAAGAGACTTCTCTTTTGTGTGTACCTTAACTTCATTTCTCATCTCATGGGCTGTGAAAGACCCAAACAACTCTTCCATGGTAAGTTTCATCAGATCTTTGGCTTCTTCAATTGTAGAAACCTTTGAATCAAATTGGTGAGGGAGAGTTCTGAAAAATTTCTTTACAACCACTGAATCGATTATTTCTTCACCAAGTCATCTAATTCCATTGACTGCTTCATCCACTCAGAGCAAATAGCTGGTAATGTTTTCCTCTTCTTTCATCCTTAGATTCTCAAACATTGTTTTGCAAGATTGTAATTTGGCTTGCTTCAAAATGTCATTTCCTTCATAAATATTTTTGATTTTAAGAAATATCTCCTTGGTTATCTTGCATTGCATCACCTTAACAAGTTTTGAATCTATTAAGCCACTTAGGATAGCATTCTTTTCTTTAGCATTGTTTTCATGGGCCTTCTTTGCATTAGCATTTGTAATAGGATGAGTAGGTTCATTATAATCATCCTTTGCAGTTCTCCAAACATCATACCCTAGTGAAGTGAGATAGGCTTCCATCCTCACACTCTAGAAGGCATAGTTGCTTCCATCAAATAACAGTGCTTTAGAGGACTCCTTCTGAGCCATGTGTTCTAATCCAAGATCTACCTTCCTAGACCAAGGAACTCAACTTTGATACCAATTGTTATAACACAATAATATATTGAGAGGGGGGTGAATTAGTATATCCCACTAATTTATCCAATTCAAATTTATCAATAAAAAATTCTTACTACCTTAAACAGATAAAGTATCAAATGCAATTCAAAAAAAAAAAAATATAGCCATAACACCAAATTTATGTGGAAAACCATAAAAGGGAAAAACAATGGGGAGCAAGTTTCTTGGATTTGTAGTCCAAATCCAGCTTCACAAATAAAGACTAGGTTTACAACAATTTTTATGGGATGCAACCCAAAGAAATATACAACTCCCTGAAACCAGTTTTATGGCTTCAACCAAAGGAAGCTAGAACTCCCTACAAATAACAACACTTATAGAATGAGGCTACAACCTCTGTACAAAATACTTGAATAAATTTGTTCATCAACCACCACTGTAACACTCTTCATGCTAACATATGTCTTCAACACTTCTTCTTAACAACCTCTGTTGCCTTCAACTCACTGCTTTCGACACACTTCCTCATAAATTTTGCAACAAACTTGATCTTCCATTTATATCTTCTGCAAGCTTCAAAAATTTTCTCCTTAGTCGACCAAAAAAAAGGTATGACATGAAATGTGCAACGACTGCAACAATTTGGCTCCAAAACATCCGCTATAAAGGGGAATCAAATGTGATCCAAACCATGAGATAATTAGGTCATATTTTACCTTATCACACATCTCCACACTGACACATACATCAAAAACTTGGTATTTAACATCTCAATATACTAAGTCAGCCCAACAAGCACTTAACCTTCCATGCATTAGCTCCAAACCAAAGGCGGTACCAGAGAGACCAAACAAAAACATGCAAATATTTTTACAAACATTATATAATATTCAAAATCATTCTCATACACCCTTTTCACAATTTTATGTTACTTCATGCTAGCACAAGAAAACAAACACTGAACCTAGCATCTCTTGTAGACCTAGAAAGCACAGTCTTGAGATAGAACATTGAAAACCAGACTTGTGATACTCAACACCTGAAACTTGAAATGAGAAAACATATAAACAATTTGAACTCATCCTCCAAACTGCAAGAACACATATTCAAATGCAGAGGAATGTGGAGAATTCTCATGATCCTTCCTAACTACAATAGCAGAGTCTTCACTCTACTAGCTTTGGAAACTTCTACTATAAATTCTATGTTATGAAATCAAGAACATATATACTTCACACCTTTCTTTGTCTAACTTCCAAATTGCAAGGCCATATCTTCAAATGCGAAGGAATCTAGATCATACTCTCGAGCTACTTCAATACAATTTCCTATTACTCAAACTACTTGAAATATTTATATACATTCTTTCATTTCTTACACAATGCTTTACACCAAGAGACAGAGAGTACAACATTCACATTCCCATAGACAACTATTACAACAACTTTCATTAAAGACAAGAAGCTACAACTTCTTCATATCAACATATACTTCCATCTGCTAGCTTTCATCTATTCATGGGAAATAAAAGATTTGGTATAACTGTGTATAGCATGCTCATGAAATTCATCCCCATGTCCTTAACTTCACAGTACTTCTGATCATCACACATTAGGTTGCACCACTAGACACTTACCCTCTTCACAAATTTGATCACCATACTGATTGTATCTCATGCACCCTTCCACACTACCATTTTGTTCAATGACAACGCATGCAACACCAAGAAGGAAAAAAAACCTCCCCAAAAGAGAAAATATAAAAAATTATCTCTAGGAGATAAGAAGAACAAAGTCACATGTGAGGAAAAAGTCCACCCATAAGATAGAAGAAGAAGAAAAATTATGCAACCCCCCTCAAAGTATAGTCTCCTACAATGATGGTAGATGTTTGACACTAAATTAGGAAGATAATAAAATCCTATTGAACAAAATTCCTATCCTTAGGAAGAGAAAAAAAAGGATGTATGCAAGCTTTCTTCTCATTCCTAAAAGGAAGATGAGGGAAAAATTATGAAGATGCATGATCTTTCTAAATTTTTCTCAAGTATCCTCATGTCAATGCTACAATCTATCACAATCAAGTCAGGTGTTCTAGGACACACCGATGAAGATAAAAATCCAAAACCTTGTGGAAACTAATGTAGAACACAATCTAAGGAAAAATGTGGCTCTTCAAAATTATGCTCAAAGATCTCCACATTAATGCCAAATTGTGAAAAATGCTGAGGTAGAGAAGGAACATGAGGGTCTAAATGCTCTTGACCATATTTTGAAGAAGATGATACAACTCCATAAGAAGTAAAATCAAAGAGTATATGAATATCTTCATTAGTGTTCTCGGAATCTACAATGTGTGACTCAATAAATAAATTTGCAATATCTAGAAAATAATCATCCCACAAAGCTATAATTGAAGGACTAGTAACATCTTATTGAAATGAAGTAAATGCTAAAGATGTAAGAGTTGGAGAAGATGGAAGATCAACACAAGTCTTATGAATCAATGTGGATGGAAGTACATATAGGTTCAAGCGACCAAAATTATCCTCAACTGCCTAATCCACTCTAAATGAATAAGAGGGTAAACCAATCAATGGTATTGCAAGATCATTTGGATCAAAATGTGAGAAGATATAAAATCAGGATACATGATCGACTCTCCCAACTATAATAAGATCTCTACTTTGCAAGTATTTGATAAGCATTGAATTAGGTGTGAACCCTATTATTTTTCCTACCCCACTGTGTGTAATATGATAGAATGATAGGAAATTAGTTGAAACAAAAGGTATACTTAGACCATTTATAAATGTTCCACCTTCAACTTTAATAGACCCTCTCCCTATAAATCAATACAAAAGTGTCATCACCCAAAGTGATAGCATACATTTCATAAGGCTCTAAAGAAGAAACTTAAGTTGTGAAGAACCCATATGATGTGAAGCACCTAAGTCAATGATCCAAGACAAAGTTAATGATGATGTAGTAGTAACTAGAGATGTGCCCTTAGTTTTCTCTTTACCTTTTTCCTTTTCCTTAATAGATTCTTGAGTTGATGAGGATTCTTTGATAGATTGAAGGACCCCTATGTCGTGCTTCTCAAGAATATGTGAGAGGTGGTCTATCTACTTCTTCATACATTTGTGCTCATCATGCCCAATTTTCTTGCAATAGGAACTCTCAACTTTTTCTTTCTTAAGGTTCCCTTGATTTGAAGAAGCTTTAGTGTTGGTGTTGGAAGATTTTGATTTCTATATTCTTTCTTGGTCTCCTTATCCTTTTAAGTTTTTCTTCTCCCCTTTGTTTTTTGAAGTTTGTTGTTTCTCATTCCCAAAAAAGAGGGCTTGTGGTTTTGAAGAATTTAATACTTATCCTACTCCCTAATCAAGTATACAATGAAAGTTATCTAGAGAGGACATCTTCCACACTATCCCAAGAGCTCTTTTGGTGGAGTAGAAGGTAGATACAAACACGAAGTAGTCAAAACCTAGTTTGGAGAGTATAGAAAGAACTAACTAATCCTCTTTTTTCTCTATTCTAATAGATTAGGCACAAGACACAAGATACAACACCCCCCTTAATTTAATATTGGATCCTCCCAAATTTTGACACTATATATTTAATGTTTTAGACAAATCCAAATGGAATGAAAAATGACACTTTATAATTTAATTTGATGACATTTCTAATAGATCACGCCAAAAAAAAAAATGTTCACTTCAAAAAAGACATAGACATTCAATTCTGACTTGCTAGTCAAAACTTACAATAATTTCAATTTTTCCTATGCTCTCTAATTTTGCATTTCAAAAACTTTAAGTTGCCTTTAAAGTGGAGTTTAAAAAGGGTTACCTACCTGGATTTAATTTGATGGCTTGCGACCTATCACATACAAAAACAAGGCCAATCACATGAAAAAAATGAAACCTTCCATGCATGAATAACTTGCAGCAAGCAAAAAGCCTTGTGGCTTGCAAAATAAATCTAAGTCTACAATTCATGCTACAATACAACTTGTAATCCCTCCAAAAAAGAGCTCTCACCACCTGCAATAGGAGGGATTGACCTAAAAAAAGGTATCGACAACACCCACACCTACACAAAGGTGTTCATGACCTCTGTAATGGCCTTCATTCCCTACAGGTAATCACAGGCTGATGTCAGTCAATTCCACATGACTTACACCTTACAGAAGCCTTGATCCTTGCACAATTGTTTTAATCGATCTACTTTCCAAGTAAATAGGCCAACTCCAAACATTCCTCATCTCTCCCAATGCTTTGGTCTGCACACAGAGATCACCCCACAAGCCAAAATGCTTAACATACACCTATTCAACCTTTATAATGGTATCAATCTAGTTATCGCAGGGTTTGGATCTGCAGTAACAGATCAACCTGAAATAAAAGAGATTCGTGGCCTCTTTCATGGAAAGGAAATTTTCAAGCTCTGTCAAATACAAAAACTAAACTCGGCAAATACAAAATATATGCCTGAATGTTTATATCGGATTGATCCATGCAAGATGAACAAGTGCACAATTCTATTGTGAGATAAAAACACATAAATGCATAGTGAAAGATAACATGAGAATGGACAAATCTAGTATATCAATTAAGTCCACAAGATTAGTAAAGCTAATTCCATGAGATTAGGTAGCCAACTCCACAAAACTAACACACCTAAGCAAGCTTAACTCCAAATGTAAGAATAATCCACAATAAACAAATGAAGATAAATAATATCATATGCTAACAATGAGAACCTATTTTGTGTTAGGTTCTATTTTTAAGACATGCTATTCTTTTGAATTCCATTTATGAAAGGGTTTTTGACCTACTTCTACCCTTAATATTTTCTGATTTTCCAAATTTTATAGAGCTTTTATGTGGTCATATCTGCAAAAATACTTTATTGCATATTAAAAATTGTGGAGTGTAATTTTTAAATCTTCTTTGTATTTTCTTTCTATCTATAAAGCTTTGTTCAATTTATTACTTATTAACTAAATTTTAGCATCATATTTTTGAATTACTTGAGGCCCAATAGTTACATTATTTTTCAGGCTCCCCTAACCAAATAGAGTTATACATTTTCTACCATATATCACTTCAAAGAGTGACATTTGTATTGAAGAATAATATGAATTATAAAAGGAAAATTTAATCAAATAATGTCAATCTTCCTATCTAGGGGGCTGGTCAATATTGTACATGTGTAACATATCCTCCAATACTTGGTTGAAACTTTCTATTGAACCATTCATTTTAGGGTGATAACTAGAATTAAAATTTAACTTGGTTCTTAATGCTACTATTATTATAGTCTAGAATCATGATGTAAACAACTTATCTCTATTTGAAATTATCACATCTTGAACCTCATGTAATATTACTATTTTCTTGAAAATTTTAAATACTAAAACAACAATATGCATGTTTTCATCAATGAAGTGAGTGACCTTGGTTAATTTGTCAACTATCACCAAGATTGTATCATTCTTATGATAAATTTTGGTAAACTTGTAGTCTTACCAAATAACAACTATTTGTGGCCTAGAATATCATGTGGATAAAGTAAATCACCAGGGTACCCATGTTTTACCTTTACCGTTTGACGCTTTAGAATTCTAACCGCAAATTGGGTTGCATATGCCTTTTTTTAGCTAGAAATTGTGTTGTTTTAGGCCTTGTAACATCTTGGATACCCTTAATTAAGATAAATATTGAGTTTTATGGGATTCAAACATAATTAATTACCATAAATTTTTAATTTCTAGGACATAAATTTTCCCTTGATACCTCATTAATCCATTGTTGTCAAAATAATAGTTTAAATTTCATAACTTCTCAATTAAAGAAACACACATTTTATAATAAAAAATTGGACCTACTTATAAGTTTACTTAGGAGTTAAGTTAGTCATAGTTGTCATTTCTAAAAGATAGTTATAATGGGGCCATGTCTCATTATTTACTTTTAGTCATCAAGGTATTTAATAGTTTTCCCATGCATTATCTCATGCATTTATTATTTGCATTAAGCATTTAATGTTTGTATCAAAGGTAGTTATCCTACCTCCTCACACCTTGTCTATATATACAAGGTGCTTGTACATTGTAAATTATCTCATGAATTCATATCATAATATCATAATATCATAATATCAATCATTAATCTTCATGCAAGCTCATGTAGCAACACTTTCTTGTGGATGGTTTCTTTCTTGGCTGATCCATTAAAGAGTGCACAACTTCATTTGGGTTTATTAATATTTCCAACATGGTATTAGAGCATAGGCCTTGAAAATTCCATCTTGTATTAGAGAGTTGAGCTTGAGGAGATTTTCATTGTAGGTTGGAGGGTTTGCATTTTGGGATAGTTGTCATTCAGGAGGTAGCTAATTTCTAGAGCACATTGGGTCAGATTTGACCCTGTCTTTACATTCAAGAAGCCCAAAAACCCCAAAAACACCTATCAAATCGTTGAAATTCGACAACTTGACTTGAAGGCATCAACGATCTTTTTTGGCAAGGCAAAAGATTCGTACTGTACGGATTCATACAGTCTATGAAAAATATTCACCCCTTGTCGAGCTTGTCGAGATTTTTTAAACTCCCATCGACTAACATTTATTGTCGGCCCATGTACCCACTGTCACTTCATCATCATCGACCACCCACTCAAACTCCCTGTTGCCGGTTTCTCTTTATGGTTGCCACTTGTTCTCCTGTCAACACATTTTCCAACTGTCAAAGTTTTATCAATGAAGCACCAAGTAGAATGACATGCTGCCACTGACACTCCCTATCACTGCCTTGCCACCACTCAAGGCAGTGGGCCTTTTTTTTTTCCATAACACCCTAGGTCATATTGAAGACCAAGTGCCAAGCCTGAAGGTGCTTAATTTTTACACCTATTTAGCCTACCAAGCCCTAATTGGGTAGTTCTTTTCAACAAAGCATAAATTTTTTCTAGGGTATCAAAATTTTGCAAACAAGATATTGACGAAAAGCTAGTTTCATGTACATCATAGTGGTGTAGATAATTTTGGTAGATTTTTCCGCAGGTACAAATTATTTCCAATTGAAGTCAGTTCTTCCTTTTGGATTCTCGAGCTTGTATCTTTTCACCAAATTGTTGGATTTTGGAGATTCTATTTGCATTACGAAGGTGATAAAGAGCTCTATCATTTTGTCTATGCACTTTTTCTAGATTCATCCCCATGTACAATCCATTGAGTTTTTGAAATTTGTGGCATTTACTTGATTACTTGGACATTCTGCTATTTGGAGAAGGTCTATTTGATTGGGGATGCTTATTTTTCAGTTGAGAACCATACTTTGGGAGTTTCACATTAGTTTCTATCAGATATTTTTCCTTTTTCTTGATTTGTGTTTGTGTCTCTAATGGTTGAATCAGGATTTAAGGTTCTTACTCCTCATAATTATCATACATGGAAAGTGAGGATGCAAAGATTGCTTTAGTCTAAAGGATTATAGTCTACCTTGGGTGAAGAACAACTTGATTTTACTAGGGAATATGAGATATTTTCACATCAGAACAAGTGTGATGAGATGATGGGCTTGATTTCACTACATGTTTCTAATTCCTTATTCTTCCACATTGAGGAGTGCACTACACCTAGATAGGTATGGGATAAATTGAAAGATCTCTTTGGTCTAGTAAGTGATGTACGAACTTTACAACTAGAAGTAAAACTGACATCTCTTTCTACTAGTATGTTTCCTACTATTGAGGATTATTTGGTTAAGTTCAAGTATTTACAAACTCAATTAGTGGGTTGTGGGAAAGAGAGAACTGATAAGGAATGTATATTTCTGATTTTGTCTAAATTGAAAGGTACATTTACCTATTTTTCCACTTCCTTTTATTCCACCATGGATAGGTTAGGTGCTTCATTTGTCATGCCTTCATTTGAGACATTTCATGAGAGATTGACTAGGGAACAATCAAAACTTAGCCAACATGATGTCATTTATGAGTCTCATGCATTGATTGCCACACCACCTAAGGGGAAAGGGAATAACAAGAACAAGTCTAAGATGGAATCTAGTGAGACTTACACCACCTCTTCCAAAGAGGAAAAACCCAAGAAGGAGAAACTAACATGTACCTTTTGTAAGGGGATTGGACATAGTGAACAAGTTTGATATAAGAAGGAAATCCATGATTTGAAACAACTTCTTAAGGAACATAATATTTTCATTCCTTCTTCATCTTCTAGTTCACACTCTCCTTCTACCAAACATGAGGACACTTCTCACATTGGGATTGCAGGAATCACTATTAGAGATTTGAAAGAAAAGGGTCATGTACATTAATTACCACTTATGTTGATGGACCTAATGGATGGATTATTGATTTGAGTGCTTCAAAACATATTGCTTGCTCTTTTGATCACATTATTCTAGGGTCACTTTGAGCATCATATTTTGATAGGATCTTGACTGCAAACAATGATTTTTTTCATGTTGTTGGTATGTTGATGTTGACTTGGGTACAAGGAAAATATATAATGTTCTTTATATTCTTGAGATGGCCCATAATATTCTTTCAATCTATCAAATTGCACAAATAGGAAACATAGTTGAGTTCACATCCAATTCAGTTTTCATTCATAAGGAGACATGAGAACTGATTGCTATGGGTTGGGCTAATCATCAGTCTAAGGTGTATATCTTCTCTCACTTCTGGCATGATGATGATCCTTATGTTCCTCAAACTCCTTCTAGTGTGGATAGTAATCTAGTCAATGGCTATGGTGGGTAGTTGAACCTGGTGAATCTAGCTCTTCTTCCTCAACCATGTGATGTGATTCCATCATCTCCTACTTCATCAAAGTTGATAGTTGATTCCAGGACTTCAATAGAGTAGGATATATTTAGTTTTTTAGATTTGTGGTTGCAGGATGGTTTTTTTTCCAATATTGCATATTTGGCTTGTCATTATTCTTCTACAGGTTTGGAGGACATGCTTGAGGGGGTAATTCTCCTCTTTGCAAATTCTTCTTTGGAGGAAATTCTTGAGTCTCCTCGTTCCATTGTTTCTACCTTGATTAGGGATCCTAATTTTGATGGGACATCTTTGGAGCCACTTGATTCTTCTTCAAATATTTTATTTGTGAGACTTATTCCTTCTCATTTCATCATGGAGTTGGACTATCTTCCACATCTACCATTGAATCTCTTTCTTCCTAAGGGGAGACATGTGGTTTATCATCATTGGGTTCTTTTTTGGCTTCATACTTTCTTCAATGGTTTTGATGATACTTTGTTATTGGGGGGAAATCTAGTCTTCGTATTTCCCTTTAATGGAGGGGTCGTTATATTGTATTCTTGTGATGGACGTAGCTCTTAAATACATTCCTTCTTATTGACTAATTGGGGTCGACAATGATTTGCACCATTGCATCTATTATAGTCACACTATCATCATATTTAATCTCTTTCAAGATAGCCCAAATATACCACATATATATTCAAAGATTTAGATTAACAAGTTTTGTTGAGATGTAATTAAAAATAATTTACAAACTTCTCTGCATTCAATCAATTGTCACCTAGAATTGATTCCATATTTTCCCCTACTTCCCCTCACATCATTTTTCCACCACCACCATGTGACACTCCTAAACCTAATTTTGATGCCATCACTTAAGTTCCAAAGTAAAATACAAGAAATGTGAGTATTATTAACCTCTACCTCCTTTATTAAATGAAATCATGGTTGTGTATTGCAATGAATACAAGGCTCATTCCACATGTGCCACCACTTATGATTGTAATAATTAACATAAATCATAATATCCATTTTGGATATTTAGAATTCAAACTTTATTCACTTCATCATCTATTCAATACAATGTCCTTGTGATCGCATACATATAGATACATATGTTTTTTAATATGTATTAAAGAGCTATTTATTTGTGTATAGTAGGCATAAGTTTTCCACGAGTAATGGATCATTGAGTATGATCTAAAATATTGATTAAAAAAAACACCTAATGTGGATCATTGAATGTAATTTGAAATGATGAAAAGCAAACATAATTAAAACCAAACACCAAAAATAGATAAAAATATTTTATTTTAACTTGATTTTTTTTCTCTATTAGTTAATTTTTCTCTATGAATATTAAAATTTAATATGGATGAACACATAAATAGATACTTAGATTGACAAAAAAGATAATTAATTTTTAATTCATTGAAGAGTTGCTTTATTTTACTTTAATTTAGAGTTAATTTATTTGTTATGTATTTAAAAAATTGTATTTTTACTTTATTTTATTATAGAACTATTTTATTTATTAGATAATTAAAAGCATTTTTATTTTACTTTAATATTTTATTTATTAGATATTTAAATAATTTTTTATTTTACTTTATTTTATTCTAGAGCTATTTTATTTATTAAATATTTAAAATAATTTGAATTTTACTTTATTTTATTATAGAACTATTTTATTTATTCCATTTTTCACTTACTTTACATTTAGCATCTTTATATATTTAAAATATATATATATATATATATATATATATATGTCTTTCAATATAGTTAAAATATTTAATAAATTTACTTTATTTTGTTATAAAACAATTTTATTTACTTAAAATTAGCAACTTTATTTAAAAAACATATTGGTCTAAATAAATTTACTTCTTCTAAACATTTTTTTCTTGTTAACATGATATATTTTCCAAGTTTATCTTGAGACACATGATAAGACATTTAAATTTTGTGTTCAAGTCTTCATAATCATTCTAGTTTAGGAGAGTTTGCCTAACCTCTCTCTCCAATTTTGGGTTGAATCCTATTTTGAGGATATCGACAACACTAATGGCCTTTTTTGAGGTTGGATTCCATAATGTCTAATATTTTCCAATCAACTTTTACATGTACCCTGAAGGATATTGACATATCCAAGGCTCTTCATGGGTATATTGTCTTGATGGTTAAGGGTATGAAATATACTTAGATGATTGATTATGAGGGAATTATTTCATTGCAAATGGTGCTTCACTATGATTTGTTTGGATTTTGAGTGTTCTTTATCTCACTATGGGACTTTAAGATCAACTACTTGGTGGATAACTTCCCTCACCAATCATTTTTACCATGTATACAAATATTTTCTTTAACTCTTTGGTTGATGTGGATCCTTTTCTTGCCTCCCTAGGTGTGGAGGCTACTCTTGTGGTGGCTACCATTGGTGCTAGTATGACCCAAGTGGTTTTATTGTCCCCTACCATGGCTTCTCCTTTGGAATTGATCTAGGCCTCTCCTATGTATGTTTTTGTTGCCTTGGAGGTGGAATATGGGAGGTTTAATGCTCCTACTCAATTTTCAGATTTGTTATAGCACATGAATTCTTTAGTTAGAGTTTCTTCCTTAGTGCATGAGGAGACTCTAGTTGAGAAGGTAGTGGAGGAATCCCTGATGCAGAGCTAGGAGGATTCAAAAACACATCACCCAAACCTTCAATAATGACTCAAAGCAACCCTTATCTAACACACGCTATTAGGAATTTTTGGACACATTCTCTTAACCACTCAACATAAGAAAACAACACAAATGTAAGTTATCTGATTCTTAAACATTTCAAAATGTAGACTTCTTTGTTTTGTAACAACACCAATCAATAATGATTGTACCCTACCTTTTGGCCCTTTCAAAGCTTGTCAAATTGGACACTCAACATCACCATGTAAACTTAGACTTCCAACATGGATTCAATGCCATTCAAAACACTCAACAAGATGTCAAAAATAACAAATTTCATCAGGAACACCAACCATTCATGTGACACAACTCCAAACATAGGTTTATGCCAACCTTTATATAAGTTTATTGAAGATATGCAATTCAACATCTCAATCACCCGTCCAAGGCTTCTAACATGTTCCAATGCACCTGCACATACTAAAGAAACCATATTCCATGCATATTTCATGCTAGCTTATGAAAACCCTGACTAGAACTTCCATTGGAGATTCAAAACCTTGATTACCATAACTTTGTTTAAACAGTGAAAGTGAGTAAAAGGATGTACACAAACCTTGTAGTTTCTCTAAATCCTATCTTCCAAGGCATCCAAATTTAATTAAAAACCCCTTTCAAACAAAAAATCCCAAATAGAATTCCCTTTTCAACAATAGAACACTAAAACTTAGTTGTAATCTTCCTTTACTAGTCTGTCAGAAAAAAAATAGTCAAAACCCTTTACAAGATACTTGCTCCAAACACTTATAGATATTTAAATCCCCTTCAGGGAGGGGTTAAATTACATTTCAATAACCCATACAAACATTAACCACCAAGATTGATATCCATTTTCACAAACAAAACACAAAACTCCACTATACTCTGTCTATTTTCTGATTTTTCACCAAAAAATAGTACTAGGGCATCACAAAATCAATAAAAAATGTGATATTTATGGTCTGCCACTTTAGTGCATGAAAGAACATACAATATTGAACCATTTCACCAATTTCTAGCCCTTTCCATTGGTTAGAATAGAAGAAACACAATTTTAAATAGCTTTTGTTTACCCTAGGAGGGTTTTAGACTGTTTGTACAAAAAAATGTAATAACTTTCTCATTCCTTCATGAAATCAAACAAGACCCAGTGAAAATTAAAGTAGAAACACAATACCAACTTCCCTAATGACTTCCCCTCTAGTATCAGGCCGTACATGGCCGTATAGGAGCAAATAAACACATTTTTACAGTGTTTTCTGATGAAAAACAAAATTCCATTGCTCTTTTTCCATTACAAATCAAATTTTATCCCTTGCCTCAACCTATGAGAGGATTATTTATGACTTTTAAAAATAACTAACTCAAAAAAAGTGACTATAACTAATGCCAACCTCCATCTAACTAATGGACTTATCATTTACTTAATTTTTGCTCTTTTGACAATGTTTACAATATGGAGCAACTTTGAACATTATGTGACAAATAACTTAAAATATGATTTCCTAGGACTCAAAATGACCTCATGTATATCAAAAATGGCTCAGCAGACCTTATTACAACATTAGAACACCTAATCTAATAAATTTATACAATGTAGCCTCATGGAGGCACGTAATCAAACAGGTGCTCCTGCACCAATCCCTCATATCTCCTCGATTATAGGAAGTTGAAAATGGTATGTCTTGGATGAATTTTCAAATAAAAAAGAGAGATCTTCCTAAATTTGTTTCAAAATCCCATCTCTGAGTTAAGGGTGTGTAGATTGTAAGGAATGTAAATGGCATTGTGTAATTTAGATGGATTGTAAAATTTTCTAGGCCTTTGTAAAACCTTGTGTGATGTTTTGTTGCTATCTATTGGTCAATTGTTTTTACTATGATATTTTGATTTATCTAGATTTTAAGAACCCATTGAAACATGTTTACCATTTAATAAAACATGTTAAATAAAATAAGAATATTTACAAATATTATAAGGGTTTGAACCCTAACTGTTGGTGTAAGTAGGTAATTTACTTGTTAATTAGTGAGTTTTATTTACATGTTAAGTCCACTTAGGCCCTAGAAATATTTCTATAAGTCTTATTTGTCATCTAGATATTATCTTATCTTTTTGGCATTTAATACTTTGTCCTAGGTCATTTAATAATACTTTGAGTTATTTACATCACAAGTTATATGATTGAGACACATGTCATGATCTTGATTAATCCTATCTTTCATCTTGTCTATATAAGAAAGGTTATTGTACACTTTATAATATACCTCATATATATCTTATAGACCTTAATATCAATAAAGCTCATTTCTTGCATGCTCTCTTGTGGAAGATTTTCATTGCTTTTTCAAGTGGTCTTTAGTGTTGAGCTAATCTTTATCTCCTACATGGTATCAGAGCCATGAGCATGCAAATCCCTTCTCAAATATGAGCTCTTGGTAGAGTTATTGTTAGATGAGAGATCTTGGTGGATTTTTGTAAGGTTGGGTATGCTCTTCTCTTGCACAATATGGTGATCTAGAGAATAATTTTTTTTGATAAAACACTAGATTTAGGGTTTCCTCTTTATGGGTTTCTATTGTAGGTTTATTCTGGCACATGTTGGAGGTAATTTTATCTCACCATTGAGTCTAGGGTGTTAGATAAAGTCAATATTGGATTTTTTTTCATCAAACAACCATATTTTTTTAGATCTATGAGGGTTTCAAGTTGGGCGGTGTTTGCTAGATCTGGGAGGTAGATGATTTTTTAGAGAAATTTGAGCTAAAGAAGACCCTGTGGTTGCATCCAAAAGGATAAAAAAATCTAAGATCACTAATCAAATCTTCAAAATAAAATATTTTTTCCTTGGAACCTTAGAGGATTTTTTAAAAAAATTTATCACTATTTTGTACATATAGTACAAATCCATACAATCCATATGGTCAATATGGTCTGCAGGTGTCAATAGGTCATAACTTTTTAGTTAACAAAATATTTTGAGGAATCTAGCATATTCTATAGAGAATATTATCTATGTTAGCATCATTTCAAGTACATATCTACATATTATCTGTATCATCTGGTATAAAGATTGATATAATTTTTTTTAAATTTTATTAAAAGTTAGGTGGTTTATTTTTTAATAGGCTAATTTAGCCATGAGCTCCATGCTAGTGGGAGGGGCCTATATCCCAAGGCTTAATTCCCAATGTCACATGAGGTTTCCATCGATGCTCATTGCCAATTCTTTGCCCCATCGCCACCTGCAAGCAACGGTTTTTATTTTCAAACTACAGCTAACAGGGTTACATTAGTAATTGACTACCAACCCCTAGGAGCTAAGATTTTCTCCATAGTGCCCAAATTTGGGATTTTTCCATAGAGCATAACTTTTCATCAGGCTATCAAAGTTTTAAAAATAAGATATCAATGAAAAGCTAGTTCCTCATGTACTTTGTAGTGGTGCAAGTGATTTTTCTATAGGTGCAATTTATTTTTGATTGAAGTTAGATCTCCCATTTGGACCTTCGGGCTCATATTTTTTTTCTTGGATCTTCATTTTTTGATTTTTGTAACATCAGAAAGGTATTCAAGAGCTCTAAATCATTGTACATAAGAGATTTTTCTAGTTTCAACCCCAAGTATTATTTATTCAAATTGTGGCATATTTGCACTCTAGTTAATTACTCTGACACCATGACTACTAGAGAGATTTTTTATTTTTGGGAACTGTAGACACCTAAATCTCTTTAATCCCCCTTTCATCAAATGAATTAAATAAATATGAAATTTATTTAATTCCTCACATGTCACATCACTTTTCCTTAATCTTAATCAACCTCTTAATCTCTTCATTAGGGATGTGCACATGCCTAATCCTTGATTATGATGTGTCACATCCTCCAACTTTTACAAGTTGGCTTCTAGTCCTCATTATCATCTAATTATCTTCTAATTACTGATTAGTTAAGCCTAATTAGTACCTTGGTCAACTCTCCCCATCCCCCAAGGAATTTTTAATTCCTTTTTATTCATCCAAGGCTCCTCTCTTCCCCATGTGAATTTTTAATTCACTTTTATTCCTCCTAGAATCCCCTTTTCCCATGTATTTTCTAGAATCTTTGACTTGTCACATCAAGTCACATGTGGACAAGTGCTTCCATTTTTAGAACCTTGTCTTGTCCATAGGATTCTTCCAAGCATGTGAATTTTTAATTCACATTTATTCACCCAAGATTCTTCTCATCTCCCAATGTACTTCCAAGGTACATGTCCTTACACATCACTTGTCCTTATTCCACCTCACTTACACATCATCTCACCCTTAGCCACTTCACATTCCACATGTCAAAATGTGAGGGCTTGTGAGTCTTCAACTCACCTTAGCCCTTCATCTTGGCCTTGTTGGATAAATCTCAACCATTGAATTCTCTAGAGAATTCAAATTCCTCTATAAATACCCCCTCCTTTAAGGCATTGAGAACACTTAGTCATTTGAGCAACCTTATGCTGTCATTTTGTGCACTCATTTTACAAGCATTTTTCTCTCATCTAGCCATCCATTTAGCCATTTGCATTTGCATCCCACCATCTAGTTAATCTTGCATTTATCCATCTAAGGTGCATACAAAGCAATCCAAATCAAGGGCCAACCAAGGAATTTCAACAACAAAGAAGGTATAATCGTCTTGTAATCTTCATTTTAGCTTATTTCTTTGCTTTATCATTTCTTAGGCTAATCTTGAGGTGTCCCTTTGTGTTTTCTTTCATTGCATTATTGTTGTTTTTGAATATTTAGGGTTGATAAAAATTTAGGATCACATGAACAATTGATTTTTTATATTCATCATGTTTGGGGGTTTCTAATTGCTTTTGAAGGTTAATATCTTTGTAATTTTGGAGATCTCTCATAGTTCATTATGAGGTTTTTATTTCATCCTTCTTTGATCATATTGAAAAGGGGAAACTGTAAAAAATGGAGAGATGGCATCATACAACATTTTCATTGGCTTCATATGTTGCCATATTTGTGTGGTCTTGTTCCCCATTTAGGTAAGATAGTAAGAAAAAAAATTGGAATTGCAAAAGGGATCATGTCGTAGGAGTTATTGTTATGCATGTTGATGATGAAATTTTGAATGCTATTATTCATTTGAGTATCCTAATGCTCTTTTAATTTTTTTGGGAGATATATGGTGATCCTGATACTCAACCATTCCTAGATGATCCTATTTCAAACTATCTTGTGCCTCTTCATATTTCAGATAGGATACCCTATAACTATGATACTATTTGGGAGTTTGATTATTTAGAGTAATTTACATCATTAGAAGATGAGGATGATGTTTATTCAAATTCTCCTTCTTCTCCTATAGAGATGGTTGTTGTACCTTCTCCTTCATTGATTCCTTGTGCAAAGTCATTGATTGAGGCTCCCATCATTCTTGTTCAGCGGGATGATTTTGGTTCTTCAAATTTGGCCTTGTGGAATGATTTCTTGACAGGTATTTTTGAATTGTTTTTGGAGTCTCAAATTTCAAATTTGGAAGACACATTTGAGTGGTTATCTCTCCTCTTTAAGGAAATTCATTGTACTACTATTGCCAAACCATCTTTATCTTTGGAGATTTTTCAACATCAATTTCCATATAGTCCTAGTTTGTCACCTTCTTCTTTTATTGGGCATGTACTTGATTTGATTGTGGTATCTTAATTTTTAGTGGTCAAGGAGATACATGAGACAATTTTAGAGACATCATCATACATCTTTAAGATTCTTCCTTTCAATTCCTATCTAGAATAAGAAGCATTCTTGTGTGTGTGCTTGGTTTTATTTCTTTAGAAAGGAAGACAAGTTGTTTGTAGGCATTGGATCATTTTTTTTTAAAGTATTCACCATTTTTATAGGAGAGTATACATTGTGGGGGGCTACATAGTCTCTCTTTTTACCTATTATGAGGGGGGTCATTGATTATATATTCATAATGGATATAGTCCTTGGGGGTATCATCAATTCCTCCATTCATCATCCTTTTTTGTATCTTTTATCTCTTTTGGAGAGGAATTTTTCCCACTAGGTTTTATCATTTACTTTATTTGTGAGAGATCATTTGTACATGGGTAAATAACTTGACCTAGTAGCCAGGACCCATCTTTACATCTTTGTATCATTTTCATAATAATCTTCTCCCTAAGTTGTACTTAAGGGGGGTGTTGGTGTAAATAGGTAATTTACCTAACTATTTAAATAGTGGGTCTTATTTACATGTTAATTCCACTTATGTCCTAAAAATATTTCTAGAAGTCTTAGCTGTCATCTAGATCTTATCTTATCTTTTTGGAATTTAATACTTTGTAATAGGTCATTTAATAATAAGTTGAGTTACTTGTCACATGTTATAGGATTGAGACACATGTCATGATCTTGTATAATCCTATCTTTCACCTTGTCTATCTAAGCAAGGTTATTGTACACTTTATAATATACCTCATATATATCTCATAAATCGTAATATCAAGCAAGCTCATTTCTAGCATACTCTCTTGTGGAAGGTTTTTATTGTTTTTGTAGGTGGTTTTGGATGTTGAGCTAATCTTCAACTCCTACACTAATATTTTTTTTTTAAACATCAATGACAATATATTTACATAGGATAGTGATTGGGAAATGTCAAATACTTTTCCCACTCTGTATTAATTTACACTAGATTGCATTTCTTATAGCAACACTATCATCATAATCAATCTCTTTTGCCAAACCCTAGAGAGTTTTTGTGTCTAGATTCAATGCTTTATAGTGAAAATTTGTCTTGATATGTAGTCAACAAAATGATTTGGAACCTTATTTGCATTCAATATACCAACACCTTGAATTTCTTCTCCATCCATCTATAGTTCCTCTTGCATCCTTTTGTTGATGACACCTTGTGACACTCCCAAATCCAACTTGTTGTCATTGTTCAAGCTCTAAAAGGAAATACAAGACATTCAACTATTGTTACCCTTTATTTCCTTTCTTAAATTAAACATGGGCGTGTTATAATGAATGCAAGGCTCATTCCACATACAATCACACTTGTGATTGTAATCATTAACATAACTCATAATCTCCATTTTGGATCTTCTTTAATATTCAAAATTCATTCACTTTGTCATCTATTCAATACAACGTCCTTGTGATCCTATAAAATAATATAAAAACTTGCACACAAATCCTTATTAGGTACTTTAGAACTATTTTATTTACTATAAACACATATAGATATATATATATATTTTATTTTTATTAAAGAGCTATTTATTTTATATATATTGTTTATAGTAGACAATTTTTTTCCACAATATAATGATGGAACATTGAGTGTTATCTAAAAAAATGATGTAGAAAATAAATAAATTTAAATCCAAAAGACAAAAAATATACATTGTTCATTTTATTTTAAAAAAATTACTTTAACTTTTAAATATATATATATATATATATATATATATATATATATATATATATATATATATATATATAAATATTAAATTTAATATCTATGAACACATAAATAGATTCTTAGATAGAAAAATGATAGAATTACTTTTTAATTCAATTAGAGTTGTTTTATTTTATTGTAGAGTTATGTCATTTTATATTAAAAAATGGTAACTTTTCTTTATTTTATTATGCAACTATTTTATTTATAACATTTTTTTTAAATGATTTTTTATTTTGTTTTATGTTTCTATAGATTTAATTTATTTATTACATCTTTATGTTAAAAAAAATAAAAAATTTAAATATTTTTTCTTTTAGGAATATATTTCTATTCTTTATTAATGGGTTAATTAATTTTTTTGATATCTTTATTTTATTTCATTATAAAACTATGTTATTTTGTTTAAAACTCCCTAGAAACCAACAACATGACATTTCATTGTATTAAGATCAAACAAATTCTCGATCCTAAGCCTTGGATCTCAAGGTGTTCTATTGATCCTTTGTATCTTCATTCTAGAAGTGTTAGCCATAATTATCCTTGAAACAAGATTAGCTACAACCAACTTTTGCTAATATCATGATGCTAACAAGGCTTCCCCTCCAACCCTAAAATATAACTTATTAAATAAAAGGTAATCTATATTATTAAATAAAAGGTAATCTACATTAATAATAAATTATCAAAAATTAAGGTACATGTCAACTATTAAAATTTATGATAATTTGTTTATTAATTATTTAACATTTTTGGTAATTAATATTGAGCATTTTCATATTTTATTATTATTTAATTGAGCTCCACCAAAATAAGATGTTAGTTTTGAATAACATCATATATTGTGAAGTGTTGTAAAATATATTCAAAATTATTTTAAAATTTACTTTAACTTTTATTATTAAATTTTGGTATACAATTATTAAATTTTAATAACCATAGATACATAAATAAATTATTAAATGAACATACATGACATAATTATTTTTTAAATCACCACATATCTAAAAAGTTGAATGTCTTTAATTTATTTTATTATAAAATTATTTTATTTATTGCATATTTAACATACATATTTTACTTTATTTTATTATTATACTATTTTATTTTCTTTAGATTTAACATCTATATTTAAATTTAAATAATAATTTACAAAAATGCTAAGCAGGGGGCTTTTATCATCATCACCTTTTTTCACATGAGCCTGTTCCTATGGCAGGTTATTTCTTGGTGTGATCTCAATTCAGATTTGGCCTTGTATTTTGTTGATTTGAATATCTTCTGTAAGGGACGACCTTCTAGATTAATTATTAACCTTGCCACCTTACCTCTCCCACACGGATTGTGGTTTTCTCTAAGGATTTATTCTTGATGCTTCTTCTCATTCTCTATAAGTTTCTCAAGCTTCTGGGGTTTGTGGTGATTGTGCTAATGGGTGGTGATCGGAACAAAGCCGAACCCTTCTCTTGTGACACTTCGAAGACCAATGCGAAAGTTTTGGAATGACTACAGTTGGGAGGGGTTACACCATATATTGAGAGAATTCATGGGAACGATCTTAAGGCAATTGAGACTTTTGTTCAAGGCTGGTAGAACAAGGTTTTGAAGTTTGGTGGGATTGAATTTGATATAATTGAAGACCTAATTGTTGGAATTACTGGCCTTTCTACCAAAGGTAGGAAAGTTTACAGAGACAAGAAGGAGTTGAATGTTGCATTGGAAATTTTCTTCAAGGATGATGAAATGAAAAGATTGGAGAGGGCTAAATGTGGGGGTTACTATCGTAGCTCTATTAAGGCAATTTGGGGAGATGTTTCCAAATAAATCATGAGGTACATTATGTTCGATGGGAATTTCTTTGTTTTATCTGGTTATCATTTTGTACTTCTCAACCATTTCAAGCATAAGAAAAAGGTCTCCTTTCCTTTTTATTTGCTTACTTCCATGGAATGTGGTATTAGAGATCATAGGTACAATCCTAAGAACTCTATTCTTCATGTGGGCCTTATCCTCCTTATTTTTGAGTATGTTAAGTCCTACATTGTTCCTGATCAACCTAAGAAGGCTACTAAGGGTCAGAAAAAGAAGCTTGATTTGGAGTATGAGACCAGGTCTAATGCTAATGAAGATTATGAGCCTAGTTTGAAAGCCTCAATGGAAGTGTACTCAGAGCCTCCTACTCCTTTTGAGGATAAGAGTGCTAAGAAAGGAAAAGGGTGTACAACTCTTGTCTTTGCGGATTATGAAAAGGGTAGATGGCTATTGGTAAGTCCTCCACTCTGAAGAAAGGGAAGAAAATTGTTGTTGGAGATAAGGTTGGGAAGCCCCCATTGTCTGGTTCAAAGAGGAAGATGGATTCGAAGGGTGAGAGCACCTAGAAGAAGGCCAAGCAAAATGACGACCTCAACCAAGAGGAGTATGTGAGTATTGGTGCTGATTCACCTCTAAAAGATTGTTGTGGTTAGGACAAAGTGGTTTTGCAAGAACAGGTTTTGAAGGTGAAGAATAAAGGGAGGAGTGTAGTTGAAGAAATTGAAAGCTCCCTTTGCAAGATTAAGGTGCTAGTTGCTTTCCAAAAAGGGAAGGACGCTCTTGAAAGTGAAAATATTAGAAGTGATTCCCTAGAGGATTGTGATAGGGATGCATTCAAGTACAACAGGGAGGAGTTACCCCACGTGTTGGGGTTGGAAAAAGAGGGCACTATTACTTTGTTCATGCTGTTTAAGTGGGCCTTCAACGAATTGAATCTCACTAATGTGAAGGTCCGTGGTTTGGTTAGTAAAGTTGGGGAATCCTCTAATCCTTCCAAGCCTTCTTTGTAGGTTCAAATCAATCAGCTTTTTGATGCATTGAAAATTGTTACTAATGAGATGCTAAAGCTGAAATAAGTTTTTGAAACGAGGATTGTTGCTCTTGAAGAGAAGTTGGAACATGCTTATCTAAAATTGGATAAGGTTGTGGATGTTAGCAAGTTTGTCATGAGAAATGAAGCTAAGGGTCTGAGCCTTCTCAATGAGAAGGCGAGGTAGTGGATAGAGGATGTGTTGGCTGGGAGGGATGTTGCTGCTAACGTGGTTGGCCTTCCTAGTGTTTTGATTAAAGAGGTAAGTGAGAGTCCCTGTACTAGGACTTGTAATAAAACTAAGCTTAATGCTGGGATTCCTGTCAAGGAGATCATTGAGATGATGGAAATGCATCAGAAGATTATTGACAATGATATGGAGGTGGCTGATATTTTAAAGAATTTGTAGTTGCTGTTTCTGCTCCTTTGACAACTATTTTGTTTATGGTTTGCTGCTTGTTGACTGCTTACTGATTTTCATGCTTTTCTTTTGAAGTAGTGTTCTTTTTTGTAAAGGGTTTCGAGACCCTTCAAAACTTGTTTTACCTCTAATAAAAAAACATCTATATTTAAACAATAAATATCATTTTAAAATCATTTTTCTTTCACCAAATATGTTTTTACCCCTTATTTTAAATTAGACCTTTGAAAAAAATTATAAATTATAATATCTTTATTTTATTTTATTATAAAACTATTTTATTTATTATATTTAAAAAACATATATTTTTACTTTATTTTATTATAAAACTGTTCTATTTATTAAATATTTAATTTACTTTAAATTTAATATTTCTATATTTAAACAATAATCTCACCAAACATTTTTCAACACAATTCAAGATTTAATATCTTTACTTTATTTTATTATAAAACTAATATATTTACTTCAAAATAAAATTAACAAGCTTTATATTTGAAAAATAAATAATGGTATAAATAAATCCTTCTTCTAAACAATTTTTGCTTGTTAACATGATATGTTTGACACGTTTATCCCGAAACACACGATAAGACATTCAAATGTTGTGTTCAAGTCTTCATAATTATCCTCCCAAAACTGGTCAATTAAAATATTTATACCACTTTATTAAGGAATTGGAACAATAAATCATCTTTATCTAAAGAGTGTTCTAGATCATTGAATTTTATACTCCTCTCTTAACAATTCATTTTTCACATGACCAATCAAAATTCAAACATCATGTGGCCAAGATTTAAAGTGCAGTCAAGATCATGTTTTAGTAGAAAGAGCAGCCAGAAAATTTGAGAACTCCCAGATTATGCCCACGGATTGGGCACCCGGAAAATTGAAACAACCATCACAAACCAAGTCAAACAATATAATCATGCGGTTTCACATTCTTATTTTATTCATAGTTCATAATTAAAATTAAACAATTCTCAACAGCTAGACGATCACAACCGTCTACAGCCCACTGAATGAAACGGCTTTTCTGGTTTAGCCCATCGTTTCAAATCTCCCCACAACCCTAAATATACTGCAGGAGGGAAAATTCTTTCCACGTACAGTTTATTTCATCTCATCGATCAATTTTCTGCTGCGGTGTTTTATACTTGTTCCATTAAAGCAAATCATGGGGCGCTGGATGAAACCAGAGGTTTGTCAATTGCCTTGTTGATATTAGGAATTTCTGTCCAATGATATATGTTGCTTAAATTTAGGTTTTGCATGTTTTAAGCTTTATGGGAATGTATGCATGCAGGTTTATCCACTGTTTGCAGCCACAGGCGTAGCTGTTAGTATGTGTGTATTTCAGTTGGTTCGGAACATGATAACAAATCCCGATGTCAGGTATCTGTGATTGGAAGTTTTGTTTTTCTTTATGGAGAATTTTATATCATTTGTAAGTTTGTTTTGTTATCTGATATGCGAGAGGAATGGGGGATATTTCTGTCAAAGTCCTTAGAGTCTACATGATTCAAATCTCATATCTTATAGATTTGAATCTGAACATATAATCAATCTTATCAATTGTATTGGACCAACTGAATTATTGGCCACTTATTAAGATTTCCCATTTAAAATCATCTGGGTTCTGGTTATGTACATGTGAACAAACAGATTAATTTATAAGGCCGAATTATTTGCAGAATATTAATGATAAACCGTCAGTATTTTTGTTAGGTTTTCAATTGGCTACGAGGGTTTTAACAGAATTATCTGTGCAGGATTTCAAAAGAAAATCGTCGCATTGAAGTTCCAGAGAATTGGGAAGAGGGAAAGAGATATGCAGAACATGGTGTGAGAAAGTACGTGCGCGAAAGGAGCCCCGAGATTATGCCTTCTATCAACTCATTCTTTAATAACACTTCTAGAAGTGAATAATATATTTGCAGTGCTATTGTGAGATTTTTTATTTATTTTTCTCTCAATAAACGATGCTTCAATAATTTTACAAAGTATATGTGATGTACCTCATTAATGAGGATTTTTTATTTGTGAGTTTCATTTTAAGCCAAAAGAATGAAATGCTTTTGTACTTATCAATATATTCTGATATATTGGTTTTTTCTTAATTTAAAATGATTTTTATGTTTGTTTAATTGTTTTGTACTTATCAACATATGGTCTGGTATATAAGATCTTTAACTTTTAAATTTATTTTTATGTTTGTTTGCATTTTTTCTTTAAATAAATAAGGACATAGTTTATAAATTTAGTGTTGGAAAGATTGTTTATAAGAATACATAGTTTTTAAATAAATTTGTTTAAATGATTATGGTTAATTAATTAAATTATTATTGTGGATGTTCAAGTTCAAATCTTCAAAAGAACATGCAATGTGGAATTCTAATTTGTGATTCTAGAAGTGTATTTTCTAGCTATGGCTAGATTGGTCTTCCATTTTAAGTTTCTAATTAATATTGATAAATTATCTATCATTTGGTTTTGTGTCTATTTTGAAGAAAGTGTTCTTCATACACAAGAAATGAAAAATGACATAATTTTGTTCAAAGTTGAATACTTTGTCCTATATTGTTATCCACCTACCTATTACACATATTTCTATACACATACCCCTCATTTGTCTCTCATATTATCACACCCCTTATATATTCACCATATACACTTGTTTATTATAGCAATACTTATACATACTTTCATGCACACATACTTCCACACACACACACATACTAAATCCATTAGGTCTAACTTCTCACCTTTCCTCTTGCCTAGAGTTGATTAAACACAAATTTATGTGATGTATTGCTTTTCCTTTGTATTTAAAGGTATCCAATGCACCCATTCTAATAATCTCATAACCTAAAGAAATATTTACATTTACACACCACAATTGGTACACTAAAAAGGACTATAGTTTTGTATCAATATTCATATGAGATTTGTCATTACTATTTTTTTATTATTATTTGTACACATATTTATTGGTACACTAAAAAGGACTATAGTTTTGTATCAATATTCATATGAGATTTGTCATTACTATTTTTATATTTGTACACATATTTTAGGGAGCTCTTGCATGACTAAATTTGTTGATTTTTTATTATTTATACACATTTTTAAGGGTTGACTTAGGATAACATGTCCCTTATGACATAATGGGAGCTTTGTAAATGTATTTATAAACACCACTAATCCACATGTGTGAGGAAGCATAAAAGTAGCCAAGATACATCAAGAAAAGTGAAGAAATATAGTTTGCAAGTCATACAAGACAAGTTTTTATGTGCAAGATGAGTTAATGAGATTTCATGAATTCATACCCAACCTCTAGATTTGTACTTACACATTGTTAATAGAATAATTTTATTCTAAAGTGATTATGAGTATGACATTCACAATTCTAGATCATAAAGGACATTTGATTCAAAACTATATCAAACATTGTAGTCATTGGTTATAGAGCTAAATAAGTTTAATTATTTCTATTTATACTTTCACATTTACTTGTGGAAATTATTAGAATATTAGTATGCATCATACATCATTAATTAGTCTAGCTTAACTATGCTTGCACATATGCACTTTGGATTAACCTATACTAAGATTAGGGAAAGTTTATTTTAATTAGAATTTGTGATGAATCCAATCAATCTTACACAACCTTTTCTTCCTAAAGGGTTTTAAATAGTATGTTTAGATTTAATATTATTCTAATTCTAGGGGCTTGGACTTTGTATGCTTATACCTTTTGGAGCTTAAGGTTTGGGTATACATAGTAACTTATCTTTTGTCCCATGAACCCATCTTAGATTATTTATCACCATGACACCTCTTAGGGTTTGTTCCTTAGCTAATATGCATGCATATATTTCATATGTTGATAGGTTTTTATCTTTATTACACACCATCTCTTTACCCTTGCTATTCAAGCCATATTTTATTAAGGATAAGGACATGTGATTTCTATGAACTTGTACTAGCATATCTCATATTTTCCTTCTTTCATGGAGGTAATCAGTACTCATTCATTCTTGTTAGATAAAAATATTCCATCTATTCATGCTCCTATTAATGATCATATGGATTGTGATAGGGATGAGATTTATGATGGGCATTGATGTTATAGTTTTTCCCCTTTCACCTATTACTAGTGTTGCATCTCATGTGGTGAAAAATAAAGTTGTACACACACACACAAAGTGTTGAACAATAATAATCAAAATATTTCATAGTATGTCCAAGAAATGGAAATAAATAAATAGCCTTATTTTATGGTTTTTTCCCAAAAATCAAATAAATATAGTTTAAAAAAACTATACCAAACTAAAGTTTAATATTTTTGAAAAACAATCATAAACTACACTAAAATGTCTACATTTAATTAGTTTACATCATTTTAAAATTAAAAAAATATTCTTTATATATTTCAAGTTGAATAATTGAACATATATTACTAGGTTTATTTATAAAAGGATGATAATTTTTTATGCTCTCAACCCATGGTGATCTATTTTTCACATGTCACAAGGATATTACAACCATAAAGTCATTTTTTTAGATAACACATCTCCTCTCATAAATGATGATCAATATTCCATTTATTTCATGTTGAATCTATGAATACTAATGTTGAACATATAACTTTTTGTACATGTTGATAGATTATGGCTTGATGAAAATTCATTAGGTTCTCATGTTGACTTTATTGACACTTCAATATTTCATTCAAAATTATAGAATGACATGATAAGCCTCAATAAGGAAATTTTAGATGGTGACTATGGTGGTCCTAATGATGCATACTTACATGTGAAATAATTATGATTCACTAATTATAAAAAAAATAGATGATGACCTTTGATTGATTAGTGAGCTTAAATTTTTCCTAGGTGGTAGAAATATATAGTGTTTTGTTTCATCTTGTTTTCTCTAAACTCATTTTCCTAGTTTGGGAAATACCTTTATTGTAGATCCTTTCACAATAAGACTAAAAATCCTCTTAGAAATAGAAAATAAAATATTACATTGTGATAGAAAGACAAGATTATAAAATAAACAACTCAAAATGAACAATCAAGGCAATCAACCAAAGTCAAATTGAGATTACCAAAGTTAGTATTTCAATATATTTCATTTATCTATATCTCACTAGGAATTTTATGATCATGCATCTTGGAGTTAGGGAATATTGGATAGAGGCTATCCTAGGTGAGATAAGAACAATTAAACTAACACATGAATTAATTGACCAAGAACAAGTGAGAAAATAGTTGTGAGCCTTATGATATAGATCAAACAAAATAACTTGCACAACATTCTTATAGAAATAATATTTGAAGTAGAAAACCAATGCCTCAACAAATTTTTGGCTAACGATCATCAATACTTCAATAGGTCATCTAAGCATATTTCATGCCAAATCATACTAGGGTAGTCATTACTACAACCTTACAAAGAATCAGAAGGATACACACTCACATTAACAACATCACACCACCCATCAAATTCATCAACCAAAATTGAGTGAACATAAAGAATAGTAAACAAATGAACATTGTTTTTTCTATTAGAATTCCCTTTCTCATTAATAAGATAGTACTAAAATGCTCTACTAACTCTTTCCATGCAAGTAGGTGTGATTTTCCATCATGCTAGATGCACAATTATAGTGTGTGTGATTTATCATTGCTAATTTGTGCATAGTGGTGTGAAATCAGATTGGGGATCATAGGTCCACCTAAGGAATTGATTTAAGAGAGCATAAAACTTACTTAGGAAGTTCCCAAATGGTGTTTGTAGATATTATTTTGAAGACACAAGTATAATATTCTATCAATTGATTTTTGCATAAGGAATTCAAATATGCATGTTAAGTTCACTTCAAAAGGCATAGTGTCCATTCCTACAACATGAATATAGATACACATGTGTGGCCTTAAATCATATAATAAATATAGAAAAAATATCTTTAAATAGTATTTGTCTTATATATTTTTATTCTTTAATACCATAACAAATAATTTAGTACCATCTATGATAAAATTTCTTAGCTAAATTAATAGGCTTTAGTAACCTTACACCAATTTATTTAATCTCACGATTAATTACATTATATATATCAATCCTACCTCTAAATATTTTTTAAACATAAATATTTATATTGGTTACATAAATATTTCTAAACAATAACAACTACCATTAGAACCCAAAGGTTAAAAATCTAGGGAGTTTTACCATAGACCCACTATCTCTAGGAAATAAAGGAATCTATAAAATTAACAATAAACAAAATATTACTGAAAAATTATTAAAATAATTAAACCAAATCATTGCATAAGAGTTGACTAAGTTGTAAAGATTGAGCACAAGACAAGAATTCCCAATCTATAACATTTCAACTATGATCAACATTAGAGGTCCATTTAGCCAAATAGTTTACAAAAACATTCCATTCTCTAGGAATATGAAAAAAAGAGATGGAATCAAAGTTTTGTGGAAGAAAAAGAATCTCCTTCACAAAATATGTGAGCGTACAAGACGATTCATGAAACCTTCCATTATTTAAAGTGAGACTAAAATCGTGGAATTTGTCTCACATATTATCTCATTCCAACCTAGGTCAAAGGATTTCTCTAGACCCACAAGGATGGTATGATCCTCTATCTAAGTGCTAAACCTTGTAGCAAGAAAAAGACATGAACTATACCAACATTATTCCACCCAATTCCACCAATCGCTATAGTTCACCTAAATTGTGTGCTCGGTAAACCATTAGTGTTAATCTAAAAAAAAAACAATGTAGGAGGGAACCATTTACCTATTCTATTCACCTTATGACCAAGTATGGTCCTAGAGAGAGGAAGAGTAGAGATAAGAAATGGAATTTTCTCAAAATTTTAATATCCAAATAAGTTAAACATTCAACAATTAGAACACTTAACCATTGAGGTTTCTTTCATTGAGTCTAAAGAATTCTACCAAACATGCCCAATAAGACTATGAAAACCTTGAATAAATAAAATAATTTATTTCTATCCAAATTTGTCAAAGAATAAAGATAAGACCAATATCCCTAGCCAACAAAAGTATAGATACAAAAGCAAGATGATATCCTAAACTATCCCAAAATTTAGACATTTTTTTATAAACAATAGGTTGATTCTAGATATGCACCACTATCTCTAAAGACCCTCAATAAGAGGACATTGAAAGCAAAGATGATTAACACACTTCCCATTAAATCCTCAAAAATAAATTTAGAAAGACCTTGGAATCCTCTGTTTCTTATGTTTTCTTATGTAATACATTTTTTTTTTTAAGACTCCAGGAATAGGGTAGTTCCCCATATAAATTGCAGTGTGCATGGTAAAATTTTTTCACATGACCAGTGATGCTAGTGCGGCATGCAATTAGGTACCACGAGGGCAGCGGGGAGACTAGACCTTGTGACCTCTTACATGCAAGAGGATGCTTTAGCCAATTGAGCTAGGCCTTCCACCCCAATTAATACATTTATTTTGATATAGAAGGTAGAGGAATAATTTTTATTTAGGCCAACAATACTTATTCTAGATATTATTTCATGAGGTAAAATATCTACACTTAGATTTTACTTGTTTTAAAATTTGATATTCATGGAAAACTAAATAAAATTTCTAAGGATCATATCCCCAAGTAAGAGCATTAACTTAAGGGCCAAAAAAATAGACCCTTCCAATTATAAATGTGAGAACACCCCCCACCCCCACTAAGTGAAAAGATTTAAATTCTTACACTTTATACCAATCAACATCCAAAAAAAAATTGCTTAAAGGGAGCATATAGGTGACAATCCCATGAATTTGTCCAAAAATGAGCATTTTGACTTGAATTTACAATCTAGAAGAAAACTTGCTAAACAAGTGAAGTGACCTTATTAATAGTAATCCAAATAAAAGAGCCTTTCAAAATCAAGCTCATTTTAGAAACCTTTGTAGCATCAACACCTTGTAAATATTTATATAAAATAAGTTTTTCCTGACATGAATGATCCTATTTCTTAGACCATCTCCAATAAAATTTAGTAGCTAAGTTTTGACTATTCAACTTAGAAATCCTAAGAAAAGACCGCCATTTTGTTTAGGTATAAAAAAATTATCCTAGCTAGTAAGAATCCTTTCTTGAAAGTCCAAATTCCCTACCTAAGGAAATTTTCTAGAAAGAGATTCAAACTCCTTTAGAAAAAAAATTGTAGACGAAAGTAGTAGAAATATATTTAAACAAGAATATATAAGAAAGAACTAGAAATATACAAACAAGAAGAGCCCACAATACTAATTTTAAGAGAGTCAGATTCCCTCAAAAATTTAACCATAAAATAATTCTTGTGAGAAATATGCATTTGGAACCTGTCAAGAATCCTCTTCCACTAAAGATAATTAGGAAGACCCACAAATAAATGAATACCAATATAATCTAATAGAAGTTATCTAATCTTGAAATGCAAGATAAGAAAAATTATTTATTGAATGGCCAAATGATAAATAAAGAAATAAATGTTTACATTATCTTCATTAATATGCTAACCAAAGGCTATTAAAAACATATCCAAAGTGCTCTTTAAATTGATAGCCTCCTAGATTTTTCTAACACCCATTAAGGTAGTATCATCCACATATTGAAGATTAAAATAAGATTTAAAATCCCTAGCCACTTTCCATCCTTGAATACTCCCATTGACTCTCTAGTGAGTAAGGAACCTTCCCAAACCCTTTTACATAAGGATACAAAGATAAGACCTAAGAGGGAATCACTTTGTTACAAAGATAAAGGCTTAAACAATAGAAGATGGGATTATATTAATAAGAATAGCTCGAAGGAAGAAGATGCCACATGACTCATGATCCAGTTGATCCACCCTAAGGAAAAACTAAAAATAGGTAAGATGTTCTTGAGGAAGGACCATTTGACCCTATCATAAGCCTTGAACATCTACAATTTGATAAATGTAGCTTTATACTTAAAATACCCCATAGAATTAATGGAGTCTAAAGAAATATCAATACTATTGAGAGTTTGATGCCCCTGCATAAATCTCCCCTACTTAGATGATATCAAAGAGTATAAAATCTATTTTAGATGATCAATAATAAGTTTAGTAGTTATCTTGTAATAAACATTATAAAGAGAAATAGGGTGAAATAGATCAAAGAGCTAGCCTACACTTTCTTGTGGATCATAGCCAAAAAGATATAATTAATTACTTCAATCATCCACTTATTAATTTGAGATCCAACATAACATCTAGAAGATCATCATTTAATATGCCTTATAATTCTTGATAAAAAAATATATAGGAAAGCCTTCAAGGTTAGGAGACTTACCTTTCTTCATTTGGAAAATAAATTTTTATAATTCCTCAAGACTAATAGGATCCATAAGAAGACTATTCATTTCCATTGTAATAAAATAAGGAATACAAACTAAGATAGCCCTTTCCTTATCTATCGTAATTGGATTATTTTTCTTAAATGAAGAACAAGTTACTTGTTAATCTCCCAAGATGAAGAAAGATGAATTCCTTGAGAAGAGGTGATAGATGAGATAACATTACTACTTCTTTATTTAACATAAAATTATGGAAAAAGAGGTATTTTGATCCCCCTCCTAAAGCCAATTAATTCTAGAATTTTTTTTCCAAAAAATCTCCTCCCAAAGTTCTCATTGTTGAAGTTCTTTAAATAAAGAAGTCCTCCAAAATTATTCCCCTAGTCATGCCAAATTCTCTAATTTAAAAGGTAATATTATTCAATCTTTCTTACAACTATATCTTTGTGTCAAAAATATTACCAAGACTAAATTTGCACCTTTATTTAAGTTTAAACTTAACAAATTGAAGCCTTTTTAAAAATGAATACATAGTAGTGCCAAAGTGGGACTTTCCCTCCAACCACCATACTACCATGTTCTCACATATAGCTTCATTGTAAAGCCACAATAATTGAAATCTAAATGCTAGCTTCTTTAAGATAAAGAAAACAAATGAAGATAGCTTTATAGGCAAATGACTTGGACCCTTCGATGAATTTTTTATAGAATTAACTTGATTATTCCCAATCCAATAGTTAGAAACTAAAAATCTATCTAGTTGTTCATATATAGTAGTGGGACAACATCTTCTATTATCCCATATGGAGAGACCACCATTTGGTTTAACATCAATCAAATTAAGAAAAGTCATGTTGTTCCTAAACAAAGTTGAAGAAGGGTTTGGCCAACTCAAACCCCCAATTTACTCATGAAGATTAAGAATGACATTAAAGTCCCCAGCAAAAATACAAGGGACATAAGAAAACAAGGAACAAAAAAACTAAATATGCAGCCACAAAAAGACCTTACCTTGAAAATATGTAGGAGCATAAATATTAGACAAGAAAATAGGACTGCTTGAATCAAACTAGGTACCCACCAAAGATATAGAATGCTTACTCATTAACCAATTAAAAGGTGTAATTTTACAAGGGTCCCTTAGAAAAGCTAACCTTCCTACAAAACCTTAGCTTCTACAAATTAGTATTGGCTATCTTTCTAAAGCATAGAGGTAGTTAACATTTCCTCCATAGAGAATTTAGTTTCTCGAAGAAAAATAATATTAAGCTTATGAATTCTAATATTTTTGAGGAGGGGTATTTCTTAGACCCCTTGTATTCCATGATGAACTATCATTATTGAGAACAAAAAAGTGAGAATCTAGAGTGCTAATAATCCAAGATTCAACTAGTGTTTCCCCTATTATCTTTACTATATCTTGATCACTTTTCTCCTCACTTTGGCGACTTTATCTATGCCAAAATTTTAATATATTTTTGTTGGAGTCTCAATGGAGTAGGAATTTTCTTCTTAATAATAAATCTAGTTCCATTTATAGCACCCATATCTTGAAGAGATTTTGGCATCACAAAATATGAAGAATTTGTAAATGGAACAACTATCAAAACTAGAACTGTGATATTTACAATTCCATGATGTCCGCCTAATTCATCAATCTGACTTAGACAAAGAGGAGTCTCTTTTCTAGGTAAAAAATATTCTAGAAAAATTATGAGCTTCTAATAGTGGTAGAAGTAGGGTAGAATCAAGTTCCAAATATTGACTAGTAAGAGTCTTCTCAATCCGAGTAGAATCAAGATCCTCAAAAGTTTCAAACTATCAATTTTTTTTATTAAAATGACCCTTTGGTAAGTCTTTTTTTTATAAACATCTCTCATTCCTTTCTTTATAATGATACTTCATTGGGATTAATCCATTTAAGTCATTCCCTTTTGCATGAGTTAGATCTTTTTCTTTTTGCATTAGTTTTAATCATATATATGCCTCTAGGGGAAGATGAACAACATCTAATTTGTCTTTGAGAAATTTATTTGAAGATGACCATAGATATTACATACACACCATCTAAAAGAAGAGCCCCATAATCTAACTACTAAATCCAATGTATAATTCCTAAACTAATCTCTACATAATCAAGTGAAGGATTATTAAGATCAATTTCCACACAGATACAAGCATAAGAAATTACCTTTCTCTCCAACATGTGATGAGAAAGAACCAAAGATTTCCCAAGGACATCTGTAATAGAATGCAAGTATCAGGTCTCTATAATTCCATCGGAAGACAAAGAAGATTAATTCAAATAGAAATCTTAGATGGGAGCTCTTAAATTGTATCAAACTTCACATGCCAAGGTTTAACAAACAAGCCAGCTTGATTATGAAAGTAAAGTCCTCCTTTGAAAGCTGAATTCTGATCAACCATTTTGAAAAAAACAACAAAGAAGAAACCATTTGCAGTTAAAATAACCTTCATATCCCCCTTTGGCTATCAAATAGGACATGTCTAATTCTCAAAAAAACATTGTTTTAAAACTCATAAATTTGTAAATCAAAATATGATCTAATAAATAAAGGATATCATCAATTATAACCTTAAGATTAATAACAAACCTCACTCTTACAAACAATCATTAAATCAGAGATGATTATCAATCTTATTATCAAATTTAGCTTCATATGTAGACTGCATAAGAAAATTAAGAATTTTTTCACAGATAGAAATCATAACCTTATCAGCTAGTACAACATCCTAAAAACCCTTCCAGATCCTCGCATATGTAGACCCCAAGCCTAAAGCCCAGGAGAAACTATAAAAAATGAAGCAGCAGAAAAACAGAACCATTGCCAAAAAAACCTGACGAAATCATAGCACACAATTGCAAATTAAAATTTGGAGTCTACCCTTACTTTCACCTGCATGCAAACGCAGCTCTTCCGTCACAGCCCTTCCACTGAACGAACCTATAGCCTTCCTCTTAAAAAACTCTCATTAGATGAACTTGATTATAAAATCTCTTAATTTTTTTTATTATTTAATTATTATTTCTGTATTTATATCCACCATACTATTGTTAGTAAAAACAGATAATTAAAAAATAAGTTTATTTTAAGATATATCCACTAATATTGAGTTACTCGACTAAATCTTATCAAGATTGAATATCCATTAGCATCTTTTGCATGCTAATATGACGTGCCTGTCAACTTCACTACTTTATCCTCAATAAATTATCTTTATCCAAAGAGTATTCTAGATCATTGACTTTTATATTTCTCTACAGATTTCTTTTATACAAGATCGATGAAAATTCAAACATCAAGTGGCCAATAAATGAAGGGCAGTCACAGTCATGTTTGAGTAAAAAGAAAGACTCCCTTATCATGCCCACGGATTGCGCACCAGGAAAACTGAAGCAGCCTTCGTATAAACCATCACAGACCAAGTCAAACAAGATCACCCGGTTGAAATTCCTATTTTGTAGTCAATAATTAAAATTATCCTAAACATCTGGAAGATAAGCCACAGAATCCAATGGCTTTTCTGGTTTTGCCCATCGTTTCAAATCCCCATAACATGAATAAATTGTAGGAGGGAAAGCTCATTCCACATACATTTCATTTTTTCTCAACAACCCAAATATCATCTGTGGTGTTTATTTCATCAAAGCAAATCATGGGGCGCTGGTTGAAACCAGAAGTTTGTCAATTGCCTTGTTAATTTTAATAATTTCTCCAATCATTTGTGTTCTTAATCTGTTCTAAGCTTTATGGGTATGTTTGTTTGGTATGTATGTAGGTATATCCACTGGTGGCAGCTACAAGCGTAGTTGTTAGTATTGGTGTATTTCAATTGGTTCGAAACTTGATAACAAATCCTGATGTCAGGTATACTTTTTATGGGAAAGAAATATAAAATTGTTATTGATTTTTTATTATTTTTTTGTTTAAGTAAAGATGAAAAACTAAGGCTTGCCACTCTTACATGGGTTGAGGCACTGTTCATTATTGAAAAGTGTCAATTTAAGTAAAATACAAAGAAACAAATTTATATAATCATCAATCAAAGATGCAGAATATTACTTAGATTTTAGTTGAGATCATGTTATACGTTACATCAGATTTTTGAATTTGATTGCGTAAGAATTTTTCATCAATATTTCAGATCTTATTCCGTGATCCATCATCGGAATTTATAATGAAAACTTGATATCTCTAGTTTCAATTTTGTCACGATGGTTTTAACAGAATTTTATGTACGCAGAATTTCAAAGGAAAATCGTCGCATTGAAGTTCCAGAGAATTGGGAAGAGGGAAAGAGATATGCAGATAATGGTATGAGAAAATTTGTGCGCAAAACAGCCCCCGAGGTTATGCCTGCTATGACCTCACTCTTCCATGGCTCGTCTAAGTGAACGTCAAATATCAATGTACAGTTGAATTCTCGATGCTACAAATGTTTGTGTCTTTAGTATGGAAAGTTTTATTTGATTTGTAACCAATTGTTGGTGTATAATAACGTTGAAGCATCTCACAGTGATGCAAAGCTTGGAATATAAATATTAGTAGGTAACTGTTCTGAACTGTTTGTAATGTAGGATGTCATATTATAAATACAGATTGATCTTTATGGATCAATGTTCTTAAGATCAATGCTTCAGTATTTGTTCTGAGTGGATTGTTCTGGCGATTCCAGAACCACATCTGCAAGAAGAAGAATTCATAAAGAGAATTATAGGAGGGTATATAAGTTATATGATTATTGATTCAGATTGAACAGTAATTTCAAGTATGAAATATGAATACATAAAGATTGATGGAAACTATGCAGTTGAATACCCATAAATCATGGGAAGTATATATTGTGATGTTGATGAATGAGAAAGGAATATATGATTTAAAAGAGAGACTGACATGCATACAAATTCAAACTTAAATGTCCTATACAAAGGATCAGTTATACATGGTTTTGTGTATATATGTATAAATGCAACAAAGATAAAGCAGATGTATTTTTAAATAAAGTGTATTTTGGGATTCATGTGAGTTATAGTTGGCTTTAAAATAATTCTATTTTAAAGGTTATTTATGTATTTAATTTTATATATTCTTGTAGCTGTAATGTAAAGAGTGCACATATGAAAGTTGGATAAGAGAATTATAGGAGCATAGAGATATATTAAATTATTTCAAATAATTCAGAATTATTAGTGTGGATTTGAAAATCTATTTGAAGTAAATTATAATTATTAGATTTTTTAAATTAATAGGTTTATTCATATTTATTTTCAATGATTTCAACTTATTTCAATTAAATAAATAGTTTATTTCATATATACTTTTCAAATGAAATTCAATAATAAGTTCAAATTATTAAAAATATTTCATAATTACTAGATACTACAACTGAAACCAAAAGTGGTCAAGCTTTGATACCACTTGTAAGGAAGCTGAGGAAACCCCACACTCCAAAAGTTTCCCAATATATTACTCAATTTTCTCATAAGAGTATCACCAACCAAAGATTTGAAGGTAACTCAACAACTATAAGATTCTTACACACAACCTCCATCTCATGCACCTAATACATAGGAGATACAATACATGAAACCGTCAAACGATATTACAAAACCACGAGCTAGAACCACGTAAAAATGACACCCATCCTTATCTCCAATAATAGATGCTTATGATGTGTCTAAACACACCACCACATGTAACTCCCCATTTACATCTCATTTATGTGTCCAACATGTTTTTACATCTCCCAATTTAGGAGACCCAACTTATGATTAGGGTGTTTGATTGATGAACCGTTTAAACCAGTAAAAAGCTCATGAAGCACTTTAAAAATATATAACCTGCTACACTAGCTATGACCATTTTAAATCCCAAAAAATTCCTCTAAGGCCTTCAAAATGGACTTTGAGACTTTAAAAAATGAAAAATTTAATATCTTCAAATCAAGACGTGATCTTGTGATGAAACTTTACGAGCATCCTTATTTAGCCAATGTGAAGTTGTGGGGAAAATTTCACATCAATTCATGCTCAAATGTAAACTTACTATAAATAGTAACCTCATGTAATTGCAAGGTTGAGACACTATTTTCCTAACAAATTTCCTACTGAAACCTCCAAAGAGTAACTGTATCAACACATCTCCAATCCCAAGAGATCTTCTAGCCTCACCTATGTCTCCAAGTATCCATGAGCATTTATAACCTAGATCAATCCATGCCAAGATCCAAATGGAACATAGCACCATCATGAAACTCAATAAAATGATCAATATACTCAATACTAAGAGAACCAAAAATATCAATGTCAAAGCTTTAATCTCAAGAATTAGGAGCACATCATGACATCATGATCTCACATCTCCTCAAAAGAAGATCATATTCTCCAATGAAAATATCAAGAACCTGTATCATGCCAAAACTCTAAACTAATAATTAAGAATACATCATAAAACAATACAAATCCCATCAAATCAAACAAGGATCACATGTCAAATGAAAAATCATGACACCTCAACCAAAGACAAAAAGTTCTCCATGGCTAACCAAGATGTCAACATCTCCATACCACATGAAGATAATCATCTCTTATCAATGAAATCCAATATGTCAATAAACTCTCACTATATAGAAGAAACAAAATCAAAGAGTTCCTCCATGACACTAGAAACCATTGCAAATGATCATCCACTACCAAGTGATGAATCCACATCATCACCAAAATCTCCCACTAAATTGTGATACCGATCTCTCCATGGCATCATGACAACTATATCCTAAATAAAGATCCTATGTGGCCCCAACATGATAAAAAAACTCAAGACCAAGAACTCCTAATGGGAAGAGTCAAACCACGATCTCCAAAACCAAGAAGATACAATCGCCTAACCATCACTATCACAAGCTCCCATTTAATCATGTAATCAAGTTATCCATGACATCATGATAAAATTATCCTCATTGAAGATCAACTAAAGTCCCCCACACAATCAAAGAACTCAACTACAACACTAGAATCTCCTAAAAGCCAAAGTAAAACCATGATCCTCAAACCAAGAAAATACACAGCCACAAACCAAATAGAAATCAATCCAACACCACCAACAATGCACCTACATAAAAAATCATGTCCTATCAAAGTACCAAAGGCACAATGAACATCTATGACACCATGATCACCAATAATGTATCAACATCAAAATCCCACTATGTCACACATGTCTACATCACATAGTCAACAAGCGTAGGTCCCACAACATGATTGTACCTGGTAATATCATCTCACCACCTCAACATGAAAAGAAAGACAAACAAAACAAGTGATTAAACCAATCCACAAATCTAAATCTACATCAATACTAAAGCATCTATGGGTGTAGACAACCCACATCCAAGTCATATATGCAACTTGTAAGTATAGGTAGCCTACAACATAGTACAACTTATAGATCCAACAATGCAATGTACAAATCCAATAATATATTGATAACCATATCAAATGAGAGTAATCAAAGATGTACATGTTAGTATATAATGGCTCAAACACCAAAAAACCAAGATCTGAATAGCCATAAGCTCACAAAACTACCATAATAAATAATAATCCATAAAAAACTCATATATAAATAACAACAAATAAATCATACTAAAAAAATCCAAATCTAATCCATTATGTAGCTCTCTGAACAATATTTATGTTGACTATAAGAAGTACAAAATCCAACTATGTATGCATAAATTATGACCTCTCCAAGTCTAAAAATAACATTCAACTTCTAACAAGAATATCTTCATCAAAAAAATAAAATATAGTAAAACCATTAAAGACACAACATAGTATTTAGAACTACCTTTCCAATGATTATAAGAAGTAAAAAATCCAACACTTTGGGACAAAGTTATGCTCTCTAGGAAAAATATGTCCAATTTGACTAGCATTGGTGGTTGTAGGATGGCCCCCGAGCTTGACCCACCAGCAAAACTTGGGAAACATAGCTAGGTAAACTCGATACAAAGATAATATCAAGTTTAATTTCGTCTTAAATGTTGGAGATTTTTTTTAAGTCTTAACCTCCTTTAGGTTGGCACTAGCTAGTTCCAATGACCAACTATTGGAACTAAGGGCTATAGCCTATTGACTGGTCAAGGTTGACAACCAATGTGGTATTGCAGGGGTGTCAAAACCCTATAGTACACAAGGTACTATGGGTATGGGGGGTCGACAGACCTCCCCCTTTTTCCTTCCCCCTGCGCCCCCCTCCCCATATAATTATTTTTAAAAGCTAATGCAAGAAAAAAATTGTACCACATAAATTTATTTAATTTTTTTCTTATGCACAACAAATTGTATAGTTGTATGATTGTACGATAGAGGTAGAGGGTAAACAAATTACTTTTTGATAAGTAAGCTAAATAGGCCAAATTTTATGTTAATCTTCATCTCTTAGGCCTCCTAGATCTTATGGTGAGGTTTGTTTTGTCCCAAGGGATCATCTAAAATAGTTCCCCTAAAAATCTCTCATGATGAACACCAAGAAAAAACATCTTTTTTCCAACAAAGATTCATAAAAGCAGATCTGCAATAAATAACCACATATTTGCAACATCAAAAACCCAAATCTACAAAAACAACCTACACAAAACCTTCATACTATGCAATTTCTTCATTCTTTTATGCTAAGCCTTAGATTCAACTATTCACTAGATCTACTCTAACAAGGATTATACAAACCACAACCATGACTCTGATACCAAATAAAAGGAAATATGCATCCGCCCAAGATACTATCCACATAACTCAAATAGAGAAATCTATGCAAAATAGTATTTATAATCCATATGCAAAAGAATAGACAACATACCATTAAGATGACACAGCATATACTTTGGGAAAACCCTCAAGAGTAAAAACCCATCCTCCAAAATAATCCATCACTCATGTATTATTCAGCAATGAAACCATTATTATACATCGTCAAAGTCTCCATGAATACCCTTGAATCACAAGCACTCTCCAAGCACTCCATGTGAACAAGCATGTAACCACACATACCATGCCATGCTTCAAACCTCATAAATGAAAACAAGAGATGCTCTCAACCTCTTAGCCAAAATGAAAAATTATTCAACCTTATAAAAATACATGTGTGTTTTCTTTTATAGATTTAAGCTTACACAAAACCACCAAGTGGTACTACATAAACCATGTAACTAATACTATGAGCTTACAAAACTATTAACCCCCACATTTAATTATTGGCACTAAGTTTTCTTGATATTAAATATTTTCCCAATGTGCAACCCCACATTAAATATTTATCACAATGTTACATACAACACATAAAATGGCCCCAATAATGCTACCCCATGTGAAACATGCATCCTTAGATCCCCTAGGCACACCATAAATAATAATGTATTACATTATAACATTATGCAAGGTGGAAAACACACCTTTTCCTAATAGCTACATGTCGATAGCACCTCACTATGCTTCTTCTATGTCATATCATGCCTATTTTCTATCATCTTGTGAATAGTCTCTCCACATGCAACTTCTTCCCTTTTTATCTACTCTTTCCCTTAGCGTACACTTGTTCTCTTTTTCTTTCTAGCATGTTTTCTTAGCTCCTCATGGGCATTCTCCTCTCTTCCCTAACTCTACTTGACCTATTCATGGTTTGCAACTCTAATTAGGATCTCCTAGTTTTCTCCATATTCATCTCTTAGGGCTCCTTGTCCACCATAGGTTAACTATTCATGTGTCTAATCTTCATCTCTTCATGCACAAAACCCAATAGACTCTCCCAAGCACTCCTACTATTTTTATCGCCTAGAATGATACCTTATCTAAAAACTTTCGCATTCCATCTTTCAATCCCTCTTTCTTGCATGCCTTTTCCTTGGATACCACCCACATTATCTAGGTGTTTAAATGGCACCCACTGTCATACTTCCTTGGGTGTTAAAATACCTTTTCATTAGGCATGCCCTTTCTCTAACCAAATCCTCTTGGATCATGCATGATCATTGTCATAAATATTTTCAGGGTTGGTCAAATGACTCATTCAACAAATTTGATGCCTTTACCTTATTCTCCTTACTCTCTTTGCTTTGTGGGTACCATCTAGACATGTACTTTTAGCACATATAATGAGACTTTTCACTAGGAAAAGAAACTGAAAATAAAGCAGCACATAAACGATTAGCTCGGTCGTTCTAACAGAGACAGTTATTCCAAATGAGTTATGACATTATCTTATTATGTGAAAGAAATTTTCATTTCATGTCGTAGAATTAATATCCTCAGAGACTACAGTTCTTATTTATGGCGGCCCACTAAATATCATCAATAACATATATCACGCCTAGTTTTTGAACGGTTCTTTAGTGTGAAATTAAATGTCATTTATTGGAAGAACTTTGTTACAACGGAAAGAATATTATCCACTTATGTTTCAGTTGGAACTCATCAATTGTGGACAGAATTTATTGAACAGATAATTAGATTGGTTGATTCAGTCTCCTCAATCTTGATTATGATGTCCATTTCAGTTCCTTCATTAAAGACAGAAGATAAGAGAGAATGGTAGAAAGTTGGATCAATTTGTATTTAAATGCTGTTGTCTCTGTGGATTAACCTAATAGAGGTTAATCTTAAATATGGAGTCTAATGAGATAAAATATGGTTCTTATATGATTTTTTTACAATAATTGGAGTTATGAAACATAACATTTATCTATTATTTAGATTTATTAGAGGGTCTTCACAAATGCTAAATCTTTGGATTCATTACAGTGTCTGCACAAATTCTCAAATGATTTTAGGATTAAAATTTTCATTTCAAATTGGTTGTCGGTTATCTAGAGAAGTCTAATTATGTACTTAATGTCATAAAATAGATTGATTTAGCTATTTAGTGTTATTACATCTAATTTAATGTATTTAATTCTTGTTAGAATAAATAAAGTTTAAACATGCATAAAGATATTTATTTGTGAAATTTAATTTTTTTTTTTTTTATCAAAAAATATAAAAACATGGTAAATCTCAATCAAATAGGAAAAATAAAATTCAAAGTAGAAGGAATAAATTAGGAAATTAGATTTATTTTTAAGTTTTACAAGTGTTGTACAAGTTTCTCATTTGTGTTTAAAATTTTTATTAATAGATGGTGTATGCATGGTAAATGGATTTTTTGAGGAAGGATCTTTTTCCATTTTTAAAAAAAATATTTTTAGAAAGGAATTTTATTATAAGTGTTAATCCACAATATACTTCTTGTCAATTGTTCAAAGTCAATTTTATTGGAAGTGTTGTTTGACAATACAATTCTTGTCAATTATTCAAAACATGTAAACTTGTATGTGTGATAAGTTTGTTATGCTAAAAACAATTTCATAATTCAAATTATGTATACACCTTAGTATTAAATGATGAAATTTATTATGAACTAAATGTAAAAATAAGTGTTAAACCTATGGTGTAGCCTTATTTAATATTTTATAGGTTTGAAGAAAAAAACTATTAGCTTAAGGTTTTATATTAGATAGATTGGCTATGAGATGTTACTTCTTCTCTAATCTAGTATTCTCCCTTTTTAATCTAAAACAACTTACATATTTATATTTTTTCAATAATCCTTTTCTATGAGCATTGATTCTTGTTCTAACCAATTTATCCAAAAATTTATACATGTATTGTTTGTGATTTAGAAAAATCCTAAAATCCTTTATGCAAATTGTTTGATGTTTGTTTCAGCTCAAATCTTGTGCAAAGGGCTAAAAATATTGCATTGCATTCATGTTTTTGATAATTTATCAAAACTTTTAAATTAAAGCTTGTAGATATTGCATTAGTAGGCATCTTCAAATTCATTTGATTGAATGGCTTCCATCATTATATCCCTTCACACATGTATATTACATATAAAAAATAGAAGTAAACATTATTTATTGAAGCAATATATCATAATTTTAGACTAATGGTTGACATTTATTTCAACCATTTTAATTCACTTGCTCTTAGAAATTCCTTTACTCTAGTGAAGGTGAGGCAGTTTGTTGTTGGTTTGGAGGGTACCCATAGGTGGGGTCTGCTTCTTTTTTATGGTTTTTTCTTTGGTGTTGAGGACATGTTGATGGTTAGCGCGAACCTGTTGCTAATGGTTGTGTGTGTTTTTTTTCTGGTGGCTGCAAGTATATTGTCGAAGACCTTGGGTGTTGGTTGGTTGGTGGTGGACTCTGTCCATGGTAGAGGTTGTTGGTTGTTGGCTGGGTTGAACTTTTTGTTTTATCTTTTGACCTAGTTGTTCATTTTGTTTAAGGGGGTGAGGTTGATCCCCTTGAGGTCTTTGAAGCCCTTGAGGATGTTAGGATCTGGTCTCTTTTGGCCCCCTTGTTATTTGGAGGTGGTATGTCTTCTGGTCCTCTTATTGAAGGTCTTTATGGGGGAGTTCTCTACCCTTTTTCTGTTATTGTGTTGTTGGATAGGAGGAGTTCAAGGTTGTTTTGGAAAACCTAGTTGTATCTGCTTCTTAAGAAATATGATGTTGTTGTGGTTGAGCCACTACAAAGGTTTATTCTGAAGGCTCAAATGTGGTTGTGTTTAATGCTGATGGTTGTCTCTTCTTTCAAGCTCTAGTATCTTACCTTGCCAAAGGAGGATGCGACTGTGCTTTCTATCAAAGTTCTTTCTTTCTTCTAGGTTCTACAGATGGTTTCTTTTATGGAGGTGAAGACTGTTCCTCTTGAGGTTGAGCTCTTTCCTTTTGAGGTGGAGTTGGTTGCTATAGACTTGGCAGAAATTTCTCTTCTTTACTAGTTTCTATTGAGGTGGAACTTGTGTGTGCAGGAGAGTGTTGGCTTTGGTGGTAAGGCTTTCTATTTCTTCTTCTCCGTTAGAGGGGAGCCCTCTCCTATTGAGGAGGAGATTGGGTTGGATTTTCAAGTGGGATGGAGCAACAAGGAGGTGGATGGTTATTAATGTTTTTTTGTTCTCTCTAGCTTCCCTATTAAGGTGGGGAGATTGGATTTGATGGGCTCAGTGTTGCTATTACTGAGTAGATGATTTGTTGTAGCTTAGTTGCATTGTTTCCTAACTATTTTAGGTGGCTACTGCCATCAAAACCTGGTTGTTTGGGTTTAAGGTCCCTTCATTACTTAGTTGTTTGCAGCTTGAGTTATCTTGCCGATCTCTGATGGCTGCTACTATTTGGTTGCCAATGATTTGTTGATTTTTTTCTATTTGTAGCTTTCTTACTTTAGATAGGGTTGCAGATCCCTTCAAAACCATTTGTATTGAGTTTCAAGGCCCCATTAAAACTTGTTTTACCCTTAATAAAAAACTAGACTTCTTTAAAATGTAGAAAATGAATAAACATATATATTTACATATACACATATAGAGATACTTATATACATATTGATGTATATGTGTGTGTATATACATGTATATATTGAAATTTAATTCATTTATATATATTATAAAAGGTGAAAACCACTTATAGTTACACTGATAATATAGAAATCATAAGAACAAAATTATAAAAAATACTATAGTTTAGAGATTAAAGAAAGTATATGAGATCTCAACTCTAATAAACCATCATCAAAACAATAATCCTACCATATGAATAAATATAGCCAATAATACAGATATATAGCCAAATCCACCCCCCCCTATCTATCTATCTATCTATATATATATAACCCAAGAATACCCAACCCAAGAATTCAAAATAATATATTAAATTACTCAATATTAGTTTTTTTATGAAACAAAAGCTAAGACTTGAGTTGAAAATTTAATAAGAAACTAAAAACACAAAGGATGAGAAATTTTTTTCATTTAGGTATTTAATGAATTATGAGTGCTAAACAAGGGAGAAGGAAATTGGAGAAAGGCATTTATGAAGCTACAAGATGTTCAAAATATTCCTCAACATTAGCACCAATGATAAAAAATCATATCTATAGTTTGAAATCTCATGTATGAACATCTAAACACTTATGTTTGAAGCTTCAACACTCGTGTATTTACCTTTAAATAGTTTTAGGATTTACAAAAGTCAATTACCAATTTTTTGTAAGTGTTTACTACAATAGAATCTTGATTTTTTATTATGTCTCATAGCACCTATATAAATATCTATCGGCAAGGGTTAGACTATTGGGAGATTACTTCAATCAACCCTTAGGTGGAGTTTTAAGGCTCAACATTTAGCCATGGAAATTATAGGTGTGTGATATCTATGCATTAATGTAGAAGATGTGTGCAATAAATGCAACTTAAAAATAGGATGAAATTTAAACCTTGGTATGGTATGTGTATTATAGTGAGGAGATTAAGGTGACTACGTTTTTCACTAGAGCATTATTAGAAGTATGGGAATGGGAGATGTAAGGTGTTGATCTAGAAAAGGAATGATGGAATCCAAGTAGGTCTCAATGGCTAGGGTTTCAAAAAGACTAAAGAGGATCTTATCTAATGGGAGGGGAGAAACACATAAATAGAAATGAGAGTTTTGATAAAAGAAAATAGAAAAATTCTTAATATTTCATAACTATTGAGAGTGTAGGTGATGACTAATAATTCTTTAAAAAAATTATAGCGATGGAATTCAATAAGAAATTAAGATGTATGCATATTCTTATAGATTTATTTTCCTTGAAAATGAGGGTGAGAGTGATTTTATGTGAATTTTTAAGACAAGGATCCATTAAAAAGTATACTAAGGATTCATCAAGGTTAGGTCTCTAACCATTTGTGAAATTAAAAATTTCAAATTCTAAGTTAGACACTAGTGTCTATATTTAAAAGTGAGATGTGGGAAAAGGGAGAAGGACCTAGGATTTGACTCTAGGGTTTAGTCACCTTTTCCTTGTGTTTCATTTAGAATTGAGGAAGTAGGGGTTTGATGAGTTTGGACAAGATATAGGATTGACTTATAACCTAAAAGGTGAGTCAACCCGCCCTTCACCAAATCTGAAATGGACTTAAGGATGAAATGCAAGGAAACGACTAGGCTAATGATGCAAATACCTATTCTAATGCAAATACAATAGACACAAAAAATCACAGACAAATCCTAACTTTAGAAAAAGAGTGAGCATAGTATTGTGCACTTGACATATGAATCTGGGGATAATTTATGAGGACCTAATCACCCTAGGCAACTATGTCCTAGTAGGAGGATCTCAAATTTGATTTCATAGTCCACTAATGTCAAATCAAAGCCTTCATTTTCTAGTTGCACTATCAGATCATTGTTAGATATTGTTGTAATTGAGTTTTTGTTTGTTGTCAAGGTATAGGATTTGAATACAACAATGAAAAATTAACCTTCAAATTTCTCTAAACCTTTTTTAGATCTAAAACCTACACGTTCAAAGAGAGAGAAAGGGTTGTGTCATATAGGGGCTTGCCTTAGTCAAACCTCATGTTGATGTCTCCACCTCGACAATGGAAATATCTTGATGAAAGATAGATAAATAACAAATGAATGATGAATCAAAAATAACCTATAATTTACCACTCACAAATAGATTCCTTGAAGTACTGAAGTCATACAAATCTCCTTAAGGCTTGATTATTGTTGGCTGGATTTTTCTTGAAGACATACAAGGGTTAGATCTCACAAACAATATAAGAACATGAACATGAATAAACTCACATACACCTTGACATGATGCTTGGATATTGAATTGTTGCAATAAATCTCTGAAATACTACTCTTGACTTGCTTGATAATGCTCTTTATATTGCTTGATCATAAATTCTCCCAATAATTTTCTAGATATCTTTAAATGATGCAATAAATAGGTATTTATATGAAATTATTCTAATTTCCCAAAAATTATATCCCGATAACCGACATTGGACTTTTGAAATTCAAATAAAAAAATATGAACAAAAACTTATTCAATTTTGGAGGAAAAATAAGGGGGGTAAGTCACCCTAGGTGATTGTGTACCATCCCTATTTTCTAGGACTTAAGGTGTCAAGGACAAAATATTAATTGAATTCTTTGGTTTTATGCTTGCAATTTGTTAGTAAATTATAAAATGGGTGAAAAAATGCATAATTTAGGAAATTAGGCATACAATTAGGTCCATGCACTTAAAGGGGGGGAAAACATAGTGTGAAATTGTCAAGGGTAACAATTCATTAGCTACATTTAGCCCTGACTTTAGTGAGAATATGAACATACACTCAGACTCACACTAAAGTAGTAAAAATTGTCATGAGGGATCTTATTGTCCAAATTTTTAAGAGATAGGATGACTATGAATCTAGGGGGAGTACACAAGCCCCCAATATTCAAAATCCCATGGAAATACAACATAAGCACAATGGAACACACATGTATGTAATGTAACATGATAACATACATAAACATACATGAAAAAAACACAAAATGATACACTACACAATACAAACATAATATGAACATAATACAAACATTATAAGAAAATAAAAACATAAACACAAACACATAGTACTAAAGAGATTCGAGTTGGTAAGGCAGAGGGACATTAGTCTTAAATTTTTCTCAAATATCAAACTTCATCCATTGAATAAGTGTTAGATAAGATATTTCTCTCATGAGGACTAGAAAGTTGTGTTATGCCAAATCACTCATGAGCCACATGGATCTACTAGCTAGCAAGTTGTGTTATGCTAGGTGTCCATGCAATATGATGAGTTACACAAGGCTAGCAAGTTGTGCTATGCTAGACACTCATGAAACACATAGCTCTACTTTCAAGCAAGTTGTGTTATGCTCGGTGACCATGTTAAAAGGGGCACTCAAGTCCATGACCCAACAAGTTGTGTTATGTTGAGTCCATGAACTATCTTTCCAAAGCCTCACCTAAGAAGGTGCATAAACATCTACGAAGATGATGAAAAAATCACCTAAGAAGGTGTATAAATGTGTAAGAAGATGAACAAAACTCACCTAAGAAGGTGTGTAAATATCTAAGAAGATGAACAAGACAAGGCTAAATCTCAAGGGGTGTTATAAACAACACCATCACAAAAGGTGCTTTAAAAAGTGAGAAAGGGGCACTGCTCAATACATGAAAGGTCATGCCTTAGGGAACATCACATATGACATCACCACCAAGAGAGGACAAGTCAGGGAATAAAATATCACACCTTAGGGAATACTATTTGTTGTATTACCACCAAATGGAACATCATATGCCAATAAAAGTCACACACTTGGAGGATATCAAGGCCAGTATCACCAAAAAGGAGACTAATAAATTGACAATGCCACACTTCCATTGCTAAGGTCACACTTTCTAGGAGATATATGCTATCATCACTAAAAAGGGATCATTTCTTATGCAAACAATAAGTAGGAGATTATATGTCCCCCCTTAAAATGTTAGTGTACTTGCTACACTAATATTTTAAGGAGATAGGAAGGGATCTCTAACTAGAAGGAATGCACCTAACACAAGGCTACCTAACCCCTTGCCCCCCGAGTGCAGGGACATAGATGAGCCAATATAGATGATTATTTGTTGCTCCTTGTGAGATGAAATATGATTGCATAAAGCCTAGTTTATACCCCCATGCATGGTACTGAGTATGTTGTAATACAAATACCACATGGAAAGGATGTACAAGTGCATATATGTTAATATTTTATTTGATTAATTTGATAATTGTAAGGATCAAATTCTTCCAATTTCTTCTTTAAAGAACCACACTCATTAGTAGTGTTTCCAAATATTTTATGATATGCGTGCAGTAGGATGTATTTTTATTCTTTCATTTATTATCTCTTTGTTCACGAACAAGAGGTAATGTAATGTATCCTAAGTTTAGAAGTGTAGCTAAATTATGCTCAGTCTTGGATATAGGATGTGGAGTAGGTAACACACCTTTCTTAATAGGGCCATGGATTTTACATGGCTTGGTTGGTGGAGAAAATGTTTGATGTAAAAATGGAGGACCTTGGTAACCTATTCCTTTTGTGTCTTTAGGTGGTTCTTGTTCCAAAAGTAATGGATTTTATGTTCATTATTTATGTCACATCCTTGTTTATTCAAGATCCTAAAGCCTTGGCCATAAAATTGCTCCAAGATAATAGGTGTGTTTGTAAATTTGTTCTCATATGATGGGATTTTGGGTGATATGTTTTCCTTATGATTGTTACTAATAGGTACTTCCATGCACTTTGGTTGAAGTATGAAACTTTACAAGTTACTTTCCTTATGCAATGTGGAAAACATTTCAATTGGTGGTATGGTAGGTGGTGTTGATTGTTGATATGGGTGATTAGGCCATTCCATTGAAGGGTAAAGGACAAAATTTTTCTCAAGGTTGGATGAAGTATTTTTATGAATTCATTCATTATGTCCTCTTCTTGCCTCAAGATATCTTTGTTAAGAAGACATACATTGGGAGATGAAGGATCATGAGTTTTATCATTTGAATTAGGGTCATTGCCAAACACACAACTTGAAACATTAAAAAAGGATATTAAGGAAGTAAAAATATTACCAAAACACTTAGCCATTATGAGAATGTTATGCTTGCAATGAGATTCAGATTGATAGACAACAGTGAACTAAGAAAAGAAATTCAGATTTGGTCAGATGATCCTGAGAGGGTTCTATCACAAAAAATCAAAGCATGAATATCTAGGACTAGGTTTCCTAGGGCGACTGTGTCTAGTTGGAATTTTTTAAAAATTCAAATTTTGAATGTGTGTTATACTATATAAGGTTCTTAGGTCTCTGTGCAAATAGGTCTGACAGTAAAATATTTTCCAAATTTTACCCAATTTATGATTGTAATTCAAAAATCAAGTATGCAACAATTTGTAAAATGTTCCAACAATAAATATCAATTCCAAATACAATTTATAGATATAAGATGGAACAATTGACTAATCCCAATATTCGTAAATCTAAAAATGATGCTTTTTTTGAAACAAAACGATGAAAATTTTCCCTTTTTGAGCTATACGCAAGATTCCTAAATAAATGCAATGAAATTTTTCAGATTTGTTTTCAAATTTAAATGACCTAATACAGATTTTGAAATGAAATTTTAATATAAATTAGACCTAAGATGACTGAAATTAACCCTATTTCAACCTATAATGCAATATTGTATGTAAATTTTTGAAATTTTATGATTTTTATTATGCAAAAAATGAATCCTAAATGAACAATTTACAAAACAATGCAATGGTAAACCTAGATCTAGGATGGCTTGCCTCAAATTTTAGAAGGTTCATAATGTAAATGCATCAATTTCACCAAAATGAAATGTGGGAAAAGGGATAAAGCCCTAGGATTTGAATCTAGGGTTTAGTCACCTTTTCCTTGCGTTTCATTTAGAATTGAGGTAGCAGGGGTTTGATGAGTTTGGACAAGATATAAGAGTGACTTACAACCTAAAAGGTGAATCAACCTACCCTTGACCAAACTTGAAATGGAATTAAGGATTAAATGCAATGAAATGATTAGGCTAATGATGCAATTACAACAGACACAGACAATCACAAACAAATTTTAACTTAAAAAATAGACTAAGCAAATACTGTGCACCTGGAATATGAACATGGGGTTGATTTCTAAGGACCTAGTTGCCTTAGGCGACTATGTCCTAGTAGGAGGATCTTGGATTTGATTTTGACAATCCTCTAGTGTTGGATCAGATCCTTCATTTTCTAGTTGTTGTACTATTGGATCATTTTCAGATATTATTGTAACTAAGTTTCCATTTTTTTTCAAGGGTGACAATTTACGATGCTACAAAAAGTTCCTAGTAGAATTAAGACACTAGTGCCCAAGTTCATGTGTATTTGAGTTAGCATTCCAATTTTTTTGGGTAGGTTTATGGTAGGTAGTGTAAAGACCTAACCCAATTCAGAGCTTTTTTTTTAAGGCAAAATCAAACCTCATATTTTTCCTCTATATTTGAGTACCAAAAATATTTCTCATTTCTCAGATTGCCTACATACCTTGTATCCACAAAGATCAAGATATCAAAGGACCAAGGTGAAATATATATAGTTATGTTTGTTCTATATACCATATGAGTGGGTATGCAACCCTATCTAGGGTCTAGTTCCCCTAGACTGCTCTTTGTCGACTACCAACCACTCAAATAAAATAGAGACAAAATCCTAAGAGTATCTATTTGCAAACACCCCAAATTATGTTTGACATGAATTTTAAATTGTAATGGTTTCAAACTATCCTAAGACGTGCCTCCAATTTTCTATTAAAAATGTTATTGATTTCATATATCGATAATGTACCCGAATAAAAGTACAAAGTTATGGCACACTTTTATAAAGGAAACAATCAACAATAATCCAATTGTTAAACTTGAATCACTAAAAAGTGGCATATATGTTTTGAATTTTGAAATGATGTTAACGAATAAAATGTGTGTCTTTAAGTATATTTTATGTTTGTGTTTTTTGAAAAAATAAAAAATTATTTGAATATATTTTTTAATAAATTGACATTATAATTTACTTGCTGATAAAATGCTAAAAAAATTAAGTTACATGAGACGTTGATCTTTATATATTAAATTTCATTTTTTTTCCTTCAATTTTTTTTTTGTGTATTTATAACTTGAAAATTGATAATACAATCTATAATTATCCATCCAAAAATTTAAAATGATAAATATTAAAAATCTTGTTATTGCTTAATGAGGCATGAAAGGATGCATACACATTAAAAATACACAAATCCTATTAAAATAGATACATCTTAACTATATTGATTCTTCCTTACTATATCTATATCATTATTAATAATCAAATCCATGCAATGAAAATAATAAAAATAATACAACTTTAATAGATTTTGAAATTAGTATCCTTTCAAGAGGTTTTTATAAAGTATAACCCAATAAATTACACATCATTCTCTGATCGCCAATTTCCTAATTAGGTGAGGTGAGAGCATACAATGTTGAATAATCTCAACTATACTTGAAATTCACCTAATGAAAGGATTAAATAAATACTTATTTACAAATAAAATTATTAACCAATATTGAACATCTATTTTTATAACATACAATAATGATTTCTTATGAGAAAATTTCCATATCTAGTTTATTTAAGATCCTAAATACAACACTCAAGTATTGTTTTATATATATAGAGGTAAATATACATGCTTGTATAAGATGAGTCATTCTAAAATTTTACATCACCTTCAAAAGAATCTTTAATTAGAACTCAACACAACATGAAGTTGAAAGAGTCAAATAACGCAAATTGTTTTATCTCTTCAACAATTATGAATGAATAGGGTAGAGGGTTGAGGGTTGAGGATTGAGGTTTCAAGGGTTGAGGCTTGAGGGATTAGGGTTTAAGGGTTGAGGGTTTAAGGTATAGAGTCAAGGGATTATGGTTTAGGGTTTAATGTATAAGGTAGAGGGTTTATAGTTGAGGGTTGAGGGTTTAGGGTATAGGGTTGACAGTTGAGGGATTAGGGTTGAGGTTTCAGGGTTCAAGGTTGAGGGTTGAGGGATTAGGGTTGATGATTTAGGGTTTGAGGATTCAGGGTTCATGGTTGATAGTTAAGGGTTGAAGAATTAGGGTAGAGGGTTGAGGGTTTAGGGTTTAAGGTATACATTCAATGGATTAGGGTTGAGAGTCTAATGTATAGGGTAGAGGGTTTATAGTTGAGGGTTCAAGGTTAAGGGATTAGGGTTGAGGGTTTAGGGTATAAGGTTGAGGGGTTAGGGTTGAGGTTTGTGGGATTAGGGTTTAAGGGTTGAGGGTTGAGGGTTGAGGGTTGAAGGATTAAGGTTAAGGGTCTAATGTATAGGGAAAAGGGTTTACATTTGACATTTTAGAGTTGAGGGATTAGGGTTGAAGGTTTAGGGTATAGGATTGAGGGTATATGGTTGAGGGTTTAATGTGTAGGGTAGAGGGTAGAGGGTTTAAGGGTTTAAGGTTTTATGGTTTAAGGGTTGAGGGTTGATGGTATAGGGTTGAGGGTTTAATGTATAGGATAAAGAGTTGAGGGTTGAGGGTTGAGGGTTTAAGGGTTGCAGGTTGAGAGATTACGAATAGGTATTAGGGTTGAGGGTTGAGGGATTAGGGTTTAAGGTATAGTGTTGAGGGTTTAAGGGTTGAGGATTGGGGTTTGAGGGTTCTGATTTATGATTTATGGTTTAAGTTTGACCGTTTAAGGTTGAGGAGTTTAGGGTTGAAGGGTTTAGGGTTTAGGGTTGAGGTTGAGGGATTAAGGATTAGGGTTGAGGGTTTAATGTATGGGGCTGAGTGGGTTAAGGGTTGAGGGGTTGAGGGGTTTTAAGGGTTGAGGTTGAGGGATTAGAGTTTAAGGGTTGGGAGTTTGAGGATTAGGGGTTTGAGTATAGGGTTGAGATTAGGGTTGAGGTTTTAATGTATAGGGTATAGGGTTTGAAGTTGAGGGTTCGAGAGTTGAGGATTTATGTTTTACAGAGTTTAGGGTTTAGCGTTGGGGTTATGGGTTAGGAATGAGGGGTTTTAAGAGTTGAGGGTTGAGGTTTAAGAATTCGAGGGTGAGAGTTGAGGTTGAGGTTGATGGTTTACACACACTAGAGGTTGAGGGGTTGAGTTTAGGGTTTAAGGTTTGAGGTTTAAAGGTTGAGGGGTTTAAGGGTTGAGGGTTTGGGAGCTAGGGTTGATGGATTAAGGTTTAAGGTATAGAGTTGAGGGATTAGGTTTGAGGAGGGTTTAATGTATGGGGTAGAGGGTAGAGGGTTTAAGGCTTTAGGGTTTAAGGTTTAAGGTTAAGGGTAGAGGATTGAGGGTATAGGGTTGAGGGTCCAATGTATAGAGTAGAGGGTATAGAGGTAGAGGGATTAGGGGTTAAGGGTTGAGGGTAGAGGGTAGAGGGTTGGGGATTATGGTTTAAGGTATGGGGTTGAGAGTTAGAGTTGAGGTTTAATAAATGGGGTAGAAGGTTGAGGGAGGTTGAGGGTTGAGGGGTTTAAGTGTTGGGTTTGAGATTAGGTTTTAAGGGTTGGGGGTTGAGGGATTAGGGTTTAAGGTATAGAGGTTGAGGGATTATGGTTGATGGTGTAATGTATAGGGTAGATGGATGAGGGTTGAGAGTTTCAGGGTTGAAGGTTTAAGGTTTGAGGGTTGAGGGTTAAGTTTTGAGGGTTGAGGGTTGAGGGATTGGGGTTTAAGGGTTGAGGGTTGAGGGTTGAGGGATTACGGTTTAAGGTATATGGTTGAGGGTTGAGGATTTAAGGGTTGAGGGTTGAGGTTGAGGGTTTAAGGGTTGAGGGTTGAGGTTGAGGGTTGAGGTTGGAGGTTGAGGGGGTTGAGGTTGGGGAGTTGAGGTTTAATGTATGGGTGGGGGTAGGGTGGGAGGGGTAGGATGGGGTTAGGTTTGGTGATGGATTAGGATTAGGGTTTAAGGTATAAGGTTGAGGGATTAGAGTTGAGGGTTTAATGTATAGGGTAGATGGTTAAGGGTTTAGGGTTGAGGGTTTAAGGGTTTAAGGGTTTAAGGTTCATGGGTTAAGGGTTGAGGGTTTAAGGGTTGAGTGTTGAGGGTTTAGGGATAGGGATTAGGGTTAAGAGTTGAGGGATTAGGGTTTAAGGTATATGGTTTAGGTTTGAGGGTTTAGGGTTGAGAATTTAAGGGTTAAGGGTTGAGGGTTTAAGTGTTGAGGGTATAGGGTTTAGGGTTTAAAGGTAGAGGGTTTAAGGGTTGAGGGTTTAAGGGTTTAGGTTTTAATGGTTGAGGGTTGGGGGATTATGGTTTAAGGTACAGGGTTTAGGGATTAGGGTTGAGGGTTTAATGTATAGGGTTGAGGGTTGACAGTTTAAGGGTTGAGGCTTGAGGTATTAGGGTTTAAGGGTTGAGGCTTGATGGGTTAGGGTTAAAGGTATATGTTTGAGAGGTTAGGGTTGAAGGTTTAATTCATAGGGTAGAGGGTTTAAGGGTTGAGGGTTGAGGGTTGAGGGTTGATGGTTTACGGGTTTATGGTTTAAGGGTTGATGGTTGAGTGTTTAAGGGTTGAGGGTTGAGGGTTTAGGGATAGGTATTAGGGGTGAGGGTTGAGGGATTATGGTTTAAGGGTTTAGAGTTGAGGGATTAGGGTTTAAGGTATAGGGTTGAGGGTTAAGGGTTTAAGGGTTAAGGGTTGAGGGATGAGGGTTTAGGGTTTAAGGGTTGAGGGATGAGGGTTTAGGGTTTAAGGGTTGAGGATTTAGGGTTTAAGTGTTGAGGGTTAAGGGATTAAGGTTTAATGTATAGGTTTGAGGGATTAAGGTTGAGGATTTAATGTATAGGGTAGTGATTAGAGGGTTGAGGATTGATGGTTTAAGGGTTGAGGATTGAGGGATTAGGGTTTAAGGTATAGGGTTTAGGGTTTAGGGTTTGAGGGTCTAATGTATAGGGTAGAGGGTTGAGGGTTTATGGGTTGAGGGATTAGGGTTTAAGGGTTGATGGATTAGGGTTTAAGGTATAGGGTTGAGGGTTGAGGGTTGAGGGTTTAAGGGTTGAGGGTTGGGGGATTATGGTTTAAGGGTTGATAGTTTAAGGGTTGTGGGTTGATGGATTCGGGTTTAAGGTATAGGTTTAAGGGCTTAGGATTGATTATTTAATGTTGAGGGTTGAGGGTTGAGGGTTGAGGGTTAATAGTTTAAGGGTTTAGGGTTTAAGGGTTGAGGGTTGAGGTTTAAGGGTTGATGGTTTAAGGTTTGAGGGTTTAGGGACATGGATTAGGTTTGATGGTTGAGGGATTAGGGTTTAAGGTTCTAGGGTTGAGGGATTAGGGTCTAAGGTATAGGGTTGAGGGTTGAGGGTTTAAGGGTTTAAGGGTTAAGTGTTGAGGGTTAAGAGTTGAAGGTTGAGGGTTTAGGGTTTAAGGGTTGAGGGTATAGGGTTTAAGGTATAGGGTTGAGGGATTAGGGTTGAGGGTTTAATGTATAGGGTAGGGATTGAGGGGTTGATGGTTGAGGGTTGAGGGGTTTAAGGGTTGAGGTGTGGGGATTAGGTTTAAGAGTTGAGGGATTAAGGTTTGAGGGTTGAGGGATTAGGGATTAAGGTATATGGTTGAGGGGTTTAATGTATAGGTAGATGGTTTAAGGGTTGAGGTTTTATGGTTTGAGGGTTGGAGTTTGAGGGTTGAAGGTTTTAAGGTTTAAGGGTTTAAGGGTTGAGGGGGCTAGGACAAGTGTTGAGGGATGAGGGATTAGGGTTGAGGTTGGGGATTAGGGTTTAAGGGTTGAGTGTTGAGGGATTAGGGTTTAAGATATAGGGTTGACGGTTGAGGTTTGAGGGTTCAAGGGTTGAGGGTTGAGAGTTGACAGTTTAGGGCTTAGGGTTTAGGGTTTAAGGGTTGAGGGTTTAGGATTTAAGGGTTGATGATTAAGGAATTAGGGTTTAAGGTATAGTATTGACATATTTGACAGATTAGGGTTAAGGGTTTAATGTATAGGGTAGAGGGTTGATAGTTGAGGATTTAAGGGTTGAGGGTTGATGGATTAAGGTTTGAGGGTTGAGGGTTTAAGGGTTGAGGGTTGAGGGATTATGGTTTAAGGTATAAGTTTGAGTATCAAGGTTGAGGGTTTAATGTATAACGTAGAGTGCTTAAGGGTTGAGGTTTTAAGGGTTGAGGGTTGAGGGTTAAAGGTTGATGGTTTAAGGGTTGAGGGTGTAGAGGAGGGGAACCAAATGCTTAGGACCTCGGGTCATGGGAGGGCTTAGAATGATCAACTACCCTGATCTACCTCAAGCTGGGTGGAGGATTGAGGGAATTTGTAAGATGTTTAAGGGTAGAGAATGAAGAGAACTCTTAGTTCTTCTATCCTTCTACTAACTCGAGAGTTATGTTTAGGCTAAACAAGTAGGTTTCTAGAACCTAGAATATAACTCTATCAACTCTCTGCCAGAGGAAAACAACACACAATAGGGATGACATCACGATGCACTAGCATCTCACAGGTGCACTATCGTCTGTATGGACATAATAAAAAAAGACCTACTTATAGCTTAGCTAAAGAAGTTTACCATGATGATGCAAATATAAAATAACAAAGGAAATGATTTAGAAATGACAAGAATGGAAAAGGTAAGAATTCAACTCACGATAGGTCCAATTCTCCAACAAGCTCCATGCGAATGAAGTACATACACACAATAGAGTGGGGAAAAGTGTTAGTGTTGTTTCAAGGCTTGCCGTAGTCAAACCCTCATTTTGGTGTTTCCACCTTCATGGATAGCCAAATAGATGGAGAAATAGAAGTGTGATAAATAAATTAGGAAAAAGAGAATGTCAAACACTACGGAGAGCACTATACTACTCAAATCCAACAATGATGTGATAGTAAATGAATAATACCACCCTTAACCAAAGAAAATCAAGGCCAATGAGAGAGAAATGCAAGCTTACAATTGTGGAAAAGTTGATGTGGCCACAACGACACCGAAGTAAACCTTGCAAGACACTAAGTTGTAGCTTTTGTAGTAGATGTGAAGAATACTGTGATGTTGGAATGGAAGAGTTGATAGTGCAATGAGTATCCAAGAAGTTGCAAGAATATGCTCAAAAGTTGCCTAGAAGCATGAGAGTTGTCAACAATGTCAAGAATAATTAATGAGAAAAGAGAATAGTCACTTTTTAGGTGAATTTGGGAGAAAAAGAGTCATTCAAAGGTCAATTGGGAGGCATAGATACGTTACGCTTTGGCCCCAATGGTGAATGTAACGCCTCTATAGACTCTAGAAGTAGGAATTCTATTAGGATGATAGTGCGGCAAGTAAACATCCACATGTCACGCGTGCATCCTTTATAGAAATTCCCCCACTGAAACTACATACATGCACTAAGTCGATGGAGTATGGATGAAGGATGTGAAATTACATTATCGGGTTTGATTTTTCTAAGGTGAAGGGTGTAAAATGGGAACTTGCAATGGGGGTGCAAATTCAGGCCTATACATTTTTCCCCCACTTTAGTGAACATGAGTACCAATGAACTTTCGGTAAAGTGGGTCAAAAGAGTTTCAAGAAAATATAGTTGAACCGTTGAGGAAGCAGACCACAATCTGGCATGCTTGAAAGCACAGGGCAGGTAAATGGTTCCATGGGTACTCGGTCCTGAAGAGAGTTGAACAAAGTGCATTAGAGGCCTGCAGACCAATGGTGAATAGATCCCATAGGATGAAAGCACTTTATAGGTCCTTTGACTTACAAAGAAGGCACCCCCCAAGTGCTTAGTCCTGAAGGAAGCCAGATGTAAGAGGCTCCATATAGTTTGATTGAAAAGCATATTTACAGGGGCATGTGCAAAGCAACATGTTATCCATAGAAAAAACATGTTAGATATAAAAAAGAAGCCATGCAGGAAGACAAGCAAATAGTCACACAGATAGTCAACAATTGAAGGAAGAGATTTCAAAGTGGTCCCTCAGGAACCCTTCAAAAGAAAAGGGATCCACTCAAAGGACACACAATTTGAAAGCAATAGAAAAAGAAATAGGATTTTTTGCCAACAATTCTAGCATCAAGGATTCCTTCTGAAAAAATAATTTCATCAAGGAATTCAAAAGAATGAATGCTCCCTCATAAGGAAAAGTACAAATTCTATCTTACGAATATGAGATGTAAGAAAAATTCATCTAAGAATCCATGTCGAAGAATGCAATTTTTGAAAAATATTTTTAAAAAAGTAGATATTTTCATGAAGGGATTCTTGGCCACCAAATGTACCTTTTAAAAATAGAAGCAATATAATATCCCCCCTTAGGATGGTGCATGCAAAACACAAAGGAAAACAATATCCTAAGGAAAGAGAAGAGAAAAATTGATGTTATGGTCTACAATACATGATGAGATGCAATTGTAGTAATGTTGTTGCACATGCAAGGGACAACACATAGGAACCAAAACATCACGAATCAAGAAAAGAAGAGAGAAAGATAAAAAGAAAGGAGAAATCATGACATAATGAACAAGAGATAGGGGGATCTGATATTTTAGGGTCAAAGTTGCTGATAAATATAGATAGATAGATATAATAATATATAAATGAACTATCATCAACCCCCTACTATATCAAACCATGTGAAGGTCACGCGAAAAAAAAATGAAAATAAAAAATTGGGTCAACATGGAAGGGAGGCCTAAATGCCTTCAACACTTTGCATCATCCCTAATTGTCAAAAATCAATACATGACAGAGAAGAATGATGTGATAAATAGAAGAATTTTTACGACACTGTAATGACAAAAGATATCTCCCTTCACATTTTCACATCTAATTTGGGAATAATTAAAGTTAAAATGAACCTAATGTCACCTTGATCTAGTGTTGTAATGTGTTTTATGCATTCACATTGGGTTTAGGGCCCCTTTAAGCTAAATAAACCTAACTTTTCCTAATTTAGTGTTGTAAAGTGTATTCATTTACACCTTCACATTAAATTTAGGACCCTTGTAAACTAAATGGACCTAATGGTGCCTTATTTAGGGTATTTTAAAGTGTATCCTAACAATTTCACACTAATCTATGGTTTGATTAATTAATTGGGCTTATCTATGCCTTAATTGGCCCTATTTTGCATCCACAAGCCTTATTAAATGCATTTTTCTGGAGATAATCTTGACACATATCAAATAACCAATCATAATTTAGTGTTTTGGGTCATGTGTTACAGATTTAGTGGTATGGGACTCATACGCCACCTTGGGCATATGAGTCCCACCTAGGTCTTGGGACCTAATTTTGAATTTCACATTAAACATGACCTGTCTTGAAGTGTGTACCCCAGTTTTGAGCCATTGGGACTCATATGCCACCTTGGGAATATGAGTCCCATTCTAATCAAGACCTAATTTAAATTCAATTTTTTGTGGGATTTTATCTTCCTAGATTTGATGTTGGCTTGTAGTGTTGTAATTTCAAGAAATTTTGCTTGAATAAGTATAAATAAAAGGTTATTTCATCATTTCAACACCTAAGAAATCCTAGAACTTCATAAGAAATCAAGAGCACTTTCACAAGATTCCACAAGTACATTCAAGAGAATTTCAAGACCATTTAGAGGAAAATTTGAAGAAGATTATTGTAGCAATTCAAGATCCATTATCATGTCAAAGGAATAAAGCATCAAGCATGTTGTTGAGCTAGTGTTGTGATGTAGCATTCAAGATCCAAGTTAAGAATTTTTCCACATCTAATTCAAGATCAAGATCTACATTCTTCATGGCCACTTCATGTTATATTGTAGATTTACATTTCAAGACATCATTCAAGGTATCATTTTCATGTTTCATGTTTCACGTTTCATGTTCATGTTTCATTGTTTCATCACAAGGTTTAATTACCTAAATGGGGTTTGATCAAGGAAAACTCTTATTTCCTAACAAAACAACACTTTTATTTTTCTCTTTGTGTGATTGTGAGTTTATAGGTTGAAGAAAAAGTGGATTTGAAGCCTTCAAAATTATTAAGATTACAAAGTTGTAAAAGTTGCAAGAGTTATGAAAGGTTGTCAAGGCTCGCAAAAACTCAGATCTAGAGCAAGATATCCAACCTATCTACTTGAAACTAGTGGGAAAAGGCTTATTTAATCTATACTTAGAGGCTCATAAAGTTTCGCTTCAAAATTCTACTCTAGGGACACTTCACGACAAAATGGGACACTTTGCAATAGTCTAGGCATATGAGTCCTAGTACTATTTTTTTTTCCAGTCCTCAGCAAATCCAGAATAGTCATCAGGAGGTTCCAAACCCTTCCCATAAACCCTATACTGGGACTAAATCACCCAGTTTGGCATATGAGTCCTAGTGAGCATCAAAAGTAAAAATTCCAGGGTTTCAGATCTTGTTTTGACCTCATCTTTCTTCCAGGTGTGCCTCTGTTCATTCTCAGTTTCTTATCCTAATTTTTAGTTTCATTTCCTAGGTCATCTAGTTAGGTTTTGCATGTTGCATTCATTTCTTGACTTTCCAAGCCCATGCTTGGTGGTGAACTCCCCTTTAGCCTTTAATCAAACCCAAGGACATCCTTCTAGCAGATCTCTTTCCCACATTCCATCCTTGGATTGAGATCTCTAGGGTTTCCTTGAATGAAACTTGAAGAAAATTGGTCTAGGTCCCTAAACCCTAGTTTTTTTTCCACCTCCCAAAAGGTGGAACACCTATTTTCTTCATTTCATTTTGATGAACCTGGCATGAAAACAAAATGAAAATAAAAAATTGAGTCAACATGGAAGGGAGGCCTAAATTCCCCCAACACTTTGCATCGTCCCCAATTGTAAAAAATTAATACACGACAAAGAGAAGAATGATGTGATAAATAGAAAAAAAAATATGACACAAAAAAAACTCATGTATCCAAGCACCTACAAGGGTGACAAGGGTCTTCCAAGAACCCATAAAACAATCATGGGGGAACACAATACACACACACACAATCTAATCTATAGATAAAGAAGAGGCATCCCCAAGTCCTAATAAACCAAGAGGTCATTGTTCTCCCATTCTAGATTATCATAAGGAGAGTGCAGATGAGCCTACAAGGGAAGAATATCAAGAGGGGTACCCTCTGAACCTCTTACAACAAGAGCCAAGGAAGAATTCCCCTTGAGGTCCTCACTCAGTTCCTATGAGGTGAACGTCAGTGATCTCACAAAGATCGTCGATAGGGCCAAGAAATTGTCTATGGAGTTGAACCTGCACTTAATCAGAGTGCCATGTGTCAACTCAGTGGGTGATAGAGGCAAGACCCAAGATCCACTGCTAGCCTCACTAAATGATTTGGTAGAAATGATGAAATTTGAGGATTTCAGGGCTTCCTCTATCACTAAGACGGTGCAAGATAATGTAGAACCACCCTCTGAAGAAGGAAAACCCTTCTTTCAACCCCCATTACCAGTAGGGTCATCCTCCATATTTCATTTCATCGAAGGATGTGAGATCCCCATGAATGAAGCAGATGGCAAAGAGGAAGAGGAGAACATCGCAATGGACACCACCAAGGTGTTCGAAATGTCCATGGGTTTTAAAAAGGTTGGGATGTCTGGAAGGGACATCAGAAGGGGAGGCTTAGCCGAAGGAGCAATGAATACCTACACTCTCTTTGGGCGAGGATCATTCATGCTCCCAGGGGGTCCAAAAGAAAGATTGAGGCAAAGGGAACTAAGGCAGAAGGGGAAAGAGGGGAGGACACAACAGAAGATGCCAAAGTAGGAACTATCAGTTCCCCTTCCTTCTTCTACAAGGCGAACTTCTTAGTAGCTAGGGCCTTCCTTTGACACTTGCGCTCATGCACAAGGTGTTTTTTATGACTCTGGGAGCTAGAGGCTGAAACCTGAGAAGGGACATAAGACTCCTATTTAGCCATCAGATTATCCATCATAGCCATTTTTGATAGAGGGAAGGACTCCTGGATAGGAACAAGAGGAAGAGATGGAGATGAAGATGCAACAATAGTGGGGGGATCAGGCTCGAGTGCCTCAACAATGGGCCTTTTCCCATTCACTACCTTAGAGGTAGGAGCAATGGGAGGCCATGGAGGTCAAGAAATAGAAGATTCCCCATGGGGACCCTTCCCCTTACCATACAAAATGGGCTGAGGCATCGTGGGAAAGATATGAAGTTCAAAATATGAACACTTGGGCTTCTGCCAAGCGGGCACCATCGAACTCCCTAGAAAATGGATAGGAGAAAAAGTCGATGGTGCCACAGGAGGATGAGAGGAAGTAGCAATTAGGATAGAGAAATAAGAAGAAGAGAAGCCCTAAGAGTGGGAAGGCTTTCCCTTCCCCTTTCGAGAGGAAGAGGCAGCTTGCTACTGCATCACATGGTGGGTCATTTTTGGCTGCCCCTTGCCCTTGGTTTTGTACTTAACATAGTTTCAATAATGTTGGTTTGTTCTAGGAGGAAGCAGACCAATTGGGATAGGACAAAAATGATTCAAGTAATATCCCACACAATATACCAAAGGTTGATACCCAGTGTCATGCATGACACAAATGACACCTTTGTGAGAGAACTTGAGACATTTGTGAATAACGGAAGTGATTTCATTCATGGAATCTAGCCAAGGGATTCCCAACTTCACCTTGAATAGTTCAGAATCCAAAATGACATTGAAAGTAGTATCTATAGCCCTAGGTCCCACTAAGACAGAAAGGGTTATGGAACCATATGGGGTGAGAGAAAGATCATCATGAGTACATATAGTAGTTTTTATTTTCTCATATTCCTCCTTTTGTAACGAATCTAGCCACAAAGTCTCCTTCGTAATAACATTCACTTGATTCATAGGGTTGACTAAAACCCTTGTCACAATGTTTCCATTGAGGTGAGTGGGAATATATAGGTGAGAGGCTTTGTTATTCATGGGTAAGTCTTGCGAGGTGAAAGTCACATATGGTGAGCCAATTGTAGGTTGAGGGCAAGGACTAGGAGTAAATGAGATCACATTTATATATGCGGAGGCCTTAGGAGAAGCATCAAAAGGATCAATAATTAAGTTCGTAGAGTGAGATGAAAATAGGTCCGTATAAATTTGCAACTTGCTATTTTCCTTATCCATTGACTTATTTGCATTTTTATTCTTACCATCGAGATGGATGGTACCATCATCAATGCAATCTTGTATATCATGGTGTAGGTGCATGCAATGTTCAGTATCATGCTTGTGGACATACTGGTACTAGAAAAATACATTTCCATCATACCAGTTGGGATAAGGCTCTCTCAAAGGTCGAGGATCTTCTAATGTTGTAATCTTATCCTTTAATAGCTTTTGCAAAATAGAAGAATAAAACTTAGATAATTTCATAAATTGTCTATTGCACTTGAGGCCTCAATCATTAGTCATAACGACTACATTTGCAATAGGTGTCCCTTTTCCTGAAATGGAAATTATAGATCTTGCTTTGGGATGAGAGTGCGAGGACGATCCCCTGAATTGAGCAACCATCTATTGGTACTCTTGCAATGCAACACATAGATGTGTGAAAGAAGGGTATTTCATCAAGGAAAATTTCTCCTACCAAGTTCACTGTAGGTTACCAATGAATACCTTTTGCACATCTGAGTTAGGCAATTGGAATGAGATTTGTGAAAAGAGCGCTTAGTATTGCATGATGAAATCAGTAATCTTCTCATGCTCTCCCTACTTACATTGGATGAGATCCGAGAAGGTCATCTTTGGACCAATGTTAGCTTGGAATTACCAGAGAAACTGATTTACAAGCTGGTCAAATGAGAATATATAATTGTTAGGCAAGGAACAATACTGCTCAAGTGTTGTATCCTTGAGAGATCGACGAAAGAGTTTTTCCATCAAAGCATTGTGGTGAAATAAATTCATGCACATTGCATTAAAAGTTGACACGTCTATCTGGGGATCTCCTTAACTACCATACTTTTCAAACTTAAGAATTTCCATCCCTAGGGGGAATGGAGTGTTCAAAATTTTCATTGACAAAGGGCTATGTTGGAAGAAGGGTTGAAACATGGGTTGGGCAAAGGCCTAAGATAGATTCGCTAATTGGTTTTTCATCTGACCCATATTCTATAGAAGATAATTTAGAATAGGGTCAAAGGATGACAAAGGACCAATGGAACCTCCACCAGAACCACCTCCATAACCATCGCTTTGACCTCCGTTGGAACCAATGCTAAGGCCACCACTGTGGCCTTTATCGGAGTCACCACCATAGCCACTGTCATAACCACCACTCGACCCACCACCAGAGCCACCACTAGAGCCACCATTAGAACCACCAGCCCCCATTCCACCATAAATTCTATTGCCAAAAGAAGGGTTTCCCCTAGGAGGAATAAATTCAAACACTAGAGGTATCCTACTTTCTTTGATAGTAGGGTGGATCATGTTGGAAATATGTGCCTCAATCATCACAGGCTGAAACCTCTACTGGAGCCAAGTCGGTGTGACAACTCTTATGTCTAGCCGACTAGCAACTCTAATCTTGTTGTATTGTTCAGGTCGCTGTGACCTCAGAGGAGTCTCACCGAATGGTTACACTTTGAAGTCTATCGCTATGACAAGAAGCATTCGGGGTGACTTCTTACCAACCGTGGAGATCGTTTGGCCGACAAGCCATTCAATCGCTCATCATTGAGATCCTTGGCTAAAAGGTTTTGTTCGGGAAGAAGTCTGGGCAATGTGTTTAAGTCTCGCTGACAGTGTGTTTTATGTTGGAGCCTTCGGGGTAAGTCTTGGAGTTTGGCATAATGTCTTGGCGAAGGTGATAGGTCTTGCCGATAGTTGTATGTTTTCAGTGTAACCTAATGTTGCTTGATGAAACCTCTTGGCGAGCGGTATGTTTTTCCGACTATTCTTTGGAGCTCGGTATAACATACGACTTCGGTATAACCCGTGGTGACTCGGTATGATGTCTCGGCCAAAGCCGATTGTCTGGCCGATGAGAACACTCACATCAATGTGACTTGTGGAGCTTTGGTATGACGTCTCAGTGAAAGTGATATGTCTTGGTGACATGGCGAAAGCTGAGTGATAGTCTCCTAAACTCGGTGTAACAAAAGAAGGCTCGTTGAGATGTCTTGGCAAGAGCGATAGTCTTTCCGAAAGGAAAACTAAAGCCGATACAAGTTGTAAGCTCTATGAAACATCCTGGCGATAACGATAACTCTTGGCGACATCGATATGAAGCTTTTGGGCATCGAGGAGACACTGATAGTGTCTCATCGAGATGCCAACAAAGCGTGAATATCTTTTGACTGTTTGACCGTCCTATGTGGAGTCTCGTGGACCAATAGGAGAAGCCGAATCTAAACAGTTGGAAGATTGTTCATTGTGATGGTTCTATGAGGAAGCTCGACCGACATGGAATGACATGGATATACTTTGTGATTGCAAATTGTGATTGGTTGGTTGGATCAACAGATTGCTGAGTGATTGAATTAGTAAATGTAATCTAATCTGTAATGACTATAACTTGAAGGTTCCTGTACAAAGATTTTTCATGGTGAATGTTGTTGTAAACAGACACCAGAAAGATAAGTCTGACATTTGTATGTAATCTCCATTACTGTAATACAAAGTGATTTCTCTTGGTGTGGTGGGTTTTTCTCCCGTAAGGGTTTTCCCACGTATATTTGGTGTTCATGTGTGATTGTCAAATACTCTGTTTCTATTATTTACTTCATAGTGCATCTTAGTTGAACTGTAATTGAAAAATTAAAAGTATATCTACATTCTTCTCTGAGGTATTGATGTTAGGAGAATTGTTTCCGCATCTGATTTTCCTTACAAGTGGTATCAGAGCCTGGCTATTTGTGTTATCCTTGTGGGTACGTTGGGTTTTTTGAGTCAATTATGTTTAGTGGGAGTCTTGTAGAGTTTGTTATTTCTGCTTATAGGTTGAGATGGCTAGCACGTCTGGAAAGTTTGAAATAGAGAAGTTCAACGGCAGTAACTTTGAGTTGTGGAAACTCAAGATGGAGGATCTTCTAGTTGATCGTGATCTGTGGCTTGCAATGTTTGGAACTAAACCTACATGCATGAAGCAAGAAGATTAGGACCTTGCAGATAGGAAATCTAAGGGGCTGATAAGGCTCTATTTGGAAGACTCAGTGCTTCTGAATGTGCATGAGGAGAAGACTTCCTCTTCTTTGTGGAAGACACTGGCGTCTATTTATCAGGGGAAGTCCTTGGTGAATGAACTATTCCTAAGGAAGAAGCTATATTCTTTGAGAATGCAGGAAGGAGGGTCTGTGGCTAATCATTTGAACACATTTAATATGTTGCTTGCTCAATTAACTTATTTTGGTGTGAAGACTGAAGAAGAGGATCGTTGTATGCTATTATTGTGTTCTTTTCCAGACTCATGGGATCATCTAGTGATGGCTATTGGGAGTACAACATCCAGCTTCAAGATGGAAGATGTTGTTGGTTCTTTGCTGTCAGAAGAAATGAGAAGGAAATCTTCTGAGATGGCGAAGGAGGCCCTTGCTGTTAGAGGAAGGTCAAAGGAGAAAGGCAAGAAGAAGGACAAGAAGTCCAAATCGAAATAAGAGGGGAGATCAAAGTCTCCTGGAAAGAAGTCCAAGGTGAAGTGTTGGAATTGTGGGCAACCTGGTCATGTCCAAAAGGATTGTAAAGAGGAGAAAAATAAGAAGAAGGGATCTTCCGATAATGGTTCTTCTCATAGTGATGGTGACACCTTCATTGCAGCCTTGGCTACTCAGGCATTAGATGATGTCTGGCTGATTGATTCTGGAGCATCTTTCCACATGACATCTCATAGAGAATGGTTCATGAAGTATGAAGAATACGATGGTGGAAAGGTGTACTTGGAAAGTGATTCAACTTTGGAGATAGTTGGCAGTTGAAGATTCATAATACAATTCTCTAATGGAAGAGTGAAGGGAATCAATAATGTAATGCATATACCAGGTTTGGCTCAAAACTTACTTTTTGTAAGTATGTTGAATGATATTGGAGTACAAGTCATGTTCTCTGGAAATGGTTGCAAGATGACTAGAGGTTCAATGGTGCTGGCTAGAGGTGCTCGAATTGGTACCCTATACAAGCTGGATGCACAGGCTGTTCAATGTAACAGTGTCTCCGTAAAGTCACTGAAAGTTGCTCATGGAGATAAAGAGGGAAATATCCCTAATTATGTAAACTCTATGGAAGTAAAACTTCCAGCAGAGAAGACTATGCTCTGGCATCATAGGTTATGCCATATAGGAGAAAAAGGTTTAAAAACCTTGAAGAATAAAAACCTGGTTGAGGTGCTTGAAGACTGTAATCTCAAATTTGAATTCTGTGAGCATTGTATATATGGAAAGCAACACCGTGTTTCTTTTTATTCCAGTCCTCATAAATCTTCTGGTTTGCTAGATTATATTCATTCGGATGTATTTGGTCCAGTGGATGTTCCTTCTTCTTTGTCTAAGTCAAGATACTATGTGTCGTTTATTGATGATTACTCAAGAAGAGCATTTGTATATTTTCTAAAAAGTAAATCAGAAGTATTCAGTCGATGTAAAGAATTTAAAAATCTTGTTGAAAATTAGACTGGTAGAAAAATAAAATGCTTAAGGACTGATAATGGTGGTGAATTCTGTTCTGATGAATTTGAAAGATACTGTAAAGACCATGGAATTAAAAGACATAAGACTACACCTTATACTCCACAGTAGAATGGAGTTGCATAAAGATTCAATAGGACAGTAATGGAGAGACCACGAAGTATGCTCAGTAGTGCTGGCTTGGAGGAGAAATTTTGGGCTGAAGTTGTATCTACTACATGTTACCTAATAAATCGTTCTCCAAATTCTACTGTTGTTGAGAAAAAACCTTTGGAAGCGTGGTCTGGTAAGAAGCCCTCTCTTAGACATGTTTGTATTTTTGGCTGTGAGGCATATGCTCATGTGCCAGATGTGAAAAGATCTAAATTGGAGAACAAGGCTATCAAATGTATTTTTATTGGGTATAGTGTTGTCATAAAAGGATACAAGCTTTGGAATCTTGATACAGAGAAGGTTGTATACAACAAAAGTGTAATATTTCGTGAGCTGAAACCTTCCACTTTGGATCTATAGTCAGAGACAAAGTCAGAAAACAATAAGGATGTAGCATTAATTCCTCCTACACCAGAGAAAGAGGAATTGAAAATTCAAAATGTACCTAAAACTGAGGAGAGCTCAAGTAGTTCTGAAAGTTCTGAAGAAGAAGAACCTCGGCCTCAGCCTCAGCAAGTGAGGAAGTCAACCCATGAAAAAAAACAACCAGATAGGTATGGGTTCTCTTTGATTGATTCTACTTGTGCCTATGCTTTAATTTCTAGCACTGATGAGCCTAGGACTGTGAAAGAGGCATTTAGAATGTCTGATTTAGACTATTGGTTGGAAGCCATGAATGAAGAGATGGCATAATTAGAAAAGAATGAAACCTGGAGTCTGGTGCCTTTGCCTAAAGGAAGAAAGGCTGTTGGCTACAAATGGGTATTTAAGAAGAAGATTGGTCTGGATGGTAGTGTATTTAAGTACAAGGCAAGACTGGTTGCAAAGGGTTATTCCGAGGTAGAGGGAATTGATTATGGGGAAATATTTTCTCCTGTAGCAAAGCTGACATCTATCAGATTTCTTTTGTCACTTGCAGCAGCGTATGACTTAGAGGTCGAACAGATGGATGTGAAGACAAAATTTCTTCATGGTGATCTTGAAGAAGAAATCTATATGTCCCAGCCTGAGCACTTTGTTGAGAAAGGTAAAGAAAAATTGGTATGCAAATTAAAAAAGTCTCTATATGGGTTAAAGCAGTCACCTAGAATGTGGTACCAAAAATTTGATACTTTTGTATTGTCTTTGGGATTTGTGGGATCAAAATCTCATCACTGCGTATATTATAAAGATGAAAGTGATCAAGTACTTGTTATTGCTCTCTATGTTGATGATATGTTGTTCATAGGCAATAGTAAGCTAATGATTTATGATCTTAAGTCTTAGTTGTCTGCTAAGTTCGAAATGAAAGATCTTGGTGTAGCAAGGTATATTCTGGGGATGGGGATAACTAGGGACAGGAAGAATAGAAAACTATGGCTCAGTCAGAGTAAGTATATCAGGACTGTTCTTGAGAGATTTTGTATGAATGATTGCAAACAGCTAGTGGTTCCAGTCATGCAGGGAACGAAACTATCTGTTGAGGAATGTCCAAAATCTCATTCTGAGATAGAGGACATGACCAGTGTACCCTATGCTAGTGCGGTTGGCAGTCTCATGTATGCAATGGTCTGTACAAGGCCAAACATTGCCCAAGCAGTGGGAGTTCTTAGTCGATTTATGGAAAATACTAGAAGGATACATTGGGATGCTGTGAAGAGAGTGTTTAGGTATTTGAAGGGAACTTCAAATTTTGCTTTGTGTTACCATGGGAACTTGGTTGAATCACAGAGGACTCTCAGCATTCATGGATATGTAGATTCTAATTGGGCAGGGGACATTGACAACAGGAGGTCCACCAGTGGATACATTTTCATGTTGAATGGTGGTGCAGTGAGTTGGATGAGCAAGCGATAGGATGTAGTCGCTTTGTCCACTACGGAGGCTGAATACATGGCAGCTACTCATGCTTGTAAAGAAGCAGTTTGGTTGAAACGTTTGTGTTCTAATATTGGTTTTGATGCAGGGGAAATAACTATTTTTTGTGACAGTCAGAGTGCAATTTTTCTGGCAAAGAATCCTACTTTCCATGCCAGGACAAAACATATTGATGTACAGTACCACTTTGTACGAGATATGGTGGAGGATGGAAAGGTTAGTTTGGAAAAAGTTGATACTCTGGAGAATGTTGCAGATTCATTGATGAAGCCAATGAGCACATAAAAGTTTAGGTGGTGTGCTAGTTCGATGGGCCTTAGTGCCCATGATTTTCAGTAAGTTTTGTTGTAGTCTGGAGGTGCCTATGTGATCTTCATCAACTGGGAGATTGTTGGAAATATGTGCCTCAATCATCATAGGCTGAAACCTCTGTTGGAGCCAAGTCGGTGTGACAGCTCTTATGTCTGGCCGACTAGCAGCTCTAATCTTGTATTGTTCAGGTCGTTGTGACCTCAGAGGAGTCTCACTGAACGGTTACACTTTGAAGTCTATCGCTGTGACAAGAAGCATTCGGGGTGACTTCTTACCGACCGTGGAGATCGTTTGGCTGACAGGCCATTCAATCGCTCGTCATTGAGATCCTTGGTCGAAAGGTTTTGTTCGGGAAGAATTCTAGGCGATGTGTTTAAGTCTCACCGACAGTGTGTTTTACGTTGGAGCCTTCGGGGTAAGTCTTGGAGTTTGGCATAATGTCTTGGCAAAGGTGATAGGTCTTGCCGATAGTTGTATGCTTTCGATATAACCTAATGTTGCTCGATGAAACATCTTGGCGAGTGGTATGTCTTACCGACTATTCTTTGGAGCTTGGTATAACATACGACTTCGGTATAACCCGTGGTGACTCGGTATGATGTCTCGGCGAAAGTCGATTGTCTGGCTGATGAGAACACTCACGTTAATGTGACATGTGGAGCTTCGGTATGGCATCTCAGCGAAAGTGATATGTCTTGGCGACATGGCGAAAGGTGAGTGATAGTCTCTTGAACTTGGTGTAACAAAAGAAGGCTTGTTGAGATGTCTTGGCGAGAGCGATAGTCTTGCTGAAAGGAAAACTGAAGCCGATACAAGTTGTAAGCTCTGTGAAACATCCTGGCGATAACGATAACTCTTGGCGACATCGATATGAAGCTTTTGGGCATCGGGGAGACACTGATAGTGTCTCACCAAGATTCCAACAAAGTGTGAATCTCTTTTGACCATTTGACCGTCCTATGTGGAGTCTCGTGGACCAATAGGAGAAGCCGAATCTGAACAGTTGGAAGATTGTTCATTGTGATGGTTCTATGAGGAAGCTCGACGAACATGGAACGACATGGATATACTCTGTGATTGTAGATTGTGATTGGTTGGTTGGATCGACGGATTGCTGAGTGATTGAATCAGTAAATTTAATCTAATCTGTAATGACTGTAACTTGAAGGTTCCTGTACAAAGATTGTTCATGGTGAATGCTGCTATAAACAGACACTAGAAAGATAAGTCTGACATTTGTATGTAATCTCCATTACTGTAATACAAAGTGATTTCTCTTGGTGTGGTGGGTTTTTCTCCTGTAAGTGTTTTCCCACGTATATTTGGTGTTCATGTGTGATTGTCAAATACTATGTTTCTGTTATTTACTTCATAGTGCATCTTAGTTGAACTGTAATTGAAAAATTAAAAGTATATCTACATTCTTCTCTGAGGTATTGACATTAGGAGAATTGTTTCCGCATCTGATTTTCCTTACAGATCAAGAGCAAAGATGTTAACGAAAGGGCTTGTTTCAATCATGCATACCGATGTCATGGGAATCAAGACACTAATATATCTTTCATAGGCATCGTGGTCATGACTTCGAGTGATGCTTGATCAAGGGTTGTAAGAGGGGAAATATGTTTGCACATAATGCCACAGAGAAACCGTATGCCATTCCAATATTTTCCTAACATATATCTAATCTCATTAGCGACCCTTGCAGGCCTAGCCATGCTCTAATCTCTCTCCAAGTGAGTTGCAAGATCTAATAGAATCCTATCCAATCCCATAAGATGCTCTTTAGGAATAGGGACAAATTCATTCTCATCCAGAGGTGGAGGTGAAGGGGAAGCAGGAGGTGTAGAGGCATGAGTGGTTTTATCAAAGAAAATTGTCTCTACCACTGATACCATCTCTTGGGAGGAAAGAACCAGAGTGACCCTCATATAGTCCATCTCCACGTGCTGCATGCTCCTTCTAACTACATGATCAGAGGTAGTATATTGAGTTGTGAAGCTCATAAATCTTCACAACATTCAAGCTCACAACCCACACACACACGTAGAAGAGAACCTCAACACAAAGAAACCGATATCACAAGGTTCATGTTGGGTTCACCAAAATGTAGAGGAGGGGGACTGAACGCTTAGGACCCTAGGTCATAGGAGAGCCTAGAACGATAAGCTACCCTAATCTACCTCAAGTTGGGTGGAGGATTGAGGGAAGTTGTAAGATGTTCAAGGGTAGAGAATGAATATAACTCTCAGTGCTTCTATCCTTCTACTAACCTTAGAGTTATGTTTGGACTAAACAAGTAGGTTTCTAGAACCCAGACTGTAACTCTGTCAAATCTTTGCTAGAGGACAACAATATGCAAGAAGGATGATAGTATGGCATGCTGGCATATCAAAAGTGTGTTGTTGTCTGTATGGACAAATATTGAAAAAATTACAGAAGGAATAGCAGAAGACCTACTAATAACTTAGCTAAATAATTTTACCATGATGATGCAAACATAAAATAACAAAAGGAAATTCTTTAGAAATGAAAAGAATGGAAAAGGTAAGAATTAAACTCACAATAGGTCTAGTTCTCTAGCAAGCTCCATGTGTATGAAGTACCTACACAAAGCAGAGTGGGGAAAATGTTGGGGCTTTTTCGAGGCTTGTCATAGTCAAACCCCTATTTTAGTGTTTCCACCTCCACAGACAACCAAATAGATAGAGAAATAGAATTTTGATAAAGAAAATATGAAAAAAGATAATGTCAAACACTATGAAGAGAACTATGCTACTCCAATCCAACAACAATGTGATAGTAAATGAATAATACCACCCTCGACCAAAGGCACTCAAGGCCAATGAGAGACAATGCAAGATTACAATCATGGAATAGTCGACATGGTCGCAACGACATCGAAGAAAGTCTCACAAGACACCAAGTTACAACTTTTGTGGTAGATGTGAAGAATGTTGTGATATTGGAATGGAAGAGTTGATAGTATGACAAGTAGCCAAGAAGTTGCAAGAATATACTTAAGAGTTTCCTAGAAGCATGAGAATTGTCAAGAAAGTCAACAAGAATTATTGAGAAGAGAGAATAGTCATTTTTTAGGTGAATTTGGGAGGGAAAGATCCATTCAAAGGTTAGTTGGGAGGCTTAGATATGTTACGCTTCATCCCTAATGGTGAATGTAATGCCTCTATAGACTCCAAAAGCAAGAATCCTGTTAGGACGACATTGTGCCGAACAGACGTTCATGCCCCACATGTGCATCCCTGACATATTTTCCCCCACCGACACTATAGACAGGTGCTAGGTGGATAGAGTACAAACAAAGGATGTGAAATTACATTGTCGGGTTTGATTTTTCTAAGGTGAAGGGTGTAAAATGGGAACTTGCAAGGGGGGTACAAATTCACGCCTATACAGAGGGTTGAGGTTTTAGGGATAGGGATTAGGGTTGAGGGTTGAGGGATTAGGGTTTAAGGGTTGAGGGTTAAGGTATTAGAATTTAAGGTATAGGTTTGAGGGTTGAGGGTTGAGGGTTGAGGGTCTAAGGGTTTAGAGTTGAGGGTTGAGGGTTTAAGGATTTAAGGGTTGAGGGTTTACCTAAGGGTTTATGGTTTTAGTGTTGAGGGTTTAAGGGTTGAGGGTTGAGGGTTAAGGGTTGAGGGTTTAGGGGTTGAGGGTTGAGGGTTTAGGGATAGGGATTATGGTTGAGAGTTGAGGTATTAGGGTTTAAGGGTTGAGGGTTTGGGGATTAGGGTTTCAGGTATAGGTTTGAGGGTTTAAGGGTTGAGGGTTGAGGGTTTATGGTTTAAGTTTAAGGGTTGAGGGTTTAAGGGTTGATGGTTCAAGGGTTAAGGGTTTACGGTTTAAGGGTTGAGGTTTAAGGGATTAGGGTTTAATTTGTAGGGTTAAGGGTTTAATGTATAAGGTAGAGGGTTGAGGGTTGAGGGTTGAAGGGTCTAGGGTTGAGGGATGAGGGTTTAAGGGTTGAGGGTTGAGGGATTAGGGTTGAGGGTTTAATGTATAGGGTAGAGGGTTGAGGGTGTAGGGTTTAAGGTTGAGGGTTTGGGGTTTAAGGGTTGAGGGTTGAGGGATTAAGGCTTTAAGGGGGTAGGTTTTAAGGTTTGAGGTTTGAGGGATGAGGGTTTAGGGTTGAGGGATGAGGGTTTGGGTTTAAGTTATAGGGTTGAGGGATTAGGGTTGAGGGTCTAATGTATAGGGTAGAGGGCTTACAGTTGATGGTATAGGGTTGAGGGATTAGGGTTGAGGGTTGAGGGTTGAGGGTTGAGTGTTTAGAGTTGACGGATTAGGGTTGAGTGTTGAAGGTTTAGGGTTTACAGTATAGGGTGTATGGATTAGGGTTGAGGGTCTAATGTATAGGGTAGAGGGTTTAAATTTGAGTGTTCAGGGATGAGGGTTTAATGTATAGGGTTAAGGGATTAGGGTTGAGGGTTTAATGTATATAGGGTAGAGGATTGAGGGTATAAGACATAGGGTGAAGTGTTGAGAGTGTATGGTTAAGTGTATAGAGTATAGGAATGTTGCATTGAATGGAAACACACACACAAAGGGTCATGTCATGTACAATGACACATATGAAATATAACAAGGGAATTATGGGGAAATTTTATATCACACACAAAACGACACATACATAGCACTTTCAATGTGTCATCATTGCTTAAGAAAGGTCTCATAGATATACCTCAACCTAACCCCCTACATAGACATGATAATGTTCAAGAAACATTAACAAATTCATCAAATCCAAAACATGAGCACACTTTGGAAAAGTTAAGGTTTTGCATCATTTAGTGTAAACATCTGTGATCCAGGCCCACATGCTCTATTATTCTCCTAATTTTGTGTGTTATTTGACAAAAAAAATGTTTTTTCATGCTGTTAGAGAAAGCACATGCAATTTTTAAGAATTCCACCACCTTTTTATTGTTTTCCAACTTAGGAATGAGGAAATAATAGAGTTTTTGGAACAAATTTGATTATATGAAATCAAATTTTCATGTTTGTAGTGTTGCAAAGTTAATTATGATTTTATTGTTATAATTTCATATTATAGAATGGTTAATTCTATATTTTTTAGTAATTCTATTAGATTTATATAGAATTGAATGTTTTTTATTTGTTAAGTAGGGGAAGGGCCTTGATCTCATGGTACAAAGTCAGAACAACAAACAAAGAAACAAACTGGGAAAATAACACTAGTCACCACCAGGCATAAAGGCACGCAGGCCAATAAACCAGACTTGCACCCAAAAAACCATTATCAGCATAATAAAAAATAGAATACCCATATTAATCCCCAAAATGTTAAGCATCCCATTTATGAGATTAACCAATGACCAACAAGTATGAAACCATAACAAAGCTATCAAGAAATAGCAGTTCGGGACAATACTCCTAAGCACTAAAAATTTCAGAGCACTCATTTGACCAAAGCAATAGACACCCAATTTTCTCCAAATTGGGGCATAGATTCCACCAAGCAGAGCCATCTTCAATTTTTAGGATAGTCCTTACAGTCACCAAACTAGGCCAATATGCCACCCTCCAAGTAGAGAAAACCAAAGTCTGAAACAACAACCACCCCAAGGGTGGATAAAACAAATTGTTCTTCCAACTCATACAAGAAAAGAACCATCCCACATTGAACCCGTTACTTAGCGCAACCTTTTCAAAACTAGAGACAACATTAGCACTAATGGGGTAGAGATCCCCCATCCACCTACTTGCCTTTCCATGTACATAGGAGAAAGCATATCCCAAAAGCAAAACCTCCCAAGCAACAACACTTGATGAACACTAGCCCCACGAATGAAACACCAATTCTGCACCAAAATTAAGAGCACAACCAACAAAACAGGCCTGCAAGCCCCCCATAAGGTTGTAAGAACAAAAAACTTTAAAACAACAACTACTCCCCGAGTGGCCAAAACAACCTTAACATCAAGGAATCCATGAAACAACAACTTCCAGACAACAATATCATTAGAACAATGCCTCCTGATTAATCATAGATCCAACACAAGTATCTCAAATTGATTACACATAAGAAAAATGAACTACATATTACAATTGAATGTTGAAAAGGAAGCACTTTCATGAAAAGCTCAAATTCTTGAGTTTGATGCAAGAAGAAAAATAAACTACACATAATTGGGTAGTTTCTCAAATCGAATCTCATATTTTAAGGTATGTCAAGTCTTTATACATTTTCTTACATTTTCCTTCATTCACTTATGTTTCTTTATCACTTCTTATCATACATGCTTAACAATATTCTTTGATTTTGTTATCATGTTGATTTTGGGATTAGATTTTGCTAAGTATTCAAAATTATGAGTGCTTAACATAAATACCCTTAATCAAATACATTAGATTTTGATAAGGGATTATATTAGATTTTTTTAATATAATCAAATACATCATATTAATCATCCTTAGCTTTATAGTACTCAACATACCCTTCCTTAGAAGATAAATTTTCATCCTTTCTTATTGAGAGGGAATTTTCATATTCAAATGAAACAAATTTAGACAAAATAAACTCAATGTATATCTTATTTTGTTGTATTTTAATGCTAATTAACTCATTGAGAAAATATATTGTTGGTTAGTGTGCCATAAACACCACATCAAATTGCTTCTCTCTTGTCAAATTGACTATGTGATTCCATCCCACATTCAATTTGCATAGTTTCATGCTTGCATATGTCATGTCACACTACCTCCAATTCCATGATGCTTTATATTGTATACCAAGTTTATATGGTGTCATATGTGCAAATGGTGTCCCACACAAGTACTAACTCATTGATTGCCTTATGTCTTATGATTCCATCTATATCAACATTGTAATGTGGTCATGCATACACATCATGGGAGCCACACTAGTTCCAAATACATGATTCCTATATGTGTCATAATCCCTTCTACACCACTTACCATGTGCACTTTATAGGGGATACATTATTTCCAACTACAAAATTCCCTATACACCATGGCACACATCACATCAACTATCACATCATATTAAAAAAAATTCTTCACACATGTTGAATGAAATTATTGATGATTATGGTTCTTTTTGTAATTGGCCCTCCTCATGACCCATGCTTCCCTCTTCATGCCATTTGCTACCCCTTTTCATGCCCTTTTCTACACTCTTCATGCCCTTTTCTTCTCTCTTCATGCCATTTGTTACCCCTCCTCATGCCCTTTTCTGCCCTCTTCATTCCCTTTTCTTCCTATTCTCATGCCCTTTTCTTCCCACTTCAAGCCCTATCATAACATAACATCAAGTAAACTACTCTCGTCATTCCCTTTGATGACACTAACATTGGAAAATATGAGGATTGGTGTACAGTGATAGGATCAAGTGAGCTACACTCTTTTAGAAGTTCTAATGTAGGTTAATGGAGTATTCATATGTGGAAGATGGCATGATTTTGTTCGTCAGGTATAGTTCAAGCCTAGAATGAGTGTGAGTCAAAGGAGTGGGTTGATGAATGGTGGTTAAGATTTCTAATCCCACTTGACATGTATTGGATCCTAACGACACTACAAATGACATAGATAAAATCCTGTCATTGGTTGAATTTTATCACATATAAAATCTAGTTCAACCAAGTAATATATCTACTTTCATAGTTTTTGAAATTCCTAATGTTATCTTACTTTGTAGTGTTTTTGTAATATTGACTAAATTCATCTAATTTGATGCAAATATCAATGCAAGGAATGTTTATGCAGTTATCATAGATGAAGAAAATTAAGAGGGAAAAAAATATTACTTGTTTCATCATGTTGAAGCCAAAAAGAAATTGGAGGCCCCAATTATAGATGGAGAAAATATTGAATACCCAACACATTGGGTGGTTGTTACTTGAACATGGCTTAGAAGGTACCCAATTAAGAGTGTTAATGTTTGGTTGTTTTAGGACTTCGACACACATAGAAAGATTCTTCATTACTCAAACCTTTTTGTGGTATTCGATGTTCATTTGATCAAATATGGGGGTAGACCTTTTAAGAAGAACTTGTGGAAGGTGCATGAGTCTGACCATGAGGAAATACTTGACACAATAAAGAGTAGAGACCCATATGACTCATTGAATTAATTTGTAAGTATGTACATTGAATTTGTAAAGTCATGTTATTGATCAATTTTTTGAGGCATTCTTTGATAGATTTAACACAATCCATATGTTTCATTTTTTACATTAATCATGAATAAAATATAAAACTTTTTGTGTTTCTATGTTTTCAATATTTATTTTGATATTAATATATTGCAATTGATAGTTAGACCTTTCACTGTCACATTTCAACTTTACTTATGTTTTGGTTCTAAATTTTGTATGGTATAGGAAGGACTTATTGCCCCTCTTTAACTTAAAGTATCTCATTTTATTGCTATTGCATTTTTACACATATACAATAAATATTGGGTAATTTATATGCATATTTATGGTAGGTCTATTTAAAATGGTACATACTTTGTTGTGATAAAAATTGCATTCACTCTCTTTTATTGCATTTCACTATCAAGTCAAAATGAGACCAAAATTAACTATCAATAACCCTATTGAAGCTCTTCATACAATTCAGTTTGGAAAACATAGTAGAAGGGTTACAATGATGGAGATAAATGTCATGACAATGAGATAACCAAAATGACAAAGAAAAATATGACCTACACATGCCACTATACAACCAAAAGGTCAATATAACAGAGTAGGGAATCATAAGAAAGGAATTAGTAGTATATTTATGAGGATAAAATTATTAAAGTTTGAATGATAGTTATGAGAGGGAAGTTATTGTAATGGACCGAATTTGTACCCCTAGGAAAATTTACCTTTTGCATTACCCTTACCTTAGAAAAAAAAAGTTTGATGATGCAAATACACATCCACCACCCCTTTTTCCATCCACCTGACAACTCATTTTGGCATCGATGGTGGAATCCTATCAGGGACGTATGTACGCCACATGGACGTCCACATGTCACGTTGTCATCCTGATAGTATTTCTACCTCTGGAATCTATAGAGGTGTTACGTTTCTCCATTGGAAATGAAGTGTAACATCTTTGCCTACCTTGACTGATGATAAATGGGTATCTTTCCTCCTTTTTGATATTCAAATGCTCTATCTCTCCATTCTTTCCTTCCTTCTTGACACTTCTTGGACTCTTGAGCATTCTACTTCACTCTCACACTTTCAAGCTTCTACATTACTCTTTTGTGGTTGTGAGTTGTTGGTTCTTGGCTCCTACACTCCATTTTTTAGGACAATGTTGTTGTTGGAGGACTTTCAAGCTCTCTCCTTCCACTACTGGCCTTAAGTTCTCATGAGTTTCGAGATGATACTGTTCATTTCCATTTCCATTTGCACAAATTTGAGTATTTTGTGTAGCATACTTGTTGGTGATTCCTCTTAGCACTATTTCCTTTCTATTTCTACATCACTTTCCATATACTATTGCTATCTGGTTGTCCATGGAGGTGGAAACACCAAAGTCAGGGACTAACTGAGACAGTCCTCTAAAAATAGCCCCAAAATTTTCCTTGGTCTTGTGTGTGTAGGTGTCTTCATGTGGAGCTCTTCGAGTATTTGAATCTTGGGTAGAAAGGTTCGCTTTTCTCACCTTCTCTTTGTCAATTCTAGCTTAGCTTAGAGGTAGCATTCTTCTTGTTGTACTTCAGTTTTACACTTTTCAAATATTTTGTCATAGTATAAAACCTTGGCATTTAGGTAGTCAGTTTTCTTGGTGCTTTAGTCTATTCCTAAGACCCTCTATTCATATGGACTCCATCGCGCCATGTTGTATTTCGTATTCTATGTTGTACTCAAAAAGTGAGCTATCTAAGCAACTGATTAAATCCTTGAAATTAACTCTTCTGACAACATGAAACATTTGATTTAGCAAAAGGATAGTTGTACCTAGATTTATCTTCCTTTTTAGCCTTAACATCTTAACCTTTTCAATTCACCTAGAAAAGCTTGAGGTAGTTTAGGCAGCCTATTGTTTAGGACTCTCCCATGACTTGGAGTCCCAAAGAAGTTGGTCCCTCTTTTCTACATTTTGGTGAACCTGATGTGAACCTCTTGAATATGTTTCCTTGTTTTGATATTTCTTCTCTCACATCTGACGTGTGTTATGGACCTGTGCATTGTAAATATTTATGAGCTTTAAAACTCATTCTACGAGATTTAGGCATGTTAGAAGAAGAAGTGTGTAGCACTTAGAGATGGATTTTACGAAGGTTACCATGGCTCGTAATTTTGATGAGATAGTTTCAAGAATGGATATGAATTTCTTCAGAGAAACCATGCATGTCCCTACTCCTCCAATCTCTCCTACAACCTCATCTATGGAGGAAGCTGAAGCTCTCATGATCCCTACAGAGTAGGTCAATTCTCTAGATCGAAGGATTCTAGAGTTTGGGAACTATTTGGGGAAGGAAAATATTACGGCTAGGGCTACTAGGGTGGTTAATGAGATTAGACATATGTTGGATAAGGACTGGGTAGGTCTGGAATTCCTCTGGGGCCTTAACAACATAATGAAAACTCATGTCCCATCATACAACCCTAGATCGAGTGTTGTTTAAGGACCTGGGTTTGAGACCACCAGGAGACAAATAGAAATCTCAATTGCCAGGGTGTCAGTAAACATGGTTGAAATAGGCTCATCTGTCTCCACTCCTGAAGCACCTACCATCATGAAAATAAATAAGGTCTCTTTGGTATTTAGCTCCACTACTCCTAAAGCTCCCTATGGTAACCCTGAGGCTAGTGTTAGCTTGGGTGGTGGGGCTCTTGTTGGAAAGGGAGCTAGTGGGTTTGGTAGTCACAGTGGTTCCACTGGTGTTGTCTCATCATTTGATCCTATTTTGAATGCCTTTTTATAAAATATGGGTTAGATTTAGATCAGTTAGTGAACTTTTCCCATGCCACCTCTCAACCCATCTATCAACCCTTTTTTCATCACAATCCTTTTTCAATAGCGATTCTAAATACTCCTATCCCCCAACAGATGGAGATTCTGAAGTTTGAGAAATATGGCACTGGTAAGGTAGATCTACAAATTCATGTTTCTGCATTCAATTACATGTGTACAGATTTATTCCACAATGATGCATTAATGACTAAGTTATTTCCTATGTCACTTAAGGATACAACTCTCAAATGGTATTGTTCCTTGCCCAAAAATTTCATCTTCTCATTTGATAAGCTTGTGAATCAATTTTTGAGACAGTTCTAGGAAAACATCAGACTGAAGATGGCCTTCTCAGATCTCATCCAGTGTAAGTATGGAGAAAAAAAAAAGATAACTCATTTCATAGCTTGTTATCTAGCATTATTTTTATAGATTTCTTATCCTTTTCCTAACTTAGATGTCTAGAAGGTTTTCATCAGGAATCTATAGAGATCTTGGAAAGATAAATTTGAGCTAATTAAATATCCTTCTTTTACACATTTGTGTGTTGCATTACAAGAGTATCAACAGACAGTTGCTCAATTCGGGGGTCTTCCTCGTGCCCCCTTAATGTGGGTAGGTCTATAGTATCAATCTTTGGAAAAAAAATAGTTGTAAACGTGGTCTCTTTGACTGATGAAAAAGGCTTCAAACTGTAGAGAAGGGGGACTGATTACTCAAGACCCCAAGTCATAGGAGGGTCTAGAACAATAGGCTGCCTTGATCTACCTCAAGCTAACAAAATTATTTCAAGAGAGTTTGGAGTTTAGAGACTGAAATGAAGAACAACTAAGTTGTTGTTGTCCTTTAACAAGCCTGAATCTTTTAGGAAGTCGGGTGAGCAAGTTCCCAGAGTCCAGACTGTAACTTAGGTAGCTCACTACCAAAGGACTACAGTACAGGACATGAATGACAACATGACACATTGGAATCTTAGTGGGGTGTTGGCGTCTGTATGGACAAGAAGTGTAAAATATAGTCAGAAGCTAAGGAAAACCTACTAACAACCTAACATATATAGTTTGACATAATAACAAAAAAAGAAAGGAACAAAATGATAGCTGTAGACACCTAAAAATGACCTAGGCCTGCAAGCTTGATTTTTACCACTTTCGTCCTAGCATAATTAGGAGATTTAATTATGTCCTTGGTCCACATTCGACTATTGATTAAATAATTCAAAATTATTTAATTAATTCATGTCATTTATTCTTAATGATTATTAAATAAATAAATTTTATTTATTTATTAAATACGTCATTAACTGTCTAAGTCTTTCTTTAATTAAATAAATTTCTTAATTTATTTAATTCCCCTTTGTCATTTAATTCTTCTTGATTATTAAATAAATGAATTACATTTATTTATTTAATACATCACTAACTGTAATTAAATAAATTGATTAATTTATTTAATTAATTAATCTCATCTTCTAAATTAAATAATTAAATTTAATTATTTAATTTCAATTAACATTCTTCTCATTTTAAATAAATTAAATTATTTAAAATGTCATCTCAATCCTAACTATCAGTCCTTTTTGATAAATAATCAAAAGATTATTTATTATCTCATAAAATCCATAATTTGAATTATTTTAATTCAAATTAGTAATTAATCTTCTAAAATCAAGCAATAAGTGCATTCTTGATTTTTCAAATCTTATCTTCACCACATCTTATCTCTTTGATTTTTCGGAATCTTGCAAATCAGGCAATCTTATCTTCTTAATTTTTCGAAAATCTTTATTTCTTTAATTAATTTCCTCATTTATTCTCCACTGTCGATCCGATTTTATTTTGACCGTTCGATTAAGGATTTTTCCCTAACCCTAATTAGGGATTCTTAGGTGTAATCTAGATCGCTCATTTTAGGTTCTCATCATTAATTTATCTCGTCCGTCCATTTGAAATGGCCTTTTTTATAAAATGCCATCTTCTCACTTTTCGATTACACAGACACAAGCACATACTGACATTTTGCATAGTTATTATAGGAATTTTCTTTCGCACTTAGTTCTTCATAGGCAATTTTAATTCATTATTATAGTCATTTAATCAAGTCATGGCATTGTTCTAGGCATAGACATTGGAAATAGGTATAGGCATTTAGACTTTATGCAAATCCTTCAAGGCTTTTTGTAGGACTTAGGCATTTTCAGATTGCTTGAACAAAGAATCTGAGGGCAACAATATCCAGCAAGTAAGAAGGTGCTACAAAAATAAATCATGGAGACTTCGGCGATCAGGTATAATCGTTCTTTTATGTATTTCCATTGTGTTTTGTAGCTACTTTGGGTTTTTATCTTTTGCTTTTGATTTAGCTAATCTAATCTAATAATCCAGAAATTACCCTCAGTTACAATAGCGTAAGAAGAAGAATACTTTAACTGAATATAACTATGAATTGACAAAGAATGGTGAGGAAAGCGCACCTTCCTACCCATGAGTTGATATATTCAAGGTCTTCACTCAAAAAATAGCCTACACTCACAAGAACGAGAAATTTTTGGGACTGTGTTTAGAGGATTTCCTGAGTCAGTCTCGTGCTTTGGTGTTTCCACCTCCACAGACAACCCATATAGCAATAGTTGGAGAAATGTAATAAAGAAAGATATTGAAATAGCAATACCAAACAATACATTGAAGAAAAATATGCTATGATATTAAAACAATAATGCAAGATGAAAGGAAGATACAGTGATATCACCTTCAACAACGTGCACTCAAGGAAAATAGGAGAAGGAGCAAGCTCGAAGCTTTCAAAGACCAACATTGTTGTAACAACGAGGGGATTGAGCCAATAAAATATCAACTTGTAGCTTCAATGGTTGTGGTAGAACTTGAGAATGCCATGAGAAGGGAGTAGAAGACCAAAATGAAGCAATATATATCTAGAGAGAGTTCAAGAGAGTTTGAAAGAATGCAAGAGATAGTCATTTTTAGGTAAAAATGTAGGCAAAAGAGCCATTCAAAGTCAGTCTGAAGGATAAGAGATGTTACACTTCACATCCAATGGAGGAGTGTAATGCCTCTACATATCCTAGAGGCAAGAATCCTATTAGGACAACAGTGTGTCATGCAGATGTCTGCATGCTACGCTAACATCCTAAATATAATATTCTCCATCGACATAAAAATAGGCTACCAAGTGGATAGAAAATGGATGAAGAGCGTGGAATTGCATTATCATACTTAATTCTCTAAGGTAAGAGGTATGTAAATGTGGAGTTTGCGAGGGGTGCAAATTCATGCCATTACATTTTTCCCCGACTTTAGCAAGCATACGTGTCATTAAATGCATGGTTAAGTAGAGAGAAAGTTGAGGAATGTACACCTGAACCGTCAAGGAAGCAGACCACAATATGAAACACTCGAATGCATAGGAGATGGATCCATAAGTACTAGGTCCTAAGGAGAGTTGAAAAAATGTGTCGTAGGCCATCAAACTTATGGAAGGTGAGAAAAAGGCTCTGGAGGTTCTCATTCCTACAAAGGAGTCACCACAAGTGCTCGATCCTAAGGGAGGCCAGATGTGAAAGGCTCTGCAGAGTCTAATAGGCCCTTATAGGTTCTTGGTCCTACAAGGCAAGCTCGAGGTGCTTGGTCCTCTAATCTCGATTGAGAAAGAAGCTTCACAAGTTCTTGGTCCTACAAAGCAATATGTTAGATAGAAAAATTCCACACATGCAAACAAATAGTCATACAAAGAGTCAACAATTGAAGGGGAAGCTTTTGAAGGGGTCCCTTAGGAACCCTTCAAAAGAAAGGGGTCTGCTCAAGGGTTGTTTTTTTTGAAAGGTGATGATATTTTTTGCAAACAATTCTAGTATCAAGGAATCCTTCTAAAAAATATCTTTCATTAAGGAATTCAAAAGAAAGAACACTCCCTCGCAAGGGAAATGTTTTAGACTTCTTCATCAGAAAAAGTACTCCCTTCTCGAAGGAAAAAATTCAAATTCTTTCTCTACGAATTTTTTTCGAAAGAAAAATTCCACTAGGGGTCCTTGGTGAAGAATACAGTTTTTTGAAAAATAAGGTATTTTCAATAAGGGATTCATTGGCCACCAAATACACCTTTTTGAAAATTGAACTAGTATGATAGCCCCCCTTAGGATAGCGTGTACTGAACACAAAGGAACATGACATCCTAAGGAGAGAGAAAAAAGTGATGTTGTGGCCCGTGATACATGAAAGGATGTAATCATAGAAATATTGTCACATATGCGAGGGACAACACATAGGTACCACAACATCAAAAACAAGAAAAGAAGAGATAAATATGAAAAATAAACATAAGCAAAGATGAAGAAATCAAGAGATGGGGGGATCTAATATTTTGGGGTCAGAACTGCTCATAGATATAGAAAGATAGATATAATATAATAATATGTATGAACTATCATCAATCTCCTACTATATTAGATCATGAAGAAGGGTACGTGAAATAAAATAAAAAATAAAAAATTGGGTCAACATGGAAGGGAGGCCTAAATGCCGCCAACATTTTGCATCGTCCTCAATTGTCAAAAATCAAGGCACAACAAATAGAAGAATGATGTAACACATAAATGAAGCTTATGACACAAAACACTCTTGTATCCAAGCACCTACAAGGGTGACAAGGGTCCTCCAAGAAAACATAAAACAATCATGGGGGAAACACAACACACACAACTCCAATCTACAGATAAAGAAGAGGTGCTCTTCTAGTTCTCATCAACCAGGAGGTCATCGTTGTCTGAATCTAGATCATTATAGGGAGAGGGTGGATGATCCTACAAGGGTGGGATAGAAAAGGGAGCACCCTCCAACTCTCCTACAACAAGAGCCAAGGAAGAGGGCCCCTCGAGGTCTTCTTCGATCAACTCTTGTGAGGTAAAGGTCATTGATTTTGCAAAAAAATCTGATAGAGCCGAGACATCCTCCACGTAGTTGAACATTCACTTGACGAGAGTTCCATGTGTCAACTGGGTGGGAAAAGAAGGAGGTTCGCAAGATCCACTATCGACCTCACCAAAAGACTTGGGGGTGGTGAGAAACTTGGGAGATGTTGGGGCTACCTCCGTCACTAGGATGGCACAAGCCAAACCATAACCAACTTCAGAAGAAGGTGATCCCTTCTTTTGACCCCCAATAGAAGTAGGGTTGTCCTCCAACTTGCACTTCATCAGAGGATGTGGAACCCCCACATAAGAAGTGGAAGGAAAAGAAGCAAATGACAGAGCCACAATAGATACCACTCATGTGTTTGGAATATCCACAGGTTTAGGGAAGGGTGAGATGTTTGCAAGGGACATCAAAAGAGGAGGCTCCACGAAAGGAGTGATGAACACCTGCACTATTTTAGGGTGAGGGTCATCTAAGCTCATGAGGGAAGTCAAAAGAAAGATCGAGGTAATAAAAACCAAAGCAGAAGGGGAAAAAGAGGAGGGCACAACAAGAGACCACAAAATAGGAGCTTTCAGCTCCCCTTTTTCCTTTTACAATGCAGCCTGCTTAACAACTAGAGTCTTCCTTTAATGCTTACGCTCATGCAAAAGGTGGTTCCTTCAGCTCCGAGAGGTAGAAGTTGTAGCTTGAGGAGGAATAGGAGGATCTTGTTCTATCATGGTAGTTTCCATCAATCGTTGTCGGTAGAGGGAATGACTCCTCGATAGAAACAAGAGGAAGAGATACAAGAATAGAGGTAACAACTGGAGGAGAGGCAAATTCAAGTGCCTAGGTGATGGGCCTCTTCCCATTTGTCACCCTAGGGGTAGGAACAGTAGGAGGTTGTAGAGGTTGAGACATAGAGGTGACTCCACGAGGAACCTTCCCCTTACCATATATGATGGGTCAAGGTATCATGGGAAAGACAAGAAGGTAAAACACTTGACGCTTGGCCTTCCGCCAAATGGGCACCATAAAATTCCCTATGAGATGCATGGGGGTAGAAGTTGAAGGTGTTGTAGAAGGGGGAGAGGTGGAAGCAAATGAAACAAAAGAAGAAGAGGAAGGCTCCTGAGCCTGAGAAGACTTCCACTTCCCCTTTTGTGAGGAAGAGGTAGCCTGCTACTACGCTATGGGGTGGGTCGTTCTCAGCTGCACCTTTCCCCTAGTCTTATACTTAACATAATTTTGATAAAGTAGGTTCATTCTTTGAGGAAGTAGACCTATCAGGGTAGGCTAAAAGTGATCTAGCGAATAACCCCCATGTGACACCATTGATTGATATCCAATTTTTTGCACGACATGCACTATAACTTCATGATAGAAACTTAGAAACTTATGGATAACAAAAGTGACTATGTTCATGCAAACTAGCCATGAGATGCCTAGCTTCACTTTGAACAAGTCAAATTCTAGAATGATGTCAAAGTTAGCATTCACAACCCTAGGTCCCACAAGGACATAAAGAGTTATAGAAACATAAGGAGTGAGAGAGAGACCATCATGGGTATGTACTATGGTTTTCATTTTTTCATACTCCTCCCTTTGTAGAGTTTAGCAAAAGATTCTTCTCCATAATAATGTTCATGCAACTTATGGGATCCATAAGGACTCATATCACAATGTTTCCATTGACATGAGTGGGAACATATAGAGGAGAGGGCTTCTTATTCATGGGCAGATCCTGTGATATACAAGTTATATCTAGTGAGCTAGTCACAGGTTGAGGGGGAGGAAGGTGAGTAAATGAAACCATATTTACATACTCTAAGGCCTAGGGGGAAGCACTAGAAGGGTCAATGATCAGATTTGTAGAGTGAGATGGAAAAGGGTTCGTATAAATCTGTAACTCACTGTGCCTTAGCCACAGATTTGTTCCTATTCTTCTTTTTCTCATGAAGGTGAATAGTATCGTTGTTGATCTGATCCTATATCTCATGACACAAGAATATATAGTGTTTGGTATCATGCTCATGGATGCAATGGTATTGGTAATTTATTTCAATCATACCACTTAGGGTAAGGTTCTCTAAGAGGTCGAGGATCTTCCAAGTTTATAACCTTATCCTTTAACAATTTCTTCAAAATAGAAGAATAAGATTCAAACAACTTTGTGAACAATATGTTGCACTTGAGGCACTTGTCACTAGATGCGGTGACTACATTCACAATAGATTTTTCTTTTCCTGAAATTGACACCTTCCCTCTTGACGAGAGCATGAGGAAGATCCCTCAAATTAAACAACCATCTCTTGATATTCCTACAATTCCATGCACATATGTGCAAAAGAAGGATACTTCATTAAGGAAAAATTCTCCCGGCAAGGTCTCTCCAGGTTGCCAATGAACACCTCCTATACATCTCAGTCGAGTAGCAGGCAAGAAATTTGTGAAAAGAGTGCTTGATATCGATCAATGAAATCAGTAGTCTTTTCATGCTCTCCCTTCTTAGATCAAACAAGGTCCAAAAATTCCATCTTTGGCTTGATGTTAGCCTAGAATTACCAGAGAAACTGATTAACAAGCTAATTGAATAAGAATATGGAGTTGTCAAGCAAGGAACAATACCACTCTAGTGTTGTGTCCTTGGGAGATCAAGGAAATAATTATTCCATCAAGGCATCATGGTGAAAGAAGTCTATACACATCACATTGAAGGTTGACACATGTGTTTGTGGGTCTCCTTTACCACTATATTTCTCAAATTCAGGAATCTTCATCCCTTGGGGGATGGGAGTATTTAGAATTGCCACTGACAAAGGACTATGTCAAAAGAAATATTGGAAGATGGCCTGGGCAGAGGCTTGGGACAAACTTGCCAACTGATATTGCATCTAACCCATATTTTGTAGCAAATCATTCAAAATAGGGTCATATGATGAAATAGGACAAGTGGAGCCATTGTCAAAACCACCATCAGAACCACCACCAGAGCCACCACCATGATTGCCAGACATACAAAACCCATCTTCCCCCATTTCTCTAGAGATCCTACTGTCGAAACCAACATTGACCCCAGGAAGGACGTTGAATCCTAGGTGTATCTTGCTTGCTTTAATGGTAGGCGACAGTTCAAGAGTGAAGATGTTGATGGGAGGGCCTGTCTCATCCATGCATACCGATGTCATGGGAATCAAAACTCCAATCTATCTCTCATAGGAATCAAGCACAGCTCCTCAGGTAACACCCGACCTAGTGTTGTATGAGGGGACATATGCTTCCGTTAAGTCGGTAATGCCATGGAGAAACTCTATGCATGTACGATCCTTGTTTAGAATATATATTATTTCATTAACAACTCTAGTAGCTCTAGCCATGTTTCTATCCTTCCCCAAATGATTTTCAAGATCTAAAAGCTTCCTATCCAAAGAAAGGAGGTGCTATGTGGGAATAGTGATAGCGTCATCCTCATTCAAAGGTGGGGATGTAGGGGAAACAAGAGTAGGAACATGAGTGGTTTTATCAAAGAAACTAATCTCATCCCCAACACCATCTTCTGAGAAGTGTAACCAGTAGTGACCTTTGAGAAATCCATTTCCAAGTGTCGTTGTTGAACACTCCTAACAATGTACCTGGAAGTTGTAGACTAAGTTGTGAAGCTCATAAAGTGTCACAACACACAAATTGACAACCTACAAAAGACGCGAGAGAAGGAATCCTTACACAAATAAATAGATATTACAAGGTTTACATTGTAAACACCAAAATGTAGAGGAGAAGGATCGACTGCTCAAGAGCCTAGGTCACGGGAGGGTTTAGAACAATAGGCTGCCCTGATCTACCTCAAGCTAATGAAATTGTTTAAGAAGAGTTTAGAGTTTAGAGACTAAAAGGAAGAACAACCAGGTTGCTTTTGTCCTTTAACAAGCCCAAATGTTTCAGGAAGTTAGGTGAGCATGTTTCTAGAGTCTGAACTGTAACTTAGGCATCTCACTACTAAAGGACTACAGTGCGAGTCACAGATGATAGTGCAATATGTTGGTGTCTCAGTGGGGCATTGGCATCCATACAGACAGGAAGTGTAAAATACAGTCAAAAGCTAAGGAAAACCTAGTAACGACCTAATGGATATAATTTTACCTAATAATAGAAACAAAAAGGAATAGAATGATAGCATAAAAAGAATAATACTTTGACTAAATCTAACTACAAATTGACAAAGAAGGGTGAGGAAAGCGTACCTTCCTACCCACGAGTTGATATCTTCAAGGTATTCACTCGAAAAATAGCCTACACACACAAGAATGAGAAAATGTTGGGGTTGTGTTTAGAGGACTTCCACAGTCAATCCCCCACTTTGGTGTTTCCACCTCCACAGAAAACCAATATAGTAATTATTGGAGAAATATGATAAAGAAAGATATTGAAATAGAAATACTAAGCAATACGTTGAACAACAATATGCTACGATATTAAAACAATAATGCAAGATAAAAGGAAGATGGAGTGATATCACCTTCAACCATGTGTACTCAAGGAAAATGGGAGAAGTAGTGAGCTCACAACCTTTCAAAGACCAACATTTCCAAAACAAAGAGGGGAGTGAGCCAAAAAAATATCAACTTGTAGCTTCAATGGTGGTGGTAGAAATTGAGAATGTTGTGAGAAGAGTGTAGAAGACCAAAATGAAGCAAAGAGATCCAAAGAGAGTTCAAGAGAGTCTAAAAGAATGGAAGAGATAGTCATTTGAAGGTGAAAATGGAGGAAATAGAGTCATTCAAAATCGGTCCAAAGGGCAGGAGATGCTACACTTCGTGTCTAATGGAGGAGTGTAATGCCTATACAGATCCCAAAGACAGGAATCCAATCAGGAGGGCAACGTGCTGTGTAGACATCTGTGTGCCACACTAGTGTCCCAGATAGAATATCCCCCACTGACATGAAAAAAGGTTGCCAAGTGGATGGAAAATGGATGAAGAGAATGAAATTGCATTATTGGACTTAATTCTCTAAGGTAAGAGGTATGTAAGTGTGGAATTTGCAAGGGGTGCAAATTCATACCATTACAAAAACATAATAAGCACTTCACCAAACTATCTGAATCATATTATACTATCTCAAAGAAATTATTAAAAGATAAAGTATTGAATTTTCTAGATCCCTGAGCCCTACCCCAATTGGTATGATGAGCACACATTTTTCCAATACCATCGAGTTCATGAGCATGATATTGAAATATGCATGTGCCTGCATCATGAGACTTAGGATCACATTGATGACAGTACCATTAACCTCGGTGGGAAAATTAAAAATGCTAACAAGTCTGTGGCAAAGGCGAATAGTGAATTGCAAATTTACACCAATCCATTTCCATCTCATTTTGTGAACTTGGTTGTCGAACCTTTGAGTTCTACTGAGTTTGTTTCATCAGAGTATGTAAATATGGTTTCATTTACACACATTGTTGCAAGAATGGAAATATTGAAGGTGTTTTTGTCGATGTCAACTGGTCAACTGGTTATCAACTGATTGTTGTTGTCATTAGTGTCATGGATATAGGTTATTGGTTGTATATATCGAGGATATTGAGAAAATTGTAATAAATATATATCGTAGATGTTCAGTGGTTGCTTCGGGTTTTGCTCCATATTTTCTCCTATATTTGTATGATTTATATATGTTGATCATGGTTGTTGGAATCTACTATATCCTGATTTTTGGTTGTTGATTCATTGTATAGTGCGAGTTATGTTCACTAGTTGTGAGCTATGGTTTTCTGTTTTTTTGGTTGAGGTCCAGGGAGAAATGTTGTTGGCCTAGATTCTCTTTGATGAAGTCTTATGACTTACAGTTTTAAAGTTGAGTTGTTTTGATTGTATTGAAGATAATTTTGGTATTTGGAAAGTTTGTGCTTAATTTTTCTATGTGTTTTACACTTGTTTGGCCGACCTTGTGTGGAATACTACTTTCAGAGTTAATGAAGCGTGTTGGATCTATTTGGGTCCTTATGAAGTGTGTGTTTGGGTCACCCACATTCTAATTCCACCCTAGGATGTTTTGGCATTGACCTAATTTGAATTTGAATTTGGATGGTCGACTTTGGATATGTTTCAAAGTTGAAGATGGTATAAATGCAAAATGAGTTGGGGGAGAAGAAGCGAAGAGAACAAAGGAAATAGAGACAAGAGCACAAAGAGAATAGATATAAGTGTGAATTAGTATGTGTGTATGATGCGAGCATGGAAGATCAATGCAAAGCCTAAATGTTGAGTTTCCAGAAGCAGTGAGCTGAAGGTGCACTCTATCATTCGTGCATGTCTGCAAGTGGATTGAGCGAATTGTGGTGGATTTATCTATTGCATTGATATTAGCTTCTCTCTGTAACAAGTCTTCTTTATATTCTTTGTATCTTTGTGGCAGTGATCCCTTCGAGTTGTTAGCCCTAATGGAAAATGAGTCCTTTTTCTGGACAGCGAGTCCTTGTTTTGGCAGTGATCCTTGTTTCTTAGGCAATGAGCCTCTTGTAATTGTCTTTGATATTATCTATAGTGTGAGTTAATCCTCACCGTAGTTTTTCCCTTATTAGGTTTTCCATGTAAATTTGGTGTTATTGTGTTTATGTCATGGTTTGTTAGTTTCTACACTAGTATTTAATATTTAATCCGCTAAGCAATGTTAAGGATTAGTTCTGATGAATGAATTAAAGTTTAAATCTATGACAACTGATTCACCCTCCCTTTCAGTTTTCTTGTTAAACAATTGGTATCAGAGCTTGGTTCCTTGGTGAAGAGCTTAACTACTTGAGGAATGTCTAGGATGGTTGGAAAAATGGTTTATGATTATCTGAGGTTCGATGAAACTAATTATGCTATCTAGAAAATATTGATGGAAGAATATTTGAAGTATTGTAGATATGATGTGGAGAAAGCTTACAATAATCCCTACACTCCTCCTGCTAATGGTCTAAGTACGACTAATGAGATCAAATCACATGAAGCGAACAATAAGGCGAAGTACATTTTGAAGAACAGTCTGGTACATTCCAAGTTGATTAAGGTTCAAAATCTAAAGACTACTAAGGAAGTCTGGGATGCTTTGGAAATGGAACATAAAGGTGATGAGAGAGTTAAAGAGGAAAAATTACAGAATTTGCAGACACGGTTTTAGCTTCTGCATATGTCTGAAGATGAGAATGTTAAAGATTATGTACAAATATTAGATGAGATGGTGGTCAGAATGCGAGGACTTGGTGCTATTGTAGATGAAACCAAAATTGTAAAGAAGATTCTTAGAACTCTTCCTAATTCCTATAGTGAAGTATAGATTATAATACCTGCACTAAAGATCTGTTGTTGGTATTTTTGACATCTTATGAGATGAGGAAGTCGAGTTTGAGGAATGGATGCAAATCAAAAACTGCTTTTAAGGCGAAAAAAGCTGAAGATCCGGATGAAGAAAATTTTGATGAAATAGAAGCTAACTTTGTGAGAAGGATGAGGAAAGGATCTGGTAAGTATGAAGGTAAGTTACCCTTTAAATGCTTTAGTTGTGGAGAAATAGGTCATTATGTTGCAAAGTGTCCTGAAAGAGCTACAAGGAATAAACAAAGATATGAGAGAAAATAAAGGAAAGAATATTAACAAAACATATTATGTGAATGAGAATGATAGTATATCTAATGAAGATTCTGGGTTTGAAGATCCTGATGACAATGAATGCTTTTTGTTGGCGATTAAGGATGAACCTACTTATGCTAATTCTAAAAAATAGGTAAAGGAAAGCCCTCCAGAGAAGGAGACAAATGAAGGTACTATTATCTCTACCCTACATGCTAAACAAGAAAACATCTATTGGGTTATTGGAAATTGCTATTCACATCACATGACTAGTGATAAAATTAAGTTTGTTAAACTTGCAAAATATGATGGAGGCTTGGTTATGTTTGGAGATGATACTAGTACTAAAATTTGTGGGATAGGTTTAGTAAGTTTTGATGGAAAGCATAATACTGATGATGTCTACTATGCTAAGGGATTAAGGCATAATATTTTGAGTGTTGGTCAGATGTGTAGTAAAGGATATGATCTTGTGTTTAAGGATGAGAGGTGTGAGATCCGGAAAGGATCTAAAACATTGATTGTTGTAGGAAAGAAATTTGAAGGAAATATATATCAACTTAAGGGTGTTGATGGATGATGCTTTATGACTTAGATTAATGATAGTTGGTTATGGCATAGAAGAATGTGTCACATGAACTATGATAACTTGGAAATGATTAGTGCAATTCAAGTCATAAGAGATTTACCAAGAATTACAAAGCTTGTTATTGCTATCTGTAGGAATTGTCAGTTTGGAAAGCAAGCAAGAAGTTAGTACAAATCAAAGGAATAGTCTACTAGTGGTCTACTGGACTCAATTCATATAGATCTTTGTGGTCCTACAAGAGTGAGATGTCTAAAAGGTGAATGGTACTTTATGCTTTTGATTGATGATTATTCTAGATACATGGGTTACATTTATTAGAGAGAAATTAGATACATTAGATAGATTCAAGACATTCAAAGCTATGGTTGAAAATGAATTAAACTTGAAGAAAAAATTATTAAGGTCTGACATAGGTGGATAATTCACCTCCCATGAGTTTAATATGTTTTGTGAAGTGTATGGGATAAAGAGATAGTTATATGCTTCGAGAACTCCTCAGCAGAATGGAGTTGTTGAAAGGTAAAACAAAATAGTTCAAGAGGTTGCTAGATCAATGATCACCGAGGTTGGTTTACCGAAAGTTTACTATAGAGAAGCTATTTATAATATTGTTTATGTATTCAATCAAGTTCAAGCAAGAGAAAATAGTACAAAGACCCCCTATGAGCTATGGTTTGGAAGAATTCCTATCATTAAGTATTTTAAGGTATTCAAAAGTAAATGTTATATTAGAAGAGATGAAGAAAATTTAGGTAAGTTTGATGCAAGAAGTGATGAAGGAATTTTTCTTAGATATTCTACTAAAAGAAAAGCATACAAATGTTTCAATAAAAGACTGAGAAAGGTTGTATAAAGTGAAAATTTCAAGGTTGATGAGACAGTGAAGAATTCATTTGACATTGATGGATATGTATCTGATGAGCCTGATTGCATAAGAATTGAAGAGATTGTGGAAGAACAAGAAAAGGATGAGCAAGAGAAGTAGAATTAATAGAATGAAAGAGAAGAATATGCTCCAATGATGTCACCTAAGACACCTAGATATGTACAAAAAAATCATTTAGAAAGTCAAATTATTGGAGATAAGACTAAATGAGTATTAACGAGAAGCAGAGCTACTGTTGAAGTTAATCTATGTTTACTTTCTGAGATTGAACCGAAGACTGTAAGTGAAGCATGTAAAGATGAACATTGGATGGAAGCTATGAAAGAAGAACTTATGCAGATTGAGAAGAACCAAACTTGGGAATTTTTCCCAAGACCAACAGATAAAAAACATTATTGGATCGAAGTGAATATTCAGAAATAAGTTGAATGAGAATGGAGAACTAATTAGAAACAAAGCAAGGCTTGTGTGTAAAGGTTATTCACAAGTGGAAGGAATATATTTTTAGGAAAATTTTGCTCTGGTAGCAAGAATGGAAGCTATAAGGATGTTCTTAGCATTTTCTACTCATAAAGACTTTAAGCTCTATCAGATGGATGTCAAGTCAACATTTTGAATGGTGAGCTAGAAGAAGAGGTCTACATGGAACAAATAGAAGGATTTCAGTTGTTAGATAAACTAGATATGGTGTGAAGATTGAAGAAATATTTATATGGATTGAAGAAAACTCCTAGAGTTTGGTATGTGAGGTTGGATAGGTATTTGATTCAACAAGGTTTCAACAAGGGTATAATGGATAGTAATCTATATTTTAAGGTTGAAAATGACAAACTCTTTATTATAATTGTATATTTTGATGACATTATCTTTGGAGGAAATGAAAATATGTGCAAGATGTTTGTGGAAGAGTTGTGGAAAGAATTTGAAATGTCTATGTTTGGAGAGATGAATTTATTTCTTGGGCTACAAATCAATCAAACAAAGAAAGAAATTTTTATTTCATAGTCTAAGTATGTGAAAGAGATGATGAAGAAGTTTGGGATGGATGGTTCCAAACCAATATGTACTCCTATGGTGACTGGTTGCAAATTGGTTAAAGATTACAATTCACCCAAGGCTGATCAGAGCAAGTATAGATCTATGATTGGTGGACTATTGTATTTGAATGCTACTAGGCTGGATATTATGCATGTTGTTTGTCTTGTGGCTAGATTTCAACAAGATCCTAAGGAAACACATGTTGTTAAAAGAGTATTCAGATATTTGAATGGAACTCTGGATTATGGATTATGGTATCATAGAGATACTGACTTTACTCTAAGTGCTTATACAGATGCAGATTGGGCTGGATGTTAAGATGACAAAAATAGTACAAGTGGTGGTGCATTCTTTCTTGGTTAAAGATTGGTGGCATGGTTGGGTAAAAAGAAATATTTAGACTCCCTATATACTGCTAAAGCCGAATATATTGCACTATTCCATCTTACTATACATAAGTTCTATGGATGAAATAGACATTGAAAGATATCACAGTGGTGTGTGATGATCCTATTTATATCTTTTGTGATAATACACATGTAATTAACATTTCAAAGAATCATGTGATGCACTCAAGGATGAAGCATATATCTATCAGATATCATTTCTTGATAGAGAAGGTCATGGAGAATGAAGTAAAGATTGAGTATGTTCCGACAAAGGATCAGGTGGCTGATATATTTACGAAGGCTATTCCTAAAGATACTTTTGAGTATCTCTGGGAGAAGTTAGGGGTCATTGTCCCTCCTTTCTTGAACTAGATGCATATGTAGATGCATCAGTCCAATGGATCTATGGGTCTATCTTTCTTCTGGATTGATGTTTTGGTGGCTACCTATCAGAGGGATCAGGTAGTATCAGGTGTTGTCATTGTGAGTATGTTATTTTCTATGTCAAAGGGGAAATCAATGTAGAATATATTTTTCCTTTTCCATTGATGTCAAAGGGGGAGAGGAAGCATTGAAAAAGGGAGAGGAAGCATGTGAAAAAGAAGAGGAAGGATGTGAAGAAAAGAGGAAGAATATAAAAGACTATCTACTGAGGGGGAGAAATAGAAAGGATCAAAAAGAAAAATCTTGATAAGTGTATTCAGAGCTAGTATGGTGTCTTTGATGGTTTTCCACATCATGTGTTTCCATCAATGACAAAGCGGGAGATTTTTGCAAGAATGGAAAGATTGAAGGTGTTGTCATTGATGTTAACTGGTCAATTGGTTATCAAATAATTGTTGTTGTCATTAGTGTCATGGATATAGGTTATTGGTTGTATATGTCAAGGATATTGAGAAAATTGTAATAAAGATATTTTGTAGATGTTCAGTGGTTGCCTCGGGTTTTGCTCCGGATTTGCTCCTATATTTGTATGGTTCAGATATGTTGATCATGGTTGTTGGAAGCTGCTATATCCTAATTTTTTTCTATTGATTCATTGTACGGTGTGATTTATGTTCACTAGTTGTGAACTGTGGTTTTCTGTGTTTCTAGTTGAGGTCTAGGGAGAAATGTTGTTGGTCTGGATTTCTCTTTGATGAAGTCTTATGACTTGCAATTCTAAAGTTGATTTTTTTTTATTGTATTGAAGATAAGTTTGGTATTTGGAAATTCCATGCTTAATTTTTCTATGTGTTCTACACTAGTTTGGCTGACCTTGTGTGGAATACTAATTTTGAAGTTAGTGAAGCATGTTGGATCTATTTGGGTCCTTATGAAGTGTGTGTTTGGGTCACCCTCATTCTAATTCCACCCTAGGATGTTTTGGTGCTGACCTAATTTGAATTTTAATTTAGATGGCTGACTTTGGATATGTTTCAAAGTTGAAGATGGTATAAATGTAGAATGGAGTTAGGGAAGAAGAAGTGAAGAGAACAAAGGAAATAGAGACAAGAGCACAAATAGAATAGAGATAAGTGTGAATCAATATGTGTGTATGATGTGAGTATGGAAAATCAACGCGAAGCCTAAATGTTGAGTTTCCAAAAGCAGTGAGTTGAAGGTGCACTCAATCATTCATGCATGTCTGCAAGTGGATTGAGCAAATTGTGGTGGATTTCTCTGTTGCGTTGAGATTGTATTCTCTTTGTAACAAGTCTTCTTTATCTTCTTTGTATCTCTATGGAAGTGAGCCCTCTAGGTTGTTAGCCTTGTTGGATAGTGAGTCCTTGTTCAGGACAGTGAGTCCTTGTTCAGGACAGTGAGTCCTTGTTCAGGACAGTGAGTCCTTGTTTTGGTAGTGAGCCTTGTTTCTTAGGAAATGAGCCTCTTGTAATCAGTTTTGATATTCTCTATAGTGTGAGTTAATCCTCACTGTGGTTTTTCCCTTATTGGGTTTTCCATGTAAATCTGGTGTTATTGTGTTTATGTGATGGTTTTCAATTTTTTCACTAGTATTTAATGTTTAATCTGCTAAGCAGTGTTAAGGATTAGTTCCAATGAATGAATTAAAGTTTAAATATGTGACAACTAATTCACCCCCCCTCCCAGTCATCTTGTTCAACACACATTCCTCCTGCCCAACCTAAAAATGCATCACTATACATTACTTTCACATCACATGATCTACCTATGAACAAAGAGCCTTTCCCATTGTGCATTCCTGCTCACATCAACGAGAACATTGTAACTAGTATCTTGGTTGATCCTACGAATCCTATGAATTTTATAATGGAGACTCTGCTAATAAACTTTCTACATAGGGAGGAATATGAGAAGTTGAAGACCATTATATGTACGCATGATGAATCTCAGTCCCTCCTCTCGATTCTATCACCCTTTTGTTCTTGGAAGGGCCTAGGGCCGTACATACCATTTTTTATGTCATTCTAGAGTCAAATTTGTTCAGGGTGAAACTAGGTATTTCGTGGCTAGTTTACATGAATGGGATCACTTAGGTATTCATAAATTTCTTAAGTTTTCTCATGAGGGTTCTATGCACATTGTGTAAGAAATCGGATAAAAACCTCTAATGTCATGTGGGGGATAATCGCTAGATCACTTTTGGCCTGTCCCGATCGGTCTGCTTCCTCTGAGGACAAACTTGCTATATCATGCCTATGTCAAATATAAGATTGGGGGAACAACATTGAAATTGACCTACCCTACATCTCCCTATGCCATATATTTCAAGGGTTGCATGATTGCACAACAACAAGCTACCTCCTCATCTCAAAAAAAGGGAAGGGGAAGCTTGCTCATGCCCAAGAGCCTTCCTCTTCTTTTGTTGCTCCATCCACTTTCATTTCTCACCCTATTGCAATGCCTTTGACTCTTGCTTTCATGCCCTTCATGGGGAGCCTGATGCCAAACAGTGGCCCTGAAGTAGCGGAGAATGAAAAGCCTTCCTTGTGGATACCAAAGATGAAAGAAAATCAAGGGTTGTGGATTGTAGAAAGATCTTATCACATAAGTGAGAGGAGGTTGTTGTTTTTGTTTTTATTTTTTTAATCTCGACAATAGGCCACCAGTATCTTCGTTTTCGTCCTATCACCACCTAGAAGTGTCAAGAACCCGATTTTAACTTCTAAGATTTATTTAGCAATTAACGTGCATTGGAAATAAATTTTCAAATGTTAACTGGCCAACAACACCTGAGGGCTTTCATTGTTGGATCTTTTATTGCATTTTTTTTTCAAAATTTTGAAATGTACCTAAAAGGTACTGAAAGAGGCCACAAAAACCTTGTCAAGCAGATGGAGTTCCTTAGGAAGATTCAAAACAAATCTTCCTTGGAGAGTGGCTTCATGTACAACTTCAATAGATGACCATTAATAACTAAAACCATGCGATTAGAGTTGATCGTGCGAAGCTTGATATCCCTATTATTGTAGACCATCTCAATTTCATAGGGCCCGAGCCACCAAGTGTGGTACTTACCCTTAAACTATTGAAAATGGGAATCATAAAAGAGGTCCCAATTACTTGGTTGAAATGACCATTATTGAATGAAATGATCATGCCAGAGAGCACACTAGTTCTAGATAATCTCTGCATGGAAGAGTACTTTTTTGCAGAGTTCATCTAATGAGAGGAGCTATGCAACTCATTCTTTTTGTGCATCAGACAAGTTCATACCCAGCTAAAGTACGATGCGAAGAGTTTTTACCTCAAACTTGATAGGGAGAACAACCATCTTACCATAGACAAACTTATAAGGTGTCAAACCAGTGGTGGTTTTCCATGTAGTGCGGTAGATCCACATGGCTTCAAGAAGTCGCACAACCAAATCCTTCTTATGGAGATCAACTGTCTTAGTAAGAATATTTTTGAGCTCTCAGTTAGTGACTTTGACTTGGCCATTAGCTTGGGGATGGTAAGGTGAAGACTTACGATGTCAAATCTCATATTCACGAACCAAAGTAGAAATGAGGTCAGATGTGAACTATGGACCCTGATCTGCAACTATCTCACGTGGAACACCAAATCGGGTAAAATATCATAATAGAGGAATTCAACTACCTTGGTGTCCTTGGAATGCTTTAAAGCAACAAATTAAACCCATTTTGTTACATAACCTATACACACAAGGATATATTCCTTGTTCTGAGATGGTGGGTTGACAGGTCCAACAAAATCAAGTCCCCATTTTTCAAAAGGATCAATGGACAATGGAGGATGCAAAGGAATTTCATCTAAGCGCGTGGGGTGGCCCATACGTTGACATTTTTCATAGTGTTGAACATAGAGTTTACAATCCTTATGGAGTGTGGGCCAATAGTAGCCTATAGTTAAGATCTTCTAAGCAATTCTCTGAGTGGAAAAATGTCCTTCACAGGGTTCTATGTGGCATGCGCGAAGTATGTTGAAGACATCATCCTCGAGCACACATCAGCGCATGATATTTTCAAGGACATGATGGAAGAGTAATCCATTGATCCACATATAATCACCGCTGAGTCTGACCAAATCTCGACGTTCCCTCAGAGAGAAATGGGGTGGGAACTTGCAAGTGACCAGGTAGTTTGCCACGTCAGCATACCATAGACTCTTTGTTGATATGGAAAAGAGATGTTCATCTGGAAAGGCATCATCAACTGGAACTTGTTCGCCATCTCGCTATTGTGACCTGGACAAAAAGTATGCAACCACATTCTCATGACCAAGCTTATCAATTATAGTAATATCAAATTCTTAAAGCAATAGTAACCATCTAATAACTCTACCCATTACAACAGGTTTATTCATTAGAAATCAAATTGCAGAATGATTAGTATGGACAAACACTTTATATCTGATAATATAATGAAGAAACTTATTAATTGCATAAAAAACAACTAAGAACTCCTTTTCAGTTACCGTATAATTTACCTCAGCCCTTGTGAAATTCTTGTTGATGTAGTAAATGGAGTAGAATAGATTATCTTCCTTTTGTCGAAGGATAGCCCCATGGAACAATCTGATGCATCAATGTGGATATGAAAAGGTAGCTCCTAGTTCAAACCTCTGAGTATTGGTGTGGTGACAAGCTTGTTCTTGATGGTTTCAAAAGATTCTTGACATTCTGGTGTCTAGGAGAAAATGACATCTTTCACTAGCAAAGCAAACATGGGGGAGGCAATCTTACTAAAGTTTTGGATAAATCTCCTATAGTACCCTACATGGCCTAGAAAAATACACACATCCTTTTGGCTAGTGGGTGTAGGCAAGTCCTGAATAATCTATATCTTCTTGGGACCGACTTGAATACCCTTAGCAAAAATATAATGACCAAGTATTTTCCCCTCTGTCATAAGCATATGGAACTTTTCATGACTTAATGATAAATTAGTGTCTATACAATGCTTAAGTACCTTTTCTAAATTTGTTTTAGCCTCTTCATAAGTATTACCATGGCCAATAAAATCGTCCATATACACCTCAACACAATCATTTACAAGATCTGCAAAAATACTCAAGACTTCCCTTTGAAAAGTGGAAGGGGCATTACATAAACCAAATGGAAAAATGTTATAGGAAAAAGTGCCCCAAGGACAAGTGAAAGTAGTCATTTCCTGATCCTCAAGCGCTATGCAAATCTAGTTGTAGCCACTAAACCCATCTAGAAAAGAGAAAAACTTCTTACCTACAAGAGTGTCCAACACTTTATCAATAAATGGTAATGGAAAGTGATCCTTTTTAGTAGCTTTATTTAATTCTCTATAATGAACACAAATTATCCACTTACCATTTTTCTTGGGAACCACAACTAGAGGAGAGACCCACTGACTATCTAAAATAGGATATATAAATCCAACATTTAATAGTTTTTGTAGCTCCTCTTTAACTATTTCACGCGGGACTAGATTGAGTCATCGTTGTGGTTGCCTAATTGGACGGCTACCTTCTTCAATGTAAATATGGTGGGTGCAGGTGTTAGGATGAATTCCACGCATGTCTTGGTATTCCCAAGCAAATGCATCTTTAATTTTTCTAGTTGTTAATTGTGAATTAATATTAAGTGTGCGATTAGGAAAAATTTCCATAGCCTTTGATTGTGTAGGTGAGTTAATGGCTAGTACTTGGGAGGTGGATGCCATATCACTAGAATTTCCAAGGGATAAAAAATAACTATACAAACAATTATGGGGTAGCAACTGATGCAATGTGAAAAAATGTTGAACAAACCATGATCTACCTACCAATGGAAAGTTTCCAAAAGGACATTGAGTGTTTTCACCTGAATGGAGAACCATGCTTTCAAAAATTTCATTAAATGTATACCTATTATGAAGGAAATTAATAAGAATATTATGATCTTCAGTGGATTCTTCCATATCTAAGGCTTTATCAATTATCAAGATGGATAATGACTCATCTAAGTCACTATCAACCCAAATTTGATCCTCTGTCTCAAACAAGGATTGCACTGGCGGGTATAGAGTTAACTGTTTCTTGTGCTCACCATTAGAAATGACCATGTTTCTTGACTAAAAATTAATGAATGCATCTGTAGCCACCAACCAAGGTCATCCCAAAATCAAGGGGTATCCCCCCAGCTTAATCTTCAGCTAAAAAATCACAAAGTCAGTTGGGTATTCCCACGAATCAATAGAAAGGATTACATATTCAATCATACCCTTTGGTTTGACCAAAGATTGGTTTTCCATTTGAAGAACTGTGGGAGTAGGCCTAAGTCCCTCTAGTGACAATCTTTCCTTTGTTTCATTTGTCATAACATTAATTGCAACACCCAAATCAATAAGGGTATTAGGAATACTTACTTTACCAATAGATACCTTAATGATATGACTCCCTAGATTTGAGTACTTTGGAATGGTTATGTTCCCAAGCATAAGGTCTACCAATTTTCCAATAACTTGGATGGTCTTCGGGTCTTGCTTCTTCTTTTGCTTCCAAGTACATAGATACTAAACCATTTTTGTATAGACGGGAATGTCCTTGATGGCCTGCAACAAAGGAATCTTGATGTTAACATTGCGTAACTCATTAACAAAATCAAATTCAGGTTGAGAAACTTCCTTTTGTATTGGTTCAGATTGAAATCATTCAAGAAAGGGAGGTTATTTGGTTGGCTTTGCTTTAGGTTCTTCATTGATTTTTGTAATGGTGGGCCCTTGAAGAGCCTTTCTCAGTCTTAATTGAACTCCATCTAATTCTAGTGTGTTTATAGGATAAGTGGAGTAACCTATTGCATCATTATTATATACTAGTTGTGTTGCCTTATTGTTGGGATTTGGGTTCAGTTGGGTTGTCATTGGTGTAGGATTTGGTGGCTATGTTGGATTGGCTGGCCGAGTAGATGATGATGGTATAGCCAGAAGGAATTTTTGTGACTGTTGGTATGGGTTGATCATGGGAGGAGGTGGAAATTGCAGTTGTGATGGGTATGGTTGTTGGTACACTGAAGGTTGTAACAGTTGTGGCCTACATGCCTATTGCCACGGTTGTGAAGCCTATTGATGTTGTAACATCCATAGAGGGTATGGCGAGGGTTGTTACCAACCCCCATACCATTTGGGTTGATTAGAAAAAGAATTAGGTTGGATAGATCCCAAATCAAGATAATCATTCATCATGCTAGGGTGCATTACTCGAGGTGGAAAAGGTCACCTAGGGGCCATGTAGTAGATAGGTTCCTCAGAATATTCCATATCACGAACACCTATAGGAAGAGGCCTTAAGGTAGAACTCCTACTGACTTCTTCTAAGGATGAAATTTTTGTCCTATTGTAAGGGAAATCCTCACTACCATGTTTCTTGCGACAAGTCAGAAAAAACACTACCAAGGCCTTTTCGACTTCCTCTTGCTTCCTACAGGTATAAAGAGTGTCTATCTATTTACTCATATGATTTAATAAATTAGTTTTAAGATCCTCAAGTAAATTTCCTATTTCACACTTCACTATACATGTTGCATTACATGGAGCAAAATGCTTACTTGAATAGTCCCTTCCTGAACACTAAGACCTTGAATAATTCCTGCAAATATCACAAATATCGTCAATGTTCATTTTAGAAATGTTCCCTTTACCTATTAAATTTAATGCTTCCATAGTATCATCTCCTATGCCTCTAAGAAACAACATTTTAACAACATCCTCATTTAGCCCCTATTGGCGAGATAGTTGAATATTGAATATAAAGCATTTAGGGTAGTCCTCCACGGACTCATCTTCCTTTTGTGTCATGCGAAAGATTTCATCCCAAACTTCCTTTGTTTTGCAATACTCCTGGTACTTGGTCAGGAATAACTCCTTCATGACTTCCCATGTCCTAATATTTATGAGGTTCATGAACCAACACAATGTTGCATCTTTCAATGTGGTTGGGAACATTTCAATCTTCTGTGCATCACTTTGATAATCATAGCTATGGCACACCACATCAAATTCAAACAAAAACATGTCAGGATCCTCAATCGAAAGACCACGAAAAATGGGCAAAGCGGAATGAGGAATGTTCTTCATAGGGGCATCTTCTTCGGGATGTGTGATTGGAAACTCAAAGGTAACCAGATTTTTGTTGGCCAATGCCCTATTATGATTTTTGGTTTTGTTGTTGTTGTTGTTGGGATCCATGACATCTAGTGCCCAAGGGGTAAAGTAGGTTCTAAATGGCTCTTGGGTTTTTGAGAATGGACCAACTTTTGGCCTATAAGATTCCCGAAAGAACTTTTCAACCTTTCTTCATAATATTTCGGAAGAACTTGGATGAGTACCTATAGGTGTATCAATAGTAGTAGATTATATGGTACACTTCTCAATATCGGGTTCAGGTTACTCTAATGATTGCAATTTAGTTTTCAATTTCTCTTGAGTTGAGCTACTTCCTTCAAAGGATGGCTTTGACCTATTTTGCAATTCTTTGGGTTGTGTTCCCTCAATGGATGTTTTTTATTTAAATTTCTCAGGATGTGAACTAATTCCCTTTTCTTTTCTAATGAATCTTCCTCTACTAGCCCTACTACAATTCATGGACCTAAATGACTTACAACAAAAAAATTTAGGAGTATTAACCTTAACAAGGTCGACAATTGTATAGTCTTTCCTCTTGATGTACTGGTCCTAACTTAGCTTGCTATGATTTCAGGCCTTTAATATCTTTCCCTGGCAACAACGCCAAAAATGATAGGATTAAACTGTAGTTGATACTTTGGGCATAACTATCCTTGTAATTCTATTTTGAATGGGTTGAGATCAATCTTCGAGAATTTCGAAAGTTCCCCAGTTTAATCCTAAATGTCAATCTAGGAGCGTAGGCTTGTGATAGATATTGGGGTTGTCTGCCTAAGGGATGAACCTAGAAAGCCAAGAGGGGATGGATGCAACTACATGGAAATTGCATTTTTTCAAAAATCTGGTTTTCAGACCTCCTTTCACCTATGTGATAGGAACCCAAGCTAAACAATTTATGACAAAAGCAGATTAACACTAACTAATAGAAAAAAAAAAATTCTTACTGACACTAGGCTACTAGAAGGAAATGAATGATAGAATGTAAAAGTGCTAAATAAATTTCACACATATTAATAAGCATTCCAATTAACACTTGTCTGGAATAATTTGCTAAGCCAATTTATACAGAACAATGAACATATTGATTAAATTTGATTGCAAAGTGAACTGCTAAATCAAATATACCTGTAGCACAATATAAAAATATCAATCACCAATATATCGAATAGTAATTAATAGGGTATTAAATAGCACAATGATTAAAGATCAAAACAGATTTAAAACTTAGAAAAATCTCATTACCACACAACACACAGATGCTACAACTAGTCAATGGGTGATCGAGGAAGTGGGCCCTGCTCCTCTGATTTCTAGTGAAAAAACAAAAGCTTAATTTACTCTACTCAATGCTTATGTAAAACAATATTTTAAACTCCAGTCTTTCTTTAATCAAAAACTCAGCTTATAGATATATTATCGATTACTAACTAAAGTCTTAGCATACATATATATAGAGATCATATGTCGTTGAGTTCTACAAAAGGCCAACCAAAATGGTATACAATTTTTTGGGTTATGGCCTACATCCAACAACCTTTAAAAGCTTCTTAACAGTAGATTTACATTTTTAACATTGTTCCAAAAACAAAACAACTTTAGACTAAACTTTAATCACAAGTGACACATGATTCATAAAATAGTTCTTGCCCTCATTCCACCGATGCTCCTATTACTCCCACACATCATCCACTTAATCACCCCCTGTTTTTCATAGTCGCAAGGATAATTAGTAAATAATTAAAGGTTTTGATATATTCTCAAGTTTCTACTTGCTCTTTACATTTGATTAAATATCCCTAATCATTAACAAATAGTGACAAGAACTACGAGGGATTCTATAGGAACAAAGAGGTAAAAAGGTAAACAGAAGGGGTAAAAATAAAGACACATTTATCCCTCATAACCTAAGTCTACTTCTCCACCTACTGTTGTTTTCACTCCCATGCTTCCAAGTCCTGCACCTTTCCAAGAGGCTACCCTTCCATCAACAATGGTTGTGGAGGACATACCTATGGCAGAACAAGAGCCTCCTATCCCTTCTCAATTAGTGAATTCTAGTTCCTAGAGTTGATGAAACCGACTTGCTTGAGAGTGTAAGTGCTATAGAAAGGCTCTGGCTGTTGAACAAGCTACCTTGCAGAAGGTAGAAGGGGAGATAGCAACTTCTCTTTTGACATATCTTGTTGTGTCTCCCTCTTCTGCTCCTTCTTCTTTAGTTCCACTCACCTCTATTTTGCTTTTGGCTCCTCTGGTGAATGTTGATGATCCTCACCCCAAAAGGGTGTAGGTGTCCATTGCTCCCTCGGTGGAGCCCCCTCTTCTGATGTCCCTTCTGGAAATACCTCCATTTCCTAGCCCATGGACATGCTAAATACCATGGTGGTGTCCACTACGGTCCGATCCTCTTCCTCTTTTCCTTCTGCTTCTTTTGTGGGGATTATGAATTCTTCACTGAAGCATAAGTTGGAGTACAACCTGGCTTCTAATGGAGGTCAAAAGAAGGGATCATATTCTTTGAAAGGGATTTCTACTTTGGCTTATGTTGTCCTTGTGATAGAGGTGGCCCCGATGTCACCTAAGTTTGTCACCGTCCCTCTTGATGAGGTCAATGGTGGATGTTGGGTGCCTCCTTCCTCTCCCACTCAGTTAACACATGGTACACATGTTAAGTGCATCTTTAACTAGTGGATGATATCCCAAATCTGTCAGTGATCTTTGTGAGATCGATGAATTTCACCTCACAAGACCTCGACAAAGAAGACCTTGATGGGCCTTCTTCCTTGGCCCTTGTTGTAGGAGATTCAAGGGGTGCTCCTTTTACTATCCCACCCTTGCAAAATCATTCTCCCTCCCCATATAATGATCTAGATTGAGAGAATGAGGACCTCCTGATTGATGAGGAATAGGGGAATAACTCTTCTTTATCTGTAGACTAGATTTATGTGTGTGTTGTGTTTCCTAGTGTTTTTCTTATGTGTTCTTGGAGGATCCTTTTCACCCTTTTAGGTGCTTGGATATAGGAGTGAAATTCTGTTGTGAACTTCCTCTATATGTTTCATTATTCTTCTATATGTTGTAAACTTGATTTTCAACAATTGGGGATGATGCAAAGCATCGGGGGAATTTAGGTCTTCCTTCCATGTTGACCCAATTTTTTTAATTTTTACTTTGTCTTCATGTGCTTTTCTTTAGATTTGATAACTTTGGGGAATGATGATCTTTTGTTCACATATATCACGGGTTATTATAAGAACTGATTTGACCCCGAACTCCTAGATCCCCCTGTCTCTTGATTTTTTCATTTATGCTTGTCTCTTATTTTATCTTTGTTTACCTCTCATTATACTTTCTTTCTAATGTTGTGCTTATGTGTTGTCCCTCGCATGCATGAAAACATTTCCACATTTACATCTCGCTATGTTTTGTGGGCCACATCATCACTATCTTGTCTTCCTTTCCTTAGGATGCCACATGCTCCTTGGATTCACATGGACCATCCTAAGGGGGGGCTACTACTATGATTTTAAATAAGGGGAATTCGGTGGAAAACGAATCCCTTACTGAAAATTTTTCATTTTTCAAAAAATGCATCCTTCAACAAGAATCCCTCTTAGTGATATTTTTCTTTCAAAATTATTTTTATCATATGATGAAAGAGATCTTTCAAAAGGATTCCTTGATGAAAAAATTATTTGCAATTTTTTTTGTGCTTTTCAATCGAAGTGTCCCTCTACATGGTCCCCTTTCTATCTTGAAGGTTTCCCAAGGGACCCCTTTGAAAACTCTTCCTTCAATTGCTTGTTATGAGATATGTGTGTCTGTTTGCATGACTTTTCCTACCTAACATGTTTTTTTTGAAGCTTAACATGATGCTTTGTAGGATCAAGCACCTGTGAAGTCACTTTTACAATCAAGCTTGGAGGACCTAGCACCTCATCAAGCTTTCCTTGTAGGACCGATAACTTATAAGGGCCTTTTGCATCAACTCTTCAAGAATGAGTGTTTGGGGAGTCCTTTCACATCTAGCCTTGTAGGACTAAGAACCTACGCTATCCCCTTTGCAGGACCAAGAACTTGTGAAGCACTTTCTCTCTGTAGGACTGAGTACCACTAGAGCCTTTGTTCATATTTTGTAGGACCGATTACTCATGAAGCCAATTTTGTAGGACTAAGAACTTATAGATCCTTTGTTCACTTTCTGTAGGACCAAGTACCTGTGGATCCATCACTCTCTCTTTCTCATCAAGGTTTCCTTATGGGACTGAGCACCTATAGAGCTACCTCCTACATTTTTGGGTGTGCCAAATCAAAGATCTACTTCCTTGATGGTTTAAGTATATTCACACCAACACGCATGTTCGCTAATGTGGGGGAAAAATGTAATGGATAAAATTTTCACCCCTAGGAAAATTCCCCTTTTACATTACCTTACCTTAGAAAAAAAAAAAGTTTTATGATGCAAATCCACATCTGCCACGCCTTTTCCATCCCCTTGGCAGCTCGTTTTGGCATCAGTGGAGGAATCCTGTCAGGGACGCATGCGTGTTATGTGGAAATCCACGTTTCATGATGCCATCCTGATAGGATTCCTACCTCTGTAATCCATAGAGGCATTACGTTTCTCCATTGGAAAAAAATGTAATTTCTCTACCCCCTTGATCAATGAGAAATGGGTCTCTTGCCTCCTTTTTTCCATTCAAATGTATATCTCTCCATTCTTTTCTTCCTTCCTAACACTTCTTGGACTCTTGAGCATTATACTTCACTCTCTTGGTTTCACTCTCACACTTTCAAGCTTCTACATCACTCTGTTGTGGCTGCGAGCTGCTAGTTCTTGGCTCCTACATTCCATTTGTTGTGACAACATTACTATTGGAGGACTTGCAATCTCTCTCCTTCCACTACTTGCCTTGAGTGCTCATGAGTGTGGAGGTGATATTGTTCATTTCCATTTCCAATTGAATCACTTTAAGTATTTTTTGTAGCATACTTGTTGTTGGTGATTCCTCTTAGCACTATTTCCTTTCTATTTATACATCATTCTCCATATATTATTGCTATATGGTTGTTTGTGAAGGTGGAAACAAAAAAATAGGGGACTGACTGATGTAGTCCTCTAAAAAAACCCCAATATTTTCTTTGGTCTTGTGTGTGTAGGTGTCTTCACATGGAGCTCTTCGAGTATTCAAATCTCAAGTAGAAAGGTCCACTTTTCTCACCTTCTCTTTGTCAATTCTAACTTAGCTTAGAGGTAGCATTCTTCTTGTTGTACTTCAGTTTTACACTTTTCAAATTATATTCTATCATAGTATAAAAATTTAGCATACAAGTAGTGAATTGATTTCTGAGTGTTTTAGTCTGTTTGTAAGACCCTTTGTCGGTATGGACACTAGCGTTCCACACTGGAGTTCATAGTCCATGTTGTTGTTCATAGACAGTGAGTTGTCTGGGTAGCCTATTGAATCCTCAAAATCAACTTGCATGAACCTATGAAACATTCAGTTTAGCAGAAGGATAGTAGTACCTAGATTTCTCTTCCTTTTCAACCTTAACATCTTAACTTTTTGAATTTTCCTAGAAAATATTGAGGTATTTTAGGGCATCCTGTTGTTTAGGACTCTCTGATGACTTGGAGTTTCGAAGAAGCCAGTCCCCCTTCCCTATAGTTATATTATAGTTCAAAATGAAAATATTGAAGATAAAGAAATTTCGTAAAGAACAAAATAATTTTCATAATATACCTCTCCAATTATCTTCCCTTCACTCTTGCATTCCTTGAAACAAAAAGGGATCTGTATAGTTTATTGGAAATTATAAACATTTTGGAAACATAGATTTGAATGTGCACCCTCTATCGTTTGGATGACTATTATTTCTAGGTGCTTGATATAATTTGACTTTAATTGTGCTTTCACTATGCTTGAAAATTGACTATTCATTATCACTATGGCTCACTGTATGGGTTGTCTTCATGAATGGATTGTTCTCTGCCCTTTGTGTTTGACCCATGTCTAGTTTTCTTTTGTTTTTTTTCCTTTCTCTTAGCTCAAGAAATCTTCCCATCTCTATTGTCATCTCTACCTTTTCCATTGCACTTTGAATAGATTATTATGAACTACAATATTGATGTATCCAGTGTAAACTACCCCTTCATTCACTTTGAATGGACTCAAATTATCTTACAAAATTGATGTATCCATGTCAACATTCACATTTTTTGAAAAAGATGAATCATTTGCAATAACTGTATTATTTTTTTCTTCATTTTATTCTTGATATTTTAAATATTTCTAAGATAGAGTTATCAAGTGCTTCTATTTATTTATCTTAGTTGCAAAGTGTGCATTCTCTATCACACTAACACATTCTTTTTCCTTCATAATTGAAAGGTTCATATTTTGGTTATAGCCAAGTTGATCAATATTAGTAGCACCTAGCTCTTGGGAATGACTCTAGTCTCCTTGTGTAATGATAGACCCCTTTTTGTTGCCCCTTAAGATTCCTTTGTGCATGCATCGTAAAGTTGCAAGGTAGCATATTTTTTGTTCTAATCATTGTGCAACCAAATCGATAGTTCCAACACATTTAAATGAGACTAGAAAAAGCATCAAATGCATGCAGTGTAAAGTTGCAAGGTGGTGTATTTTTTGTTCTGTTTGTCATGCAACCAAACCAAAAATTTCAACACATTTAAATGGGTATTTTTATACAAGACCAGATCATATTTCACACTCCAACATGCCGAAACATTCCAGGCTACATTGCACCAACTATTTCTCTTAAGAGAACAAAGTATGAAAGGACATAAAACTTTGACAAGCTATAACTTGGAAACCATGGCACTTAGAAAAATTTCATCTAAAGGTATAGGATCATGTGGGATCCATCTACAATAACCTCTCTTAGTTATTCATACCTCCAATTCATTTTCTCATGGTGACAAGTTTTCAATTGATGGAAAAAGCGTCAAATGCATGTAACGTAATGTTGCAAGGTGGTGTAATTTTTGTTGGGTTCATCATGTGACCAAATTGAAAAATTCTAAAACATTTGGATGTGTAGGTTTATATTAGGCAAGGTCCTATTTCGCACCCCAACATGTCAGAAAGTTTTGAGCTACATTGTACCAACGATTTCTCTTAAGAGACCAATATGCGAAAGGGAAACAAACTTTTATGAGTTGTGTATATGTCTAAAAATGGTCATGATTAAGCTTGTTAATTAATTAAATATTATTTAATTAATTCCTCTAATGTCATCTACATATAAATAAATTTAATTATTTATTTATATCGTTCATCTTCTAAATTCTTCTACCTTAAATTAAATAAATAATTTTATTTAATTGCTAACATTTCTACCCTCCGCTTAATTAAATTAAATAAATTTTTATAATTTATTTATATTTAATTATCATTTAGTTCTAAAGTTTAAATATTTTTAATATTTGAATAATGGAATATTCTCCATCCCATATCCGAATTTAAAATATTAAATATCTTATTTAATATTTTCCTCACTCTAATTTCATTTTAAACATAATTAAATATGAGTTATTTAATTATGTAAGTTTCCATTTTCATCTCCACTTTTAAATTAAATAAATTTATTTTATTTAATTTCTAATTCGTGCTAACTCACCTTTCCAAATTTTAACTCATCTTTCAAAATGGGAGTTTCCCTTTGAAACTTAATGACAAAAAAATAAGGAAAAGGGAAACCTTCCATCCTTCTCTTCCACTTTCGAAAATCTCCTGCCATTCGTTTGAAGCAAGCTTAATCCGGACCGTCGATTGATTCAGCCAATCATATCCGTTCAAAAACTCTATAAATTCCGGCGCAAATCCAAGCTTTGGTTACACTTCGTATAATCATTTACGCACGCATACACTCAACCAGCATTTGCATTCATGTCAGTTTAGATATCACAACAATATCTTTCATTTTAGCATAACTTTTGCATTTTTAGCATAGTTTGCATTTAGAATCTCGTTCTTTAGCTGTCATTTTGTTGAGCCTGATCTATTGATCTGAGAGCTATCTGGAAAATAACAAAACGCTGAAGTTAGAGGAGGATAAGATGGTTTCGAGAAGCTGCGATTACGGTTTGCATTATTCTGTTTCTTTTCAGCTTTTCAATTTAATGTCTTATTAACATGTGCTTGATTTCTATTTAATTGATCCAATATTTCAATCACACATAAAATGGCGCCCAGCGTGGGGCTCGAACCCACGAATTTAATGTTTTCTGTAAGTTTGTTTTGACAGTTTCGACTTTCTGGAATCAACTTTTCAGAAAATTCTGACGTTTAGGCACATTCAAAAATTTCTGACGTGCATACGGAAAACTTTAACTTTTTATTTTGCAGAATTTCGACGCGCATCCCGTGATTGTTAGCGCGCATCCTGTAACTATTACGGCGCATCCCGTGACTATAAACGTGCATCTCGTGACTGTTAAAGCGCATATAGTGACTGTTTGTTTAGGCGCATAGAGTAAATGTTTGCGTGCATATAATTTTCTTCTTACATGCACAGTAATTATTGACAGTATTTTTTTTACGGCGCATTCAGTTTCTGTTTAGGCGCATATTGTCTCTGTTTCGGCGCATATAGTCTCTGTTCTGACGCATATATGTTTCGGCACATACAGTCTCTGTTCTGGCGCATACAACTTCTGTTTAGGCGCATATAGACTGTAGCAAAATCACAGAATTCTGAGTTTGATGCATTCTGCAGACATAATTCTGTTTCTTTTTCTAAAAGTTTTAAAAATGAAGCAATCCTAGGGTAGCCACATTTGGATTAAAATGAAGCAATCTAGGATAGTCACCAAACAATGAATTTTGTAGTTTAAAATTGAACAATCTATTTTTGGTGAAGCAATATCTTCACTTAGATTAGCTCATTGTTATTTGGATTTTAAAAAAGAACATCTGCTTGCTTTGATTGTGGCAATAGGTCTATGCTCTCCCCTTAACTGGGTGATCAGAATACCAGACTTGCCTTTTTAATTTCATGCAATTTTATTGTTTCAATTACATCCTTTAGAGAGCCTGCCATAGTGGGAAAAAGTACTCACTACGGGAACGACTCAAGTGGGTTCAAGCTAAAGCCAGGCTATTTCGCCCCACTATAAAATTTAAAGCAGATATGGGGAAACCCTCTTTTACCAGTAGTGTGCAAGATAACCATCCCCAAAGCCTTTGTTCTAAAGGTTGGGAGGTCTCCTGAGGGAGTTTATTATTGCCGCACCGAATGGAAATCCTTACTACGAACCTAGTGTAGTAGCCAGCCGAGTTAGTTGCAAAACATTCTGATAATCACAGTGCAAGGGGAGGGAAGAATCTTCCCCCAAGATACTCACCATATAATTTCCAAGGACAGTTTGCTTAGGGGATCCAGTATCCACTTTCGTAACTCTAAGTACGCGCCTGGAAAAGACAAAAACACGGGCGCCCCTTCGGGGGTGACACGGCTGTGTGAATCGACACATTTTTAAGATGTGGGCTGTTGATTATTAGAGTGACCTACTTGAGCATTTAAGAGTGAGTCTGTCTGAACTGTTTTTCATGTGGAAAACCTGTGAAAATATTTGATGAAAAACATCCTTGATCAAACACTTCAATGTTAGTGTAGGACTTTAAGAACAATTGTTTTCAAAAATGTTTGTTGTGTCTTCCTTTACATTAATTCAGATAAAGAAATCATCCAAAAGGAACATGAAGAACAACAACTGAAAGCCACTTAAGAGATTTTCATATCATTGGTTCAAAAAAAAAAAAAAATAGTTCCAAACAATTTTCTCATGCTTAGAGATTGGAAGTCAACAAAATTTACCAAGAAGTCATTGTTTAAAAGGATCAGAAAACCCAAGAAACCATTAGGATACAAGAAAACACTGCAAAAGAGAAAATTCTTGTACAAAAGTCGACGAGTCTTGCTTCACTATCGAGGATTTCTCCATAGGTATCAGGATTTTGTTAGAGGATTCACTGATGAATATGCCATAGATCCCTTAGATTCCCGAGCTTATTATCAGAGATTAGCTCTGTCACAACGGCATAATCATAACCAACCTCTTGAATTTGACAACATACCACAACCTTCCATAGAGTATCCTTCACACCCCAATCAAATTCTTCATTGATTTTGGAATCTTTCTTTGAAAACAAAGATCAAAATTTTAAAAGTGCATCTCTCAAACAACTTTTTAATTTTTGGTTCAACTTCCCCAACAGGATTCTGAAATCCTTCATCAAATTTGGAAGCCACAACCAATAAATTAGAAGTATCCTTGATCATATCATAAGATTCCATATCTTATCGGATCAAGATATCATTACCATCGCACTTGTCAAAACTAGGATCTAAGTTTAGAAGAATTTTCCAAAAACATATGCCTATCTCCACAAGATCTCAACACAATAAACTAAAGGATACAATCCAAAAAGAAAGTCATATTCAGAACACTCAAGAGGAAGGAGAAAGCAGTAATCCCATTTTCAGCATAAATCAAAATCCACTCTCCAACAACAACATGGACAATAGAGAAGAAAATCCTTTTCATAATTACAGGGATAAAAACCAAATGGATAGCGATGAGGAACACGATGAGGAACGTCTTAGAGAGGCTGAACAAGATCCAAATTTCCATAAAGCCATTGAAAAGATATTACAGCGAGATAAGGAAAAATATTTTCGCTATCTAGCCGAACAAGGGGCTAAATTACCTCACGACTTTGACACTGAAAACTTGAAAAACAAACCTGAAGAGACACCCCTTTCAGAGCTTAGTGCCTTGACCCAACAAATCAAGGCACTTCAAGGACAAGTTAGAGAATTACAAGGGGGAACAACCACAAATAAATACACTCTGGAGGACATCTGTCCTTATCCTTTCGACAGAAGTTTAAACATGGTTCCTTTTCCCAAGCATTGTGAAATGCCAAAGTTTGATCGCTATAATGGGAAAACGGATCCAATTGATCACGTTAGGGACTTCAGAAACCTGACATTAGAATTTTCTCACGAAGATACTTACTTGATGCGACTATTTCCTAGGAGTCTTGGAGTACACTTTATGGAATGGTTATCCAAGATCACACCTCCCGTCAGGACATTTGAAGAATTGATCTATTTATTCATATCACAATATACCTACAACATACAACATCAGATCACCATGATAGATCTTTGTAAAGTTGCACAGAAACCTGGTGAACCTTTCATTACATTTCTTCAGAGATGGAGAAGAATGTTTGCCAGATACCCACGTCCTGTTCCAGAGAAAGAAAAGATGGTTACTTTCATCAACAGTTTAAATTCGGAAATGAGCTATCACTTGAACTTACATTGTCCTTCTTCTTTTGAGAAAATGATTGAAGATGCCTTAACCATTGAAAATGCTTTGGTCAAAAGAGGCACAATAAAACATGACAAAGAAAATCCTAGCTCATCCAACCATCATAATAATCAGGACAAATCCAAATTCTAGACTCGCAACAAAAATATGGTGAATGATGGTGTTGTGGATGCAAATCATGCTTCAACCAAACCATTTTTTCCTCACTATCCCAAACAGTCGCAACAACAATGTCAACTTGATTGTGAATCACGGAAATAATCCTCCTCCTCAGAGGAACAATACAAATCAACACTCCACTTCCCATCAAGGGACTTCAAACAATAACCAGGGTTATCGAGGAAACAATAACAATCAAAATTCTTTAGGAAACAACTCAAATTCAAATCCACAAAGATTTTCATTCTTCTCGAATAGAAGAACTTTTACTCCATTGGGTCAATCTGTAGAATCCGCATTCAAAGAATTCATGGCCAAAAATCTCATTACTTTACCGCCTCAATGAAATTATGAACCCAGTGTAAAACCTCCATCATGGAATGAGGCATATTATTGTGATTATCATCAGTGTAAAGGTCATCGCATAAACAACTTCCAAGCCTTGAAGAATGTAATTCAAGACTTAATCGACAATGACATCGTCACAATAGAAGGAAATCAACAAACCAACGCAGATCACCAAGAATTCCGCAATCCATTGCCTAATTATCAAAAGGGTGAATCTTCTAAAAAAAATGTGAATCATATCAATGATGATCATATAATCAACCATCTTTACGCAGATGAAGAGCGGGTAAATGCCATTAAAGTCAACAAGAAGGTGGAATATAGAGAAGTCAACGCAACAACAAGAGCACAAGCCAAAGTTGTCTTAAAGGGCGCCTCCTCAAGATCCACTGAACCTCCACCTCAACATAAATATGATTTGGTTAACCAACTTCGAAAAACCCCCGCTCAAATTTCCATTCTGGAACTATTGAAGATTTCTCCAGCCCATAAAGAAATTCTAGACAAAGCCCTAGTTGAAATGAATGTATCAACTGAATTGGATGTAAATCAATTTCAAGCCATGGTAGGGCATTTGTCCTCACCTACTTGTCTTTCATTCTCTGATAAGGATGATGTTTCCATAACTCATCCTCATAACTCCTCTTTGTACTTAGAAGTCATGGTTCACAAGTTTCGCATCAGATGAGTTCTAATAGATGGAGGGGCTGGTTTGAACATCTGTACCTTGAATTTGGTCAAAGCCTTAGGATTTTCTGAGGACTCCATTGATTTCAGAAGAAAGATTACCATAAAGGCTTATGATGATGAAGAAAGAGCATCCAAAGGTTTAATCATGCTACCGATCAGAGTGGGCCCTCTTATAAAGAATCCTTTTTGTCAAGTACTGGACTGTGATCTTGTTGGGTCGTCCTTGGATCCACGAAATGTAAGCTGTCCCATCAACATATCATCAATGTCTCAAATTTCCTTATGAGGGACAGGAAATCACAATACCTGCTGATAATTCCAACATTCAAACTTGTGCAAACATAAAAGTCAGTCAAGATACTTTGGTCCCTAATAATCGGGAAGCTCATGCAAGTACTTCTCTAAAAATTGACACACAAATTAGTCAATTGACCAATAGTTTTGACAAAAAGCTAAAATTCAAGGATCACGGTGTTGGAGAATACTCTCTTTGCCTTGCCAATTTACCTACATCACCTCGATCACATGGACAACCATCTATCAGGGAACATCAAATATCAGCAGCATCAACATCAAAGAAAACACCAGTAGAACCAATCACAAAATTTAAGGGGCAATTCATCAAAGAAAAATTCCCCATGGAAAATCCTGAGGATATGGAAATTCTAAATTGGCTCTATAAAGATGAAGATGAAGTAGTCTCTAATATCAAATTACCCACAGACAATATGGAAAAGGATATTCAATCATGCAGAAGATGGGTTATGATGAAGGACCTATCGGAAAAAGGAAGGAAGGAGTAGTTGAACCCATTCACCTCCGTGGACTCACTGCAAAAGAGAAAACTGGATTGGGTTATGATACTCACTCTAAAGAAAGAAAATCCAAACACGGCACTATCTTCACATTGCAAGAAGGCTCAGATTCACAAGAGGCATGTTTGACAACAATTCAGAATTTCCTAGACAATAATTCTGACACAGACTCTGCTGAATATGAATGGGACACCATTTACAATGATGAGTTCTGGAGGGACAAAGAGGTTGATGTAATACAACAATATGCCCCAACTCTAATTGAAGGACAAGGTTCAGCGTCCCAACCACAAGAATCTGAACCACAAATCGACTATGATTCTAGTGATACTGAATTAGATCTAAATGAACAAGACTATCATGAGGACAGTATCATCATTGACCCACCTCATACCTCAGATCCTACAGACCACTCCGTTATGACCTTAACCATAGCCGATCTCACACAACCTGACGATCCTCTACCTTTAATCCATCCTGACCTCATTGATTGAGATTCTACTGAATCTATTAACATACCCATGTTTCCAAGTGATGAAGCTATTGTAAACTTCCTTTCCGCAGAAGATACAAATGATTGTTCCACCAGCGATTTTTGACATAGAGTTTTTGGTCAGGAGAATGTCAAGTATCCCAACTACAAAAATAAAAACAAAAAAGAAAGATCTAATGGTGAAAACCAGAATTTGGCAGTATTAGATCAAACAAAAGATAAAATAAAGAGCGTATCTGATGGTGAAAACCTCTTTGAGGCACCAGACGATGGGAATCTTGACACTCTTCCGGAGCACTACCATGAGCGATCGCCTATTCTGATTGAGCCTACAAATGTTGTCGATCTTGAGACTTTGGACAAACCAAGAATTTTACAGTTAGCTGCATCAATGACTGAAAAAGAAATACCAGAATTCATGAAATTCCTGAAAGAAAATTAGGTCAATTTTGTGTTGTCTTATGCTGACATGTTTGGTCTTGATCCTGATCTTATCATGCATCATTTGTCTATCAAACCAGGGGTCAAGCCAGTAAAACAAAAACTCAAAAAGATGCACCCTCATGTTGCATTATTAGTTAAAGAAGAATTGAGAAAACTTCTTGATGTGGGCTTCATCAGACCAATCGACTATGCAGAATGGATCTCCAACATTGTACCTGTATCCAAACCAGATAAAACTGTCAGAATATGCACAGATTTTAGAGATCTCAACAAAGCATGTCCTAAGGATGACTTCCCATTACCAAATATTGACACCATAGTTGATCTGATAGCTGGCCATGCCATGTATTCATTAATGGATGGTTTTTTTGGATATAACCAAATCAAGATTGCACCTGAAGATCAAGAGAAAATAGCTTTCACATGTCCATGGGGGACTTATTGTTGGAATGTCATGCCTTTTGGTCTGAAGAATGCTGGGGCTACCTACCAAAGAGCCATGACTACAATCTTTCATGACATGATGCATGTCTTCATGGAAGATTATGTGGATGGCATACTGGCAAAGTCATACACCAGAGAAGGACATCTTGAAAATTGTCCAAAATATTTGCAAGATTAGAGAAATTCAAAGTTCGTCTTAACCCTAAGAAATGTGTTTTTGGGGTCAAATCTGGAAAACTCTTGGGGTACATTGTTTTAGAAAAGGGAATTGAAGTAGATCCAGCAAAAGTTCAAGCAATTATGGAAATGCCTCCACCAAAGAACATCAGTCAGTTAAGATCACTGCAAGGACAACTTCAATCTATACGGAGGTTCATTGCATAATTGGCCGACAAAAGTTTACCTTTCACACATCTACTGCATAAAAATGTTCCTTTCAAGTGGGATGACAAATGTGAATTGGCTTTTCAGAAAATCAAAGAATATTTAATGACTCCACCAGTTCTCGTATCACCAAATCCAGACAAACCACTCATCTTGTACATTGCTGCAACAGAGACATCCCTGGGGGAACTACTAGCACAAGAAGACTCTACAGGAAAGGAACGTGCAATCTACTACATTAGTAGAACACTAACAAGTCATGAGCTCAACTACACTTCTATTGAGAAGACTTGTCTGGTAGTAGTTTTTGCTTCACAGAAGTTTCGGCACTACATGCTGACCCATACGATCAATCTGGTTTCAAAAATTGATCCACTTAAGTTTTTGTTAAGCAAAGCATCATTGACAGGAAGGTTAACAAAGTGGGTAATGATTCTAAGTGAGTTTGACATACATTATGTCAATCGCAAGGCCATCAAAGGACAAGTTATAGCTGATCAATTAGCTGAAGCACCACTACAAGCAAATCACCCCTTGCACATTGAATTTCCAGATGCTGATGTCTTCACTATAGAATCTAAACAAACATGGGCATTATATTTTGATGGTTCTTTCACTCAACATGGATCGGGGGCAGGCATACTTTTTGTCACCCCTCAAGGACATACCATTCCTTGATCATATAGGCTGATGTTTCCATGTACTAACAACATAGCTGAATATGAAGCATTGATCATTGGACTCAAAATAGCACTGGAATGGAGAATAATAGAATTACAAGTATATGGTGACTCACAGCTAGTCATCTATCAAATCAATGATGACTATCAAACCAAAGATGAGAAACTATTACCATATAAAAAGATGGTTGATGATTTCAAGAAATACTTTGTGGACATTAAATTTACACAAATTCCAAGGATTGATAACAAAGCAGCTAACGCCATGGCCACAATCGCATCATTGTTACAACTCCCAGAAACTCAAAATCGTTATAAATTTCTGGTGGAACAATCATTTACACCTGCATATGATACCCCTGAAAGCCAAATCATTTGTCACTTGGTAGGATCCGATTCGTCTTGGTACAGAAAAATTTATGCTTACCTCAAAGACGACATCTTATCACCTGATTTATCCCGTAAAAAAAAAGGCAACTTTATCCGCCAATCCGCTCGCTATACCCTCATCGCTGACACCCTTTATCGTCATGGTCTTGATGGTACTTTACTCCGATGTCTTGAACGCGAGGAATCTGACAAAGCTTTACAAGAAGTTCATGGTGGCATTTGGGGTACTCATTCAAGTGGACTGACCTTATCTAAGAAATTAATTAGAATGGGTTATTATTGGCCTACAATGGAGAGGAAATCGTTCAGTTTTGTGAAAACATGTTCAAAATGTCAAATTCATGGGAATCTCATTCATGCTCCTGCACAAGAACTTCAACCGTTCACACCTACCTAGCCATTTTCTCAATGGGGGTTAGATCTAGTGGGCAAGATTCATCCTTCTTCATCAAATGGGCATAAATTCATCATCACAGCAACAAAGTATTTTACCAAGTGGATTGAGGCAGTCCCTCTTACTAAAGTCACTGGCAAACAAATATCATTATTCATACTCAACTATATCATTTGTCGGTATGGCATTCCCAACTCCATTATTACAGATAATGGATGTCCATTCAAAAATCAGGATGTTGATGAACTTTGTGAGAGATTTCACATACAACATAGATACTCAACACCTTACTATCCACAAGGGAATGGCCAAGCAGAGGCCTCAAATAAAACAATATTGAAAATCTTGAAAAAGACTATGAATACTTCAAGGAAGGATTGGCAAGTTCAACTCAATCCTGCTTTATGGGCTTACCGAACCAGTGTCCGCACACCAACAGGAGCAACACCATTCGCTCTTGTCTATGGAGCAGAGGCCATATTGCCCTTAGAAGTGGAGATTCTCTCACTCAGAGTATCATTGAAAGGCCTTACAACAGATGATGAATACCAAGTTTCCCGACGCCAAGAACTGGAACTCCTAGATGAGAAGAGACAAAGAGCAGCTGATCATCTAAAAGCATATCAACAAATGATGTCTCGCAGCTACAACCACAAAGTAAAGCCACGTACCTTTCAAGTGGGTGATCTTGTTCTGAAAGAGAATCCACGCAATCAACAAGATAGAGAGAAGAAAGGAAAGTTCGAACCAAATTGGCTAGGTCCTTATGTGATTATCGCCGTCTATGGTTCAGGAGCCTACAAGCTATCAACGCCAGAAGGGGACCTGTTTGACGAGCCTATCAACAGCATGCATCTGAAAAAGTATTATGTCTAAGGCGGTTACCATCATCAGAAAAAGTCCTGAATTTTTTTTAAAAAGTCCTGAATTTTTTAAAAAATCAGAAAAAGTCCAAAAATTTAAAAATCAAAAGTCTTGAAAAATTCAAAAAATCGAAAAAGTCCTCAAAAACCGTCATAGGGTGAAAACCTAGCAAACAGGCAGTCTATTGACAAGAAAAATGCAATAAAAATAAATAGTGAAAATCTGGCAAACAGACGCTATTTGTAGCTCTCCATCTAGTAGTTCATATTCTGCACTTGGCTGCTTAGCCTTCATTTTCATGCATTTTTTTTCCATCATCTTAGGGTCACGCCAGCACCATGCTATCATCATTTGCCTTGAGCGATAACGTCTTACCATGGTTTGATTATTGTACATATTCATTTCAACAAGTTGTGTTGATACCAAGGGAAAATCTAGGCATACTGGGGGCAATCAACTTTCAGATCTTCCCAAAATAGTAAGACAATGACATCGAAACCAATCACACAAAACAAAACAACCAACCATTGATCCATATCACAGTGGCTTTCAGTTGCGTACCTTACCATGACTCATATCTGGGTGATCTTTAATATGAAATAATGTTTGGAATCACAGTATTTCATTTGTTGAACAATCGTTGTTTATTTTTCGACATCATTTCTCTGGAGCACACTCGATGATGTACTGAACTAGAGTGGCAAGGAAATAGGATGATTTTTCTTTGTCTGCTGTCTTGAGGTTAATCATTTATCTGTTGCAAGTATGTCGCGAGACATGATTTCCAAAGTTTATCATTGATGGTAGTTCCAAATTTACATTAGATAGTGGTTAGTCTTTGTCTGTTTATGCAAGAAATACTCAGGTCATCTTGGTTCAATTATACCTAGATGCTTGTATTCACTTGCTATATCAAAAATCATGAAAGTTGTACTCAGGTCATCATTGGTGCTAATTTCCCCTCTAATGCTTGTACATACTTCCAACATTTTCAAATGCTCTAGGATGATTTAAGCAGGCTCACTAAAAGGCTCAACAAAATGGTCGATTTTATTTAGTTGCATTTCATTTTAGGTCATTGTACATAACTGCATATTGGATTTGCATCAAGAGTTTTTGAAAGGTCAATGGCTGTCATTTTTTGGACTATTTGTGGAGGACAATGCAAACATTTGTATCATTATCATTGCATTTCCATTATCATTTCATCTTCATTATCATTTTATCATCATTAGCATTATCGTTTCATTATTGCACCCATTATCATTTCAGTATCAGTATCATCTCATTAGGTGCATTTCATATCATTTCATATTAGTTTCATTATTGCATCCATTTCAGCATCTCATATTGGTCACATCTCCATTATCATTTCATCAATATTTTATTTGCAATTCATTTCATGCTTGTTATCATTCCATATCGTTTATCATTTTATTTCATATCATTGGGCATTCATTATTATTTCATTATCATTATCATTTAACAATTCCGCTTCATATCATTATCATTTCATCTCCATTTTCATTTCATCTTTTCATTATTATTAACATTTCATCTTCTTTTTCATTACATTATTTCATTCATTTTTATTCAGATTAGGTCCATTACCATCGTCATTATTCATTCTCATTATCATTATTATTTATATTATTTTCCATTAACATTTCATTTCCATTTATCATTTCATACCCATTATCATTCCATTCGCATTTCATTTCATTATCATTTATATTTTTCCAATCTCACCATCGCATCATCTAATATTGCATTATCATTATCATTTAATATTGCATTATCATTATCATTTAGTATTGCATTATCATTATCATTTAATATTATTGCATTATCATTATCACTCATATTAGTTTCATATACGCTTCACTAACATAATGTGTTATCATCATCATTTATATAATCATTCTATCATTACATTTCCATATTGTAATCCTATCATCCATTATCATTATCATTCATTACATTTATCATCCATTATCATTATCATTTAACAATTCCATTTAGCATTTCATATCATATCATTTCGCTATAATCTCACTTATCATTTCATTTATCCATTTAGTCCAATCGCAAGTCATTATATTTCATCACATATAATTATATTTCATCACCACTATCTATTCACATCATTATTATTATTATTTTATCATCTTATGCCATAACATTTTATCCACTCATGACATTTCACATCACATCATATCATAATACATATCATGAACACAACATTCATCTCTCATCTCTTATCTGCACTAAAAAATCCAAAAATAATAAATGCACATCATACGTAATCCATCTGCATGACATCATTAGTACACATCATCAAATCATAATCATAATAAAATATCATAATCAAATCATCCTGCATATCATATTAGTCATCAAATCTCCATAAACACATAGACATAAATGCATATCATATCATCACATCATAAATGCACATCACATCATCATCAAAATAATCATCGCCGCTGCATATCATCACTCATCAAAAATGATACAAATGTCCAAATGTCCAATGAAACTACAATGTCCAATACATCAAATATGATTAGAAATGGCATATACATGTTCCAAAAATACTATACATCATAAAGTCTAACTGGTCGATGCTCTTGATGGTGCTGGTTCGGAGGGAGGTGGTCTGCCACTAGTGCCTGCATCTGGGTCCTGCTGTGGCCCTGTCACTCCCCTGCTCTGGGTATGTGTCTGTGATCTGATCCGGGTCCTACTGTGGGATCACGGGTATGGCTCTCTGTGATCTGGAGGACATAGTTCCTCATATCTCACCTTGTAGTATTCCGCCTCCCTAGCCATCTCCATACCCTTTGCAATGGCATCTCGCAGTGACACACTCTCTACAGTGCCCATCAGCCTCTGAGCCACGCCCTCAGCCTCTACTACCCGTCGCCTGAATGCATCCCTCTCTGCGATCACCTGGACTAACTGTGGGTCTGGGGTAGGTGCATGTGTTTGTGCCTGTGCCTGGGCGAGCTGTTCCTGTAGCTGCACAATAAAAGCCTGTGCCTGCGACAACTGACTCTGTAACTGACTCTGCTGCCCCTACAATGTCTACACCTGAGCCTGAAGAGTGGTTATCTGTCCCTGCTGCGAGGAGGAGGCCATCCGGATCACTGTCCACCTCCCTATCCCTGTCCTCGGTCATCACACAATCTGCACACCCCTCAGGATATCCAACCCCGACCTCCCCAGTGCATGTCCTCCCACCCCGCCATCATCTCCATCGTCCTCATCATCTGAGCCCTCCTCCTCTCCGCTCTCCACCTCCTCTCCTCTGACTGCTCCCTGCTCACCACCGGCCACATCCTCCTGTCTACCTGCTCCAGGCTGTGGTACTACCAAAATAGGTGCTGGCTCATCCGGGCTCGTAAATCGTGGAAATGGATGCATGTGGAAATAGGTAGCACACTCATCGGACATCCCAGCATCCACAATGTCTCATCTGTCAACCCATACCTCAGGTGCTAATGCCATGAACTCTGTATAGGTGGCCTGATACAAAATACACGGCCCCCATCCGGCCTCATCTCTGCTCCAGGAGTAATGTACAACCCCCTGTGGCATCCCCTGCGTAAATCTGAACTGCCTCTGCACCCGCAATGCCAAAAATATCTCCAAAATGAAGGGAGTCCTCCCTATCAGGAACCGTAGAATACATACATAGGGAATCTCTATATCATCAGTCGCCCATGGCTCACAATCCAAATATGGTCACCATATGACTGTATCTATGTCGTCTAGCAGTCGTCTCCAATAATCTACCTTGCCCAGCTTGGGCTGGGTAAGGAACACAAAATACATATAAATATATGGCCTGCCTGGTGGCCTCACTCTGGGGCATGCCGGCCTCATCACAGCAAAATGCTCCCATGCCCAGATTTGTAGCAATGTAACCCCACAAGATAAACTGGACGATCCTCTATAGACCACTTGGTGCAAATCGTGATAGAGATGAGCTAACATGCAGCTTCCCCATGCATATCTCCTCGGCTGTAGCATCATCTACTCTAGAATCCTACCCCAGCCCACTGACAATCCCTTTGCCCGACGATCCAGACAAAGGAGACCTCCGATGAAAGCACTCAAAACTGCTGGCAAGGCTAGATATCCATGAAAGTCTGCCCACGGTACCCAGTACCCAGCTATCTGTGCATCTTCGTACACTCTCCTCAAAGCATCTGTACCCCCAAGCTCCTTGTGATCATAATACACAAGGGCTCCAACAACTAGAATACCTAGGATCCTATACACATCCTCAGGAGTCACTGTCACCTCACCAGTCGGCATGTGAAAGGTGTTGTGTTCCGAATGCCATCGCTCTGCAAGTGCTGTCAACAATCCTCTGTTGACCCTAATCAACGGCATCGCCAACAAGGGTCTCAAACCGCATGCATCAATCAATGCTCTGTTAGCAGGGGTCAACTCAGGGATCCTATCCCATCCTACTGAATGTCGCTCTCTAATCAGGAGGTTTTTTAAAACCTCCTATTTTTCATCACAAGGATCATCCATCAAAATCATATCAATTATTCAAATAATATCAAATCAGACTCATATCTATCAGTGAACTATATCAGACCCATATCAATGACTCATATCAATGCAGCAAATCAAGGACCCATATCACACAATCAGTCCTATCAATCAAACCAAATCAACTCTATCAAGCTGGATATCATATCACATCTATCCTACCATCAATTACTATTTGTTTTCTATCGCAGGAAGCAAATTTATCAGAAGTCATATCAGTTTAATCTACTCTTTGTTTTCTACCCTAGGAAGCAAAGTTATCAATCAATCATTCGATTTTTCTATCATCCCTACCCATATCAGCATGATGACACGACATTTTACCTATCTATTGACTAAGGAAGCAATAAAAATCATCATTCTCATCACAACATTCATTCGGCCTATTTTACCATATGCGCCATTCTTTTTACGGGATGCACTAAATCCCATATGCGCCATTCTTTTTACAGGATGCGCTAAATCCCATATGCACCGTTCTTTTCACGGGATGCGCTTAAACAGACTCCCTATGCGCTTTTTCCCGTATGCGCCACTTTGCTCATCCTATGCGCCACTGTTTTTGCTGGATGCATGTTTTTCCTATATGCGCGTTTGTTTTCCTTATATGCGCTCTATCCCTAAAATTTTCAAACCTGCCCTATATGCGCGCTAGTTTTTACAGGATGCGCTACACTGGTTTTCCTACAAAATTTAAACATCTATGCCCTATGCGTGTTTGTTTCTACCATATGCGTGCCTATTTTTTTTGAAAGCGCCTAAACGTTGCTATATGCGTGCAAAACGTAAATTTTAAAACTGAAACCGCGGAAAAACATGAACATTTCGATCCAAACAGAAAAATTCGAAAGCATAAGAGGATTGATCAACTCACCGGTGGTCCATAAGCAGCTGGCCTCTGATATCTACATGATCTCTCGAATCGGTGGCGATGATACAGAATCTCCATATCGCAATGTCGCTCTCACAGCTACAGTTTTCACCAAACTCAATAGTACAAATGACTTGTCTCTTTCAACCTTTTACCTTTTAAAGGTCAAAACAAGGGTAAAATGTGACTTTATTTTCAAAATGGACATTTCTTTTTCTATCATGAGTTAAACCACTTTCCCTCTCATCCATAATTTACCTCCCGAGGGGGCATCATCAGTAGAAATATCAAAAGCACATCAGGGGCAAAATCTTATTTTCTTTGAAGCAATGTGTTTTACACATCACTTCAAAGAGGGGCAAAATGTATATGTCTAAAAATGGTCATGATTAAGCTTGTTAATTAATTAAATATTAATTAATTAATTCCTCTAATGTCATCTACATATAAATAAATTTAATTATTTATTTATATCGTTCATCTTCTAAATTATTCTACCTTAAATTAAATAAATAATTTTATTTAATTGCTAACATTTCTACCCTCCGCTTAATTAAATTAAATAAATTTTTATAATTTATTTATATTTAATTATCATTTGGTTCTAAAGTTTAAATATTTTTAATATTTGAATAATGGAATATTCTCCATCCGATATCCGAATTTAAAATATTAAATATCTTATTTAATATTTTCCTCACTCTAATTTCATTTTAAACATAATTAAATATGAGTTATTTAATTATGTAAGTTTTCATTTTCATCTCCACTTTTAAATTAAATAAATTTATTTTATTTAATTTCTAATTCGTGCTAACTCACCTTTCCAAATTTTAACTCATCTTTTGAAATGGAAGTTTCCCTTTGAAACTTAATGACAAAAAAATAAGGAAAAGGGAAACCTTCCATCCTTCTCTTCCACTTTCGAAAATCTCCTGCCATTCATTTGAAGCAAGCTTAATCCGGACCGTCGATCGATTCAGCCAATCATATCCGTTCGAAAACTCTATAAATTCCGGCGCAAATCCAAGCTTTGGTTACACTTTGTATAATCATTTACGCATGCATACACTCAACCAGCATTTGCATTCATGTCAGTTTAGATATCACAGCAATATCTTTCATTTTAGCATAACTTTTGCATTTTCAGCATAGTTTGCATTTAGAATCTCGTTCTTTAGCTGTCATTTTATTGAGCCTGATCTGTTGATCTGAGAGCTATCTGGAAAACAAAAAAATGCTGAAGTTAGAGGAGGATAAGACGGTTTCGAGAAGCTGCGATTACGGTTTGCATTATTCTGTTTCTTTTCAGCTTTTCGATTTAATGTCTTATTAACATGTGTTTGATTTCTATTTAATTGATCCAATATTTCAATCACACAAGTTGTTATTCATAAACCATGGCACTTAGAAACATTTTGTATGAAGGTACATGGTCATGTAGGGCCCGTCTACAATATTCTCTCTCATTTTTTCATATCTCCAATCCATTTTCCTATGGTGACAAGTTTTCAGTTGACGAAAAAAGCGTTACATGCATGCAGTGTAAAGTTGCAAGGTGGTGTAATTTTCATTATATTCATCATGCGGCCAAACCAGTAGTTCCAACATGTTAGGGTTGGTGGTTTTATGGTATGAAAGGTCCTTTTTTTCACCCCAACACACCAGATGGTTCTAGGCTACATTATACCGATGCTTTCTCTTAAGATCCCTAAGTGCCAAAAAGTTGCAAACTTTGATGAGTTGTTACTCAAAAACTGTGGCTCTTATAAACATTCTATGTCCAGGTATAAGATCATGTAGGGTCTCTCTATAATAACCTCTCTCATTTTTTTATATATTTAAGTTGTTCCACCATGGCAACAATGTTTTAGATGTTCCAAAAAGTGTCAGTTGCATTTAGTAAAAAGTTGTCGAGAGGCATTGTTTACATTGCTCATCTCTTGGGGGTAAACCGACAATTCAAACATGTTGGGGTGGCTATAAAATAAGTCCACTTTATAATTTTTGGTCAATGTAGGTGTCTTTATAATCTTATGATTGAATAATTTACACCAAATAACTAGTCTTCATTGTTGATTGAACTCAATGTAGTCATAAACATTTTGGTCAATATAGGAACATTTTTTTGAGATGAAGGAAAGTGTGGGAATGAAGAATACGTCTATAAATTTGAAGTAGTGATCGACCAACTAGAGGATGGGTACTTGAATGGATGGTTACTTTAATATACTTGAATTAAATTATTGGAAACCTAGTGTAAATTGTTTGTACTTTGTATTGAATAAAACTTGATTCCATAACTATAAGCCAAAAATATGTCATCGAAGACCATCAACACATACTGGTGTAGGAAAGATAATAATTAACCAACAAATATAGGTGAAATGAGTGTGGAATAAGTTATGAAGCATGGAATACACTTGGATTTTAAATAGTTCAAGTAAACCATATACAAATATCCATTGAAGCTTGCCATTCTATAATGGAGGCAACATATTATTATTAAAAACTTGAAATCTAAAAATATAATCCTTGATTAGCTCTTTTTCCTTGTGTTTTCATTACATGCTTGAGAGATAAACATCTTAGCATGTTTTGAAGCACTTCATTTATTGCAAGGAAATAATATAGGAACATTTTTTGAGAACAGATTACAATAACATTTTAATAATTTATAGTTATGTCAAATATTTATTTATTTATTTAAATAATCATTTATAATGTAAATATGAACACCATCAATAAAAAAGATATTTATTAACCAAATAGCCATATAGGCTTACAAGAATGCCATATAGGCATACAACAAAGGACCCTAATAAATAGTCATTCCCATCCAGGTGAAGAAAATAGATCACGAGCGGCCTTTGATCATTAGGGGAATGGAGATGCATATGATGGTGGTTCACTTTGAATTCGAGGGTTGTACCTCCTATTTAATTCTTCGTGGAGTCGTACCTATTACAAAATAAAGTATAGACATTATTTTATAGAAATTACATTATATAAAATAAAATTTTAACAAAATAACCACTTACCACCACCAAATGATCTCTCTTATCATCCACAATAGTGACACACTCATGTTATGATGTTGCAAAGCCCTATAGCAACCATCCAGATAGAAATTAAACTAAAAATTAATAATCATTTGATTTTTCAATATTAAACAACTAAAACAATGAATGTAATTTAAAATTTACTAATCTACTTCATACCCTCATCAAAGGCATCAAGCACTCTATTGTAGTAGAGAGGCCATGATCCATTTCCCTAAAAATATTGGGAGGAGTCTCTACTTGCATCATCTGGAAATAAAAAAGCATTATTCAATTACAAAAACTAGCAGAGTTCTACAGGTCATGGTTTATAATGTATGACATAGTCAACACAAATTTGAGTGCTTATTGAACTATATATTGCTTCATAGTTTAATATGTGGTTACTAGACTATTGTGAACTCATTGGGATATGTTAATGTGTCCAATTCTATTTCAAATATTTTTTTATGATCATTGAGGGAGACATTATCTTGAAGTCCCATGAAGGTGATGATAGAATCATCATTATGGAGGATGTGAAATGGTGTGTGATTTTGTTGATCTAGGGTGATGAATTTAATAGATAGATGACTAAGGTTAGTCATGGGGTCAATGAAATGATTGGTGATAGGGGTGATGGGATTAAGAAAGAGATTTATATGATGGGGTGATGAAAGGATTGTGACGGGGATGTTAGAAATATTTTTTATGGGGGTGAAAGGTTCAATGAAAGGTTTTGCAAAAGAAAGTTCCTTGGTGGAATAATGATATGGAATCATTTGATGTTAGGAGATTTTAACCTAGTGTTCACAGGTGTAGCATCCTTCTTATTCTTATCAAGAAGGTTATATTTGTTTCCTTGGAATCCTTGGTTTGAATAAATACAAATGTGTTTGAGGAATAATCATTTGTGAATGGTAAATACTCTAAATTGACATTTCATGACCTTCCACATACTATTTGTGATGATCTTCCACATAGGATCTTTATTATTTTATAGTGACAAAAAAACCAAAGGAAACAAGAAGGAATTTTTTTGTGATTTCTCTAGAAGTGGCACGTTTGTGTTGATAGTTCTAGGGACAATTAGGAACATGGAAGGCAACTTTGAAGATACTAAGATCTAATACTAGTTCGACATAGAAGAGAATAATGACAATGGAAAAAGGAGAAACAATGCATAAAGGTATGAATGATAAGATCCATGTAAGAAACAAAAGGAAAAATCATGATAATTGTCTTTATAAGACACATGCATAGTAGACATGAATCATTTAAAGGACAAGCATTTCTAGAATAGTAAAGAAAAAATTTCATGAAGTGACCAAATGAATGGTTTAAAGAGAGACAAAAAATGATAGGAAAATATGATGGAAAGGCCCCTATCAAAACCCTTCATGAACAATATGGTAAACAAAATGTTGATAAAAGAGAGCAATGTTTCCTAGAGAACCAACAAGACAAAACACAATGCACAAGAGCCATATTGGGTAGTTTCTAAGTTGGTAGGAAGAATTTGATAGAGGAAGAGGTTGTTATAAGGACATCTTGCCTAGTAAGGGGTCTCATGAATGACAAGGTACGGTTGTTATAATAGAAGGACATATGATAGAGCCATGTGATAGTTAGGAGAAATGAGGAGAAAGGAAAAAGTATCCTATCCTCTTGACTATGGACATAGTATCCTCATATCAGTAAGAGTCTTCATGAGTATCAATTGAATGTCAAGGGTTTTCATGTTTTATGAGGAATATTTCAAAGTAAAGTATAGTCACAAGATGAAAGTCCTGGGGACAATCATATCATGCAAGTAAGGGACAATATCATGATTACATAAAGAAGTCATCCAAACCTTTGTTGATGTGAAGTGTGAAGAATTTTTGAAGTGAGGACAAGATTTATGAAAATAATGTAAAGAATGATAGTGAGATGCATGAAAAGAAGAAATAATGAGCACTATCAACTAAGAACAAAATGATGTAGTGATAGTGAGTAATGAGGGGACTATGACCTTAAGATCTTGATAAAAATTCACACCTATAAAGACACTCCATGATTTTCATAAATACTCAACATTCTATTCATATCCATGGGTAAATAACAAAGAAGTGATAGCTAAGAAGTGGAGTGATATATCTTCATGACAATGGACAGTAATATTCACATAGGAAGAGTAATGATCATAAGGAAAAATGATGAATAAAGGATAGCGAATGAACAATTAAGGATATAGCATAAATAAAGAATTGTAATAGGATAGTTACATAAGACAGAATATGATAGTCTAAAGTCACAATATATAATAGGATATAGTCACATGTATTTCAATACCAAAGAATGCTTCAAGGGATAATTATAGAAGATGTTTTTTTATGAGGATATACTAAATATATGTTTACAACCACGATACCTCAAGGTAAAGAGTGCATGAAAATCATGAATGTGGTGGTAGTCACATGAAATCCAATGCTGCAAGATAGTCTCATAAGAGAAGCAATAAATTTAGTATAATGGTATAAGAGGAGCATGCATAGTTTACTATTAAAGGATAGTTTAGAGTGACAGTGCCCTTTTAATGATCATATTCATAGAGGATAGCCCTTGTGAAGGGATAGAAAGAGGGCATATATTTCCAAGTGATAAGTGGATAGTACCTTGTCTATGGAGTAGTAACCATTGAAGATAATTGGTAAAAGATGACAACATACAATCAAGAAAGCAAGAGAGTAGTCCTCTATGATGTCAAGCACTTAAAATGTATAAATGAAAGTCTACAGCCATAACATGAATGCAATAACATAGTCATCATGATAAGTATATTCAACATAGCACAAGGGTAGTAATAAGATAAATATCCTAAGCAACATTCATGAGCCCAATAGTGAGAAAAGAGATGATATGCTACAATCTAGTGATGACAATTAGGATGATAAGAGTAAAATGGTATGCTACAAGCTAGTGATGCCACTAGGCTATATTTTTGGAGGTCAACAACATGAATAAATGAAATTCATAGATTATAAAGTGTATAAAAACTTGAAATCAAATTAATTAAAAAGTACAGAGCATACATACAAACTATTTAGAACCTTCAAGTCATTAAAAATTATTCAATTACGATTTTACAATTTTTTATTTTAAAATTATAAATAATTTGTATTACCCAAGTGAAACTTCGATGACCACCTCCACTGGCTGGTGTTATTGCCGAAGCTCCAAGATTAACCTATTCAACATCCAAAATGAGATATAATAATACCATTCATATAATGTTTAGCTATTCACATGTAATATTTATAATTCTTTACTAGTTACATACCTCCATAGTAGATGTGGTCATGTAATAGGGGGGTGGAGGACCACCAAAAACATAGTGAACACTATGACCCTAAAATTTCATTATAATCATTCAACTAATTTAGTTAATCTTGGATTTCAAAAATGAAATTTAATAAATTAAATTCAATGAACTTGCTATCATTTACTTGACTATCAAGGCTGAATGTTTCATTAAGGATGACGTCTATCATCACCATCTCATTAGCTGCAGATGTACCTTGGGCACCTACATCCCGACTCTCTGTGGGATCATAAACATAGAGTGACCCACAAGTCTGAAAAAAATGAGATGGAACTCTACTCCTTGAAGACTCTCCCAACTCACCCTGTGCTAGAGGACTGGTATGTTGCATGAGGCTCTGGGTGAGGGCACTAATCAACTGCAATTTATCCACCTCAACACTCTCCTTCACAATGGAAGTGATAGTCACATGCTTATATGCTAGTCTAGCGAGTGCTCATCTCGTTGGTCATTGTACATCAATACGTGCCCCCACTCTATTTTGTGTGGAGCCCCCACCTCTACCCTGGAAGTCCCACATGTCAAAATAGTTTGGAATTTTATTGAGGACAAACTCACAGTAGAGATTCCTCAAAAAATATTGTGGCACCTCATTGTTGTTGCATGGAGGATGGTCAAAAACCATCCACCATCTTTTCCAAAAAATGCTCTTTATCCCTTAGTAGTTGCACCAATGGAGAGGAAGCCTCTTGCTTGAAGGATGTAAAGGTTGATTCATTTTAGGGTTTGTGAATAGTGTACACAAGTCAAATTTTGTAATTTTTTCATCTTTAACTTGTTTATATGATAATCTATCTGCATAAAATTAACTAAACTCTCATCTCTTCTCTGACCAACTAATTATTTGCTTGCTAATTGAATCTACATTTGATATTATCGATTCAAGTGATTGAGGAAGCATAGTTCTATGTGAGGTTGTGCCTGCAAGATCTCTCAACCTTGCAATTAACTCAATTTAATTTTATTATTTTCAATTTTCCCCATTAAATTTTCTTGAGTTTTGGGAGCATGATGAGGAATTTTTTGAGGTGTTTGTTGGGGTTGTTCTTCAAGAGGGATTTCAGCATGAGGTGAATTAATATTTTGAAGATTTGAGGTGCATTATAATTTCTTGAAAATTAAATAAATTTACATAAAAAACATATTAAATCTACCTATTAATACCAAATTCACACAACAAAACAACAAGAACTTACTCACTTCATCTCTTTGACATTGTGGTGAGATTTTGACAAAGATTTGGCAAAGAAACATAGAGGGTTTTTCCTTCCTTGAACACGAGCGCATCTTGGACTTAAAACACACTCATGTTAGGAAAAACTCACAGTAGAGTTTCCTCAAAAAATATTATGGCACTTCATTGTTGTTGCATGGAGGATGATTAAAAACCATCCACCACCTTTTCCAAAAATTGTTCTTTATCCCTTGGTGGCTGGACCAATGGATAGGGAACCTCTTTCTTAAAGAGTGTAAAGGTTGATTCATTTTAGGGTTCGTGAATAGTGCACACAAGTCAAATTTTGTAATTTTTCCATCTTTAACTTGTTTATATAATAATTTATCTGCATAAAATTGTCTAAATTATCATCTCTTCTCTGACCAACTACTTATTTGCTTGCTAATTGAATCTACATGCGATATTATTGATTCAAGTGATTGAGCAAGTGTGGTTCTATGTGAGGTTGTTCTTGTAGGATCTCACAACCTTGAAATTAACTCCTCAATTTCTTTTTGTTATTTTCAATTCACCCCATTGAATTTTCTTGAGTTCTTGGAACATGATGAGGAATTTTTGGAGGTTTTTGTTGGGTTTGTTCTTCAAAAGGGATTTCAACATGAGGTGAATTAGAATTTTGAGGAGGATTTGGAGGTGCATTATCATTTCTAAAAGTTAAACAAACTTACATAAAAAAACATATTAAATCTACCTATTTAATACCAAATTCACACAAAAAACAATTTACTCCTTTCACCTCCCCAATGTTGTGGTCACATTTTGACAAAGATTTGGAAAATAAATAGAGTGGTTTTCTCCTTGGAACATGAGCATGTCTTGGAGGGTTTGTGGGCCATAAAGAAAATTGTAAACAATAGGGAATAAAATGAAATGAGGTTTTTTTTTTCGTTTAAATGACTTAAAGCGAGCTCACGTTATAACACAAGTGAATTTTAGGATTGTAGTGACTCAACATGAGGCTAGTCACTCCAAGCCATAACGTGAGCACATTATAATGAGAGCACATTATAATGCGCTCACGTTTTGGCTTTTTCAAAAAATTGAAATGAGGTGGCCACTTTTTGGCCCCCCATATTTTTGCACCCACCCTTGTAACAATAATTTCTCTATCAAAATAATAAAATATAGTAAAATCACTAATGGCATAATGTATTATTCAAAACCACCTTTTCGAAAACTATAAGAAGTAAAAAATCCAACACTCTAGGACAAAGTTATGCTCCCTAGAAAAAATATGCCCAATTTGACTAGCATTGGTAGCTGCAAGGTGGTACTTGGGTGGATCGCCAACAATGCCTAGGAAACACTTAGCTAGGTGGACCCAATACAATAATAAAATTAATTTTAATTTTACTTTAAATGTTGGAGGATTTTTATTTTAAGTTTTAAGCCCTTGAAGGTTGGCACTAGCTAGTCCTGATGACTGACTATTGGAATCAGGGGCTATAGCCTATCAATTGACCGAGGTTGACAACCCCTATAATACTGCAGGGATTCAAGTACCCTATAGTACACTAGGTACTATGGGTATGGGGGGTTGATAGATGCCCCAATCTTCTCGTTCCCCCCTCCCCATATTATTTTTAAAAGCCAAGGCAAGAAAAAAATTAGTACCACAAAAATTTATTTATTTATTTTTCTTTTGCACAACAAATTGTACGGTTGTATTATTGTATGATAGGGGAAAAGGGAATTTTTTTTATCAATAACCTAAATAGGCCAAAT